>CM077209.1:34572674-34935174 GCA_039654625.1 Rhinogobio ventralis | reverse complement strand
AATATCTATAAAGAATATAGTCACTAAGTGCACTACTTTTCCAAAGTTTGGGGTCAGTTAGATTTTTTTATCTTTTTTAAAAAGAAAATAATTAGTGCCGTCAAATCGATTAACATAATAGTTTGTTTATATAATAAATATGTGAGTGTATGTACACTCACCTAAAGGATTATTAGGAACACCATACTAATACTGTGTTTGACCCCCTTTCGCCTTCAGAACTGCCTTAATTCTACGTGGCATTGATTCAACAAGGTGCTGAAAGCATTCTTTAGAAATGTTGGCCCATATTGATAGGATAGCATCTTGCAGTTGATGGAGATTTGTGGGATGCACATCCAGGGCACGAAGCTCCCGTTCCACCACATCCCAAAGATGCTCTATTGGGTTGAGATCTGGTGACTGTGGGGGCCATTTTAGTACAGTGAACTCATTGTCATGTTCAAGAAACCAATTTGAAATGATTCAAGCTTTGTGACATGGTGCATTATCCTGCTGGAAGTAGCCATCAGAGGATGGGTACATGGTGGTCATAAAGGGATGGACATGGTCAGAAACAATGCTCAGGTAGGCCGTGGCATTTAAACGATGCCCAATTGGCACTAAGGGGCCTAAAGTGTGCCAAGAAAACATCCCCCACACCATTACACCACCACCACCAGCCTGCACAGTGGTAACAAGGCATGATGGATCCATGTTCTCATTCTGTTTACGCCAAATTCTGACTCTACCATCTGAATATCTCAGAAATCGAGACTCATCAGACCAGGCAACATTTTTCCAGTCTTCAATTGTCCAATTTTGGTGAGCTCGTGCAAATTGTAGCCTCTTTTTCCTATTTGTAGTGGAGATGAGTGGTACCCGGTGGGGTCTTCTGCTGTTGTAGTCCATCCGCCTCAAGGTTGTGCGTGTTGTGGCTTCACAAATGCTTTGCTGCATACCTCGGTTGTAACGAGTGGTTATTTCAGTCAAAGTTGCTCTTCTATCAGCTTGAATCAGTCGGCCCATTCTCCTCTGACCTCTAGCATCAACAAGGCATTTTCGCCCACAGGACTGCCGCATACTGGATGTTTTTCCCTTTTCACACCATTCTTTGTAAACTCTAGAAATGGTTGTGCGTGAAAATCCCAGTAACTGAGCAGATTGTGAAATACTCAGACCGGCCCGTCTGGCACCAACAACCATGCCACGCTCAAAATTGCTTAAATCACCTTTCTTTCCCATTCTGACATTCAGTTTGGAGTTCAGGAGATTGTCTTGACCAGGACCACACCCCTAAATGCATTGAAGCAACTGCCATGTGATTGGTTGATTAGATAATTGCATTAATGAGAAATTGAACAGGTGTTCCTAATAATCCTTTAGGTGAGTGCATATTATCATATTTATATATTATACGTATATATACACACTGTATATACGCAGACATATTTATGCATTATATAATATATAGACTAACCTGTGTTTTTTTCCACTTCTTTTTCTAAAAGCGGTGCAGTGTCACTGTCCTGGTCGTCTGCACTCGAGTTAATGGAGTAGCCGTGTTGTAATGCCATGATCACAAAGGGTGAGGTGTAAGTTTTGAAATGAACTTGAGCTAGTTGAAGTATGACATCTACATCTGAAACAAAAACAAGAGATTTGGGTCAGTCCGTGTCAACTCAACCAGAGGTCCCCAGCTATCATTTTTTTTCATACATAAATGAAGAAGAAAGCCAAAATAATAAATGTCATTAATGTATATTTACTGAGTAATCCACTGTTTTGTAGAGGGGGGTCAAAATGACCATTTTCACCTTAGATTTGGAGCCAAATTACAGCGGGATAAAATGACTTTAGAATTATTATTTTATTTTTACAGAGATTGGTAGCTCTATTAGTAAAATCTGTTTACTTTAGCAATATTTGTTACATTATATGCCAATGGTGACAGTTAAAAAATTGGAAAAAGCACTTTTTGTTGTTTTTTTTGCCCCAAGTTTGCATGCCTGTAACCCCAGAAGTATTAAATATATCTTAATATCCTTTTAGATTTTGGTTCTTAGCAAACTTTTCTTTTGGTATCTTCATATTAAAGGCCCTATCCCAAATCTCAGGTGAAAATTTAGTGGATTACTCAGTCAATATACATACATTACACTTAATATTTTGGCTTTCATCACCATTTATGTTTGTCTTTCTTCAAAAGAAATTGAGCCAGGAAGTTTCTAAAATTTGGTTGATTTGACATGGAATGACCCATTTCAGATAATGCAACTGATCTCATTTGTGGTGTCAAAATCCATTAGCCTTAAACAATGTCATCATCATCATCATCATCAACAACAACCGTGGGCTCAGTGCCTGTGTTTCTATATATTTCTATTTAATGCTCCACATTAGTGTTTAATATCATCAGTCCATTAATGTGGGCACTTCCTTTTCTGTTTGGACCATCCATCATACTCAATACCAATTTTAATCTTCCCGTCATAATTCATTGTTAGCTTTCTTTGAATAATCTTCTTTCAGGTAAATTCTATGATAACATTCCTTGTTTGTGAATTTCTAGGTCCATTGATTCCTTTCAAATACCATTACATCTTTAGGATTGTAATAACTACCTTATCTTTCTGTTTTCCCCCCCAGATCTGTTCTATGGTCTTTAACATTATTTATAGCAATTCAGGTCATACGTCACATTGCATATATGTAAACATCTCCACATGCTCACTAATAGTTTTTGGTTTAAAGGAAAAAAAGAGAGAGAAATACTCACTCAGATGTGGACTGCGTCTATTGTGAAGCCCAAACCTCGTGTAGCACCTTGAAAATTGTGCAAGCACTACAGACACTGTAAAAAAACATACTATATAGGTTTAAACTCACATAATCTGTAGTGTAACACATGACAGAATCAGTGCATAACATATGACCAGCACAAAGGGTAATAGAACAGATCAGCTGACATGTGAATAAACATCAGCCACAACATCCAAAATCTTTGTCAATAGCACCAGTGATACAGGTGGTATTCTCTGCCTCCTCTTTACTGGACTGAGAAAAACATCAGCTGAATGTAAAAACATATCATTATATACGTGTGTGTGTGTGTGTGTGTGTATACACAAACACCCATATATGTATGCTGTATATTCATTTATATGTAACGTTATTTATACAAAGTATCCTATGACATAGTGCACTTTTTATTTCTTTATGTATCCTTACCATTATGTTTCCAAAACAAATGTAAGACTCTGGACAATCGCTGGATGCTTCAGAAATAAGACGCTTTGTTTACGACCCCTCCATAACCTTACAAACAGTTGTAATTTCTCTATAAGTGGTAAATGTTTAATACACCCGGAAACATTAAGGCTGCCCGGGCTTTACAGTTCTGTTGCATTTCGAGACAGTCGCAGATGTTTTGGATGACGTGTTGATCACGTGATCTTCAGACTTCCTAAGACATCTAAACGCTCTGCACCGACTGACTGTATTTATTTCTATGGACAGGTTTAATGTTATGGTATACAAATCTAATATCTTGCTTAAACAGCATTGGTGAGCGGTGTTTTCGTCTGTCATGTGATTGACTGGAGAACAGAAAGTTATCACAGTAAGTACACAATGGCTTTAACTGAACATTTTTTTAGCTTAACGTATTTATGTAAGGTACCCATTCCTAGCTTAGCAAAACAGATGCTTCCGGTTGAATATTCGCCAAAATAATAAAGAAACGAAAGGATATCTAGTTCTTCACTTCCTTATTTAGTGCTCTCCTATCCTGTAAGCGCATTCTGATAGGGAATGTAAATGTGTTTACATCCTCAGGTTGAGATTGAAGTATGAGTTTCTCCGCGGCGCTTCGCCTCATCTCTGTACCCGCGTGTCTGCTGCTGCTGTGCGGCTCATCGCGCGGGTCTAACGCCTCTGTTCCTCTGGTGATATGGCACGGCATGGGTGAGACACACTACATCACATCACTTTAACATCAGCTAAAGCTGCTGGTGAATAATAGGCCTGAGTCATTGAATAGATGGAATCACTAGGGTAATGTACACTCACCTAAAGGATTATTAGGAACACCATACTAATACTGTGTTTGACCCCCTTTCGCCTTAATTCTACGTGGCATTGATTCAACAAGGTGCTGAAAGCATTCTTTAGAAATGTTGGCCCATATTGATAGGATAGCATCTTGCAGTTGATGGAGATTTGTGGGATGCACATCCAGGGCACGAAGCTCCCGTTCCACCACATCCCAAAGATGCTCTATTGGGTTGAGATCTGGTGACTGTGGGGGCCATTTTAGTACAGTGAACTCATTGTCATGTTCAAGAAACCAATTTGAAATGATTCGAGCTTTGTGACATGGTGCATTATCCTGCTGGAAGTAGCCATCAGAGGATGGGTACATGGTGGTCATAAAGGGATGGACAACAATGCTCAGGTAGGCCGTGGCATTTAAACAATGCCCAATTGGCACTAAGGGGCCTAAAGTGTGCCGAGAAAACATCCCCCACACCATTACACCACCACCACCAGCCTGCACAGTGGTAACAAGGCATGATGGATCCATGTTCTCATTCTGTTTACGCCAAATTCTGACTCTACCATCTGAATGTCTCAACAGAAATCGAGACTCATCAGACCAGGCAACATTTTTCCAGTCTTCAACTGTCCAATTTTCGTGAGCTTGTGCAAATTGTAGCCTCTTTTTCCTATTTGTAGTGGAGATGAGTGGTACCTGGTGGGGTCTTCTGCTGTTGTAGCCCATCCGCCTCAAGGTTGTGCGTGTTGTGGCTTCACAAATGCTTTGCTGCATACCTCGGTTGTAACGAGTGGTTATTTCAGTCAAAGTTGCTCTTCTATCAGCTTGAATCAGTCGGCCCATTCTCCTCTGACCTCTAGCATCAACAAGGCATTTTCGCCCACAGCACTGCCGCATACTGGATGTTTTTCCCTTTTCACACCATTCTTTGTAAACTCTAGAAATGGTTGTGCATGAAAATCCCAGTAACTGAGCAGATTGTGAAATACTCAGACCGGCCCGTCTGGCACCAACAACCATGCCACGCTCAAAATTGCTTAAATCACCTTTCTTTCCCATTCTGACATTCAGTTTGTCTTGACCAGGACCACACCCCTAAATGCATTGAAGCAACTGCCATGTGATTGGTTGATTAGATAATTGCATTAATGAGAAATTGAACAGGTGTTCCTAATAATCCTTTAGGTGAGTGTATAGTGTCACTGGTCACTCCAGAAAAGGCGTTTGTGTACACAGTGACTTAGCAACTAAAACTTTTTGAAAATAAATATATATTATTTTTAGTGCTGTCAAATCGATTAATCACATCTAACATACAATGTTTGTTTATATAATATACGTGTGTATACACACACACATATACATTTATAGGATCAGACATAACATTATGACCACCTTCCTAATATCGTGTTAGTCCCCCTTTTGCTGCCAAAACAGTCATCGAGGCATGGACTCCACTAGACCCCTGAAGGTGTGCTGTGGTATCTGGCACCAAGATGTTAGCAGCAGATCCTTTAAGTCCTGTAAGTTGCGAGGTGGGGCCTCCATGGATCGGACTTGTTTGTTCAGCACATCCCACAGATGCTCGACTGGATTGAGATCTGGGGAATTTGGAGGCCAAGTCAACACCTTAAACTCGTTGTTGTGCTCCTCAAACCATTCCTGAACCATTTTTGCATTGTGGCAGGGCGCATTATCCTGCTGAACGAGGCCACAGTCACCAGGGAATACCGTTTCCATGAAAGGGTGTACATGGTCTGCAACAATGCTTAGGTAGGTGGTACGTGTCAAAGTAACATTCACATGGATGGCAGGACCCAAGGTTTCCCAGCAGAACATTGGCCAAAGCATCACACTGCCTCCTCTGACTTGCTTTCTTCCCATAGTGCATCCTGGTGCCATGTGTTCCACAGGTAAGCGACGCACACACATCCGGCCATCCACATGATGTAAAAGAAAACGCGATTCATCAGACCAGGCCACCTTCTTCCATTGCTTGGTGGTCCAGTTCTGATGCTTACGTGCCCACTGTTGCCACTTTTGGTGGTGGACAGGGGTCAGCATGGGCTCCCCGACTGGTCTGTGGCTCTGCAGCCCCATACGCAACAAACTGCGATGCACTGTGTATTCTGACACCTTTCTATCAGAACCAGCATTAACTTCTTGAGCAGTTTGAGCTACAGTAGCTTGTCTGTTTGATCGGACCACACCAGCCTTCATTCCCCACGTGCATCAATGAGCCTTAGCTCATGACCCTGTCTCCGGTTCACCACTGTTCCTTCCTTGGAACACTTTTGATAGATACTGACCACTACAGACCAGGAACACCCCACAAGAGCTGCAGTTTTGGAGATGCTCTGACCAGTCGTCTAGCCATCACAATTTGGCCCTTGTCAAACTCGCTCAAATCCTCATGCTTGCCCATTTTTCCTGCTTCTAACACATCAAATTTGAGGACAAAATGTTCACTTGCTGCCTAATATATCCCACCCACTCACAGATGCCGTGATGAAGAGATAATCAGTGTTATTCACTTCACCTGTCAGTGGTCATAATGTTATGCCTGATCGGTGCTGATACCTTATATATATACAGAGGATAACCCCTATACCTGAAATGGGGTTATCATGATCTTCTGCAGTAAACAACTGATGATTGAAATCTGGATATTTGTTATTCAAAATAAATACCTTTTAGTGTCATGATTTATGGAAAATGCATTTTTTTGTGAAATGACCTAAACACACAAATTACCTACAGAGTTTACTATTAAGATAACTAGATAATTGCTAATTCTCACTGTGATTTGCAGGAGACAGTTGTTGCAATCCACTGAGCATGGGTGCAATGAAGAAGATGGTGGAAGAGGAAGTCCCAGGAATTTATGTGCTTTCCCTGATGATCGGCAAGTCTGTTCTACAGGTAAAGCAGGTCGACACCCTCCATTCTTGTCATTGTCGTTATTGTTTCAAATAAAAGTGTCTGATTTTGTTTTGTTTTACAGGACACTGAAAATGGCTTCTTCATGGATGTCAATGATCAGGTCTCTTTCGTATGTGATCAGCTGTCCCAGGATCCTAAACTGAAGGGAGGCTACAATGCAATGGGCTTTTCCCAAGGGTCACAGTTTCTGTGAGTGGTTATTATTCAAATCAGTTCATGCAAAGGACACCGATGGTGAGGACCATATTGTAATTGCCCCCCCAGTCTATTATTCTTCTTCTCCAAAATTAATCGCATTTTTGAGGGCCTAAACATGCTCAAACTCATGAAACTTTGCACACGCATCAGAAGTGGTGAACATTTATGTCTGATATGGGTTTCAGAATTAGGTGTGGCAAAATGGCTCGATAGCGCCACCTACAAAATGTCATTCGCGCTACGTTTCACGTACAAGTATGAAAATCGGCAGACACATGTAACAGCCCAATACCTACAAAAAAAGTCTCTGGGAGCAAAATCTAAAAAATCCAACAGGAAGTGAGATATTTTGAATTTTCTCTGCAAAATTTTTGCAGTTTTTGCCATTTCCAGACGTTGTACTTTAACAAACTCCTCCTAGAGATTTTATCAGATAAACATCATATTTGGTCAGTCTAATCTAAAGGCCTTTGCAACGTTAAATTGTGAAGATCTGGAGTTTTCGTTGAAGGGCGTGTCTGTGGCGGCCTGACAAAGTTCGATGTTTCGCCATGAAACAGGAAGTTGTAACTCAGGCATACAATGTCCGATTTGCTCCAAACTTCACATGTTTTATTAGAGTCCTGGCCTGAAGACATCTACATGCCAATATTCAGTTACAATCATAGCGCCACCTACTGGCAACAGGAAATGGCATGTTTTACATTATGATTAACTCCTCATAGATCAACATCATATTTTGTCAGTCTAATTTTAAGGCCTCGTGATGTTAAATTGTAAAGATCTAGAGTTTTCAATGAAGGGTGTGTCCGTGGCAGCCTGACTGGGGCACGTTCAAGCTCAAACCGGTGCACAACGTTTTGCTATGGTTTCCGGGTTGAACGACGTATTTCCTGGAAACGGTGTGCAACAGGGTTTGAGATACGTATTCTCTTGTTTGGTGGGTGTGTCAAAAATGTCAGCCTAATCAGCAGCAACGTGTATATAAACCACACGGTATTAAAGAGACAGCTCACAAAATGGGTCCAAGTAAAGTCGCTTACAAATGTGTCCGCTGCAGCTCGGTATAAGCAACTATTGAAGATATTAGAAGACGTGTTTGTCTTTTCATCCTGAAATGCGATGTTGTCCAACAATGTTTGATCACAATAATTAGGAACCAGTTTCCACAAATCCCTTCACTCGATTGGGATGTTCTCTTTTATTCTGGACGGTGTGGGCAGTGTCTGTAACATTGAGCGTATTTTGCAGTATTAAACATGTATTTATACCGATTTCATCAGGCTCTGAAAATTCTTCAAAAAGAACACAAAGAATGGCCTTCTCAGCTGCCATAGTTGCAACTCTTGTGTCATCAGGACAGGGTGTTCAACACACCACCGTTTCGATTTAAAAAACAGAACGCAGCCCTGATGTTTCGCCAGGAAGCTGTTGTAAGTCAGGCATACAATGTGCGATCTGCCCCAAACTTGTTTGATAAGAGTCCTAGCCTGAAGACATTTAGATGCCAACATTCAGTTAGTCATAGCACCACCTGTTGGCAACAGGAAATGGCATGCTTTACACTGTAATTCACTCCTTGAAACACATTTAAATATGCCATGAAGTACCAAACATGCTAGAAACACGTTAAAGCATGCAACACTTGGCTTACAACATACAACAGTGCTAATGTATGTGATTTATGCCATGAAACAGGAAGTTGTTGTAACTCAGGCATACAATGTCCAATCTGCCCTAAACTTCACATGTTTGATAATAGTCCTGGCCTGAAGACAACTGCGTGGCAATATTCAGTGATAGTCAAAGCGGCAACTTTCAGGAAGTGTGGCATATTTCTCCTTTATTTAACCGCTTAAATGCATGTTGCCCACTATTCGCTCTTTTCCTGAGGCTGCCAGGTGGCGGTGGCCCCGGGTGCGAGGGCCCTTTCATCGCTGCTTGCAGCTTTAATTGGAAGTGTAAGCGTGTCGTTTTACCTCTCTGTCTTGTTTAATCTTTCGTAAGGCGAGCAGTTGCTCAGCGCTGTCCAGATCCCCCCATGAAGAACCTGATCTCAGTCGGTGGGCAGCATCAAGGTAATATAACAGATGTGCTCTGCTCACGCTATGGTTGATTTACTTTCTGAAAACAACTATTTGTTCCTAAAAGTGGTCAGCAGTTCACAGGAACACCATGGCATAACAACCTTGTTTCGATTATGTTTCTTCAAGATATGCAACCGTTTTAAATGGAGTATGTTACATTGAATATCATTTTTGTGGTTATAATATTTGCAGTCACAATCTATTACAACATTTCAAATTTTATATATATTATATATACATTACTGCTAAATATTTTGGGGTCAGTAAGATGTTTTTAATCAAGTCTCTGGTGCTCACCAAGACTGCAATAATAAGAGTTTTGAATGGAATGATAAATAATCATTGTAATTAATAAATAAGAATAAAAATGTTGCTAATAACTAAATAAAACAATGTGATTTAAAACTAAATGTTGAATGACCAAACACAAATAAGTCAAAGATCTTTTTTAATATCCTGTTTTCGTCTGACATGTGGTTCTCTCTTCCTCTTTTCTTTAAATCACAGGGGTATTTGGTCTTCCACGTTGTCCTGGCGAAAGCTCTCACATCTGTGACTGGATTCGCAAGAAGCTGAACTCAGGAGCCTACACAGATGCCATTCAAAAACAGTGCGTGCTTGGTTCTTATGTGCTTCTCAAAAGACCATTTCATGTTACTCTGACAGTTACTCTAACTGATTATTGTATGGGATTGTCTATTTACACCAAGAGCAAATATGCTGCCTTGTTTAGAGGCTATTTACACTAACTCCACCCACCAATGTCTGGTTGAGCCAGAGAAAATTACAAAAGAAATCTAGCTGGTAACAGCCAATACTAACCAACTGCAGAGCCATACGTCACAGCAGTTTCAGGCCAGCAGTCTCAGACCGAAGAAAATTCTGTCATTAATTACTCACCCTCATGTCGTTCCAAAACCGTCATTCCAATCATACATCTATGGAACACGAACACAACTACCACTTTGACGCTTCAAAAAGTTCATTGAGATCGTAAAACTAATCCATTGAGCGGTTTAGTCCAAATTTTCTGAAGAAACTTGATCGCTTTATATGATTAACAGAATTGAATTTAGGCTTTTATTCACATATAAACATTGATCAGGGAACATAAACAGAAGCTCAACCGAACCTGCTTGATGCGCCATAACAAACCTCTTGCTGAAGCTCAAACGTCCTGCGTAACACGAGAATGAACCTCATTGGTTCTTGCTGAAGCTCAAACGTGATGCGTAACACGAGAATGAACCTCATTGGTTCTTGCTGAAGCTCAAACGTGATGCGTAACACGAGAATGAACCTCATTGGTTTTTGCTGAAGCTCAAACATGATGCGTAACACGAGAATTAACCTCATTGGTTCTTGTGGAAGCTCAAACGTGATGCGTATCACAAGAATGAACCACATTGGTTCTTGCTGAAGCTCAAACGTGATGCGTAACACGAGAATGAACCTCATTGGTTCTTGCTGAAGCTCAAACGTGATGCGTATCACGAGAATGAACCTCATTGGTTCTTGCTGAAGCTCAAACGTGATGCGTAACACGAGAATGAACCTCATTGGTTCTTGCTGAAGCTCAAACGTGATGCGTATCACGAGAATTAACCTCATTGGTTCTTGCTGAAGCTCAAACGTGATGCGTAACACGAGAATGAACCTCATTGGTTCTTGCTGAAGCTCAAACGTGATGCGTATCACGAGAATTAACCTCATTGGTTCTTGCTGAAGCTCAAACGTGCTGCATAACACGAGAATGAACCTCATTGGTTCTTGCTGAAGCTCAAACGTGATGCGTAACACGAGAATGAACCTCACTGGTTCTTGCGGAAGCTCAAACATGATGCGTATCACAAGAATGAATCTCATTGGTTCTCAATGAAGCTCAAATGTGCTGCGTAACACGAGAATAAACCTCATTGGTTCTTGCGGAAGCTCAAACGTGATGCGTAACACGAGAATGAACCTCACTGGTTCTTGCGGAAGCTCAAACATGATGCGTATCACAAGAATGAATCTCATTGGTTCTCAATGAAGCTCAAATGTGCTGCGTAACACGAGAATGAACCTCATTGGTTCTTGCAGAAGCTCAAACGTACTCTCATGTCAAGTGAACATGCTCGAGCTTCTGTTTACCACAGTAAAGTTGAAGATAAAATGAGTTGATGTTTATATGTGAGGTGCAAATAGTATCTGCCACTATTTGCACTTAGTGCAAAGAAAGAAAATAAAAAATAAAACTTTTTGTCACTATTTGCACTTAGCCTTATAATTTTTTATGTGATTGACTAGTCAGGCAGATTGATTGTGATTTTATTTTAGCTTGGTGCAGGCACAATACTGGCACGATCCCCTCAATGATGACTTGTATAAAAAGTACAGTCTCTTCCTTGCTGACATCAATCAGGAGCGGGTAAGTCATAGGATAAGGGAGAAATTACTATAAAATACATATATTTGTCTGTGTGGTGTAAATTAATGATATTTCTGTCAGGTGGTGAATGAGACCTACAAGAAGAATCTCATGTCTCTGAATAAGTTTGTCATGGTTAAGTTCCTGCAGGACACTATGGTTGATCCTGTGGATTCTGAGGTACATCAACAGTTTATTTAAAATCTCTCTCTTTATTGAATTCAAATCTTTTACTAACGGAATTATCTTCACCAGTGGTTTGGCTTCTATAAAGCTGGTCAAGGTAAAGAGCTGGAAACACTGCAAGAAAGTGCTATATATACAGAGGTAAGCTTATACTTGTCTTTTTCCTCTTATTAATTATCTACATTTAACCCACTTTTTTTTTTTTTTTTTTCCTTTTAAGAAAATATTATATCTTGTATATTATATTATATTATATATGAAAAAAATATTATATCTTGCATAATATTACTATGTATTCATTACTGTTCAAATATTGCCTGTTTAATTAAACCGTGATGGGAGCTTTGAAAACTTTAACTCAATTGAATCAATTGCTTTGCAAAATGATTCACTGTTTCGAAAACGCCACACGCCTGCTGGTCAGAACAGTGTAAATTAGGGCTGCAACTAACGATTATTTTGATAATCGATTAGTTGGCCGATTATTTTTTCGATTAATCGGATATAATGACTACTCCACATCCTGCCCAATGCTGTCCTTCAAACAAACGTGTCAGCTGAGTGCTATGAAAACATATATAGTGAATATATCCCCTTATAAAAATTAACCATGGTTTTACATTGAATAAAACAAACAAAAATAATATTAATTAATAAATAACAGGGTTATTGTAGTTATTCAATGGTAACCACAAATTAACCATAGTTTTGCTTTAAATCCATAGTTTAACTGTATGGTATTTGTGTGGTTATACAAATGGTAATCAATACGGCAAAAACATGGTTTTATTATCTAATAGAACCATGGTTAATTTTCGTAAGGGTATGTTTGTGCTATACATTATATGCAAAAAAAAGTTACTAAGCAAAATGAGTTTAAAGCCCTACATTAAAATATTAAAGAAAAAAACGAACTCCAGATCTGTTACCAGATAAGAGGAATGTTCTGCAGGAACACACACACACACACACTCTTTCTCTATGGACACAGTAACTGTTACTGTCATTTCTTTATCCTGTAGAAACGTCTTACATTTGAATGTTTTTGCGCTGAATGTCTCCCTCTCGACCATAGACTCGACTGCGTTGTCTGTTTGACGCGCAAAAATAAACAGTTCTCATGTTTTGGCCACATGTACCTTTCCAGCATCAGCTCACTCTGTTTCCACTCCACTGTTTCTAGATGCACATTTTGTCCATAAAATGCGTTATTCGGTGCTATAATTGGGCGCGACTGGTGGAAGCTTTGCGTACAGAAAGCAGACCCGACTAATCGATAATGAGAATCGTTATCGATGATTTTCATTATCGATTTTATCGATTAGTTGTTGCAGCCCTAGTGTAAATGCAGCGCAAACTCAGCTAAGAAATAAAAACACCTTTTAAAAACCAATTGCAAATGTTTTATTGACAGTGTAATCTATTAAATACAATTAACAAATCATCTAATACCAATGAATACGAAGTGTCTGTATAATACATGTTTTATGGATAGCTTGGTCAGTCAGTCCAATAAGAGACTAAAACGCTTCCTTTTTATTATACAAATGTGTCATTAAAAATGTATTAAACAAAAAACATACAGTGGTTCATGGGTTCACAGAGATCATCGCCCACTAGTGGCGAACCATTGAAAATTTGACTTTGGCAGTTTAATATGCGCCTCGAATCACTGGTTCGAAACATGATTCGCAAAAGTTTCGAAGCTTCACGAAACCTGTTTCGAAAGCACCCATTACTAACTGAACCTTTCCCCATATTAAGTATATAAGGATTAATCTACTATGGCAAGCTGCTTTGACTTCCCAGGATATGAATTCTTAATATCAACAATTACATTTTCACTAGTTAAAACTCTGATTCTTGATATCTGTAATTGTATTTTCACCAGTGAATGCCGTTCAAATTCAATTGTTGATATCAAGAATTGATTTCTTACTAGTTGAAATTCCAATTTCACAAATTCACAATTCTCACTAGTAAAAATCATAATTTTGATATCAATAATTACTTTGTTACTAGTAAAAATATAAATTCCTGATATCAAAATCAATTTTCACTATAGTCGAAATGTTAATTTTAATATGTATAAATGTATTTTAACATGTAAAATTTGTTATTTCTGATATCTGAAAATGTATATCTGATACAATAATTAGGAGAGTAATTTCAGATATCTAAAATGGCTTAGTCACATTCATGATATAAGAAATGAACAAAATTGATATAAAAAAATTATTTTTACTAGCAATTCAGTTGTTGATATCAAGAACAGACATTTGCACTAGTAACCACATCATTATTGATATCAAAAATTACGATTTTTACTAGTGAAATTGGAATTTAAACTAGTAAGAAATAAATTCTTGATATCAACAATTGAATTTGAACGGCAGCCTATGGTTTCACTGGTAAAAATACATTTACTGATATCAAGAATTATAGTTTTTACTAGTGGAAATGTAATTCCTGATATCAAAAATTAGCTTTTTAACTAGTGGAAATTAAATGGTTGAAATCAAGAATTCATATCCTGGGAATGAATAAAAGTCAAAACGGCTTGCCATACATCCAGCATTATTTTGTTCTGTCAGGATCGCCTGGGGTTGGCAAAGATGGATTCTGCAGGGAAGCTTGTGTTCCTCGCCACTGATGGAGATCACCTACAGTTCACCCGAGAGTGGTTTAATGAGAATTTACTTCCCTACATACGCTAACACAGTGACACGCTTTTATTCCCAATGAGGGAGTTTACACACACACACACACATTCCAGTCTCAGTCTTATACTGTCTCATATATAAAGTAAGCCAGTCTTTTTTTGTTGCACTGATCTGATTAAGACTGATTTAATAAAAATCTCTTTAATGAAACCTAGATTTTACAATGTCTCATGTATAAATTAAGCCAGTCATGCTTTGTTGCACTGATCTGATTTTTATTTGACTGATTCAATATTAATAATAAAATCTCTTTAATGAAATATAGATTTTACTTCTAATTGTGTACTAATTTTCAGTTCATTGTTGTCACACAATAAAACATTGAATCTTATGAACCCAGTGGCCCATGTATTTATTTACTACTAATCACATAAAAGGTGTACCACTACCCTTACTAATTATTTGGAGAGTAATATTAAACTGCATCAAACATGCTTTCAAAACAAGAGTGGTGCGGGTATGACATCACTTTGTAGGCCAAAATGCAGAAATGAGTTAGCATTTTAGCACTTCCGGTTCCATTGTCCCTGAATGGGATTTTGGTTAAATGGCTGAAATAAGATCTGTGGTGAACACAAGCTCAAGACACTTTCACGTTTTATTCTACGACATAAATACATCTGTATTACCCCACTCGTGATTTTTTTTTTAAAGATGTCATCTTGAAAAAGGTGGTTGCTAACAAGAGGCTAATGAGACTACAGAGGCTGTCGAGGAGATTAAACGTGATCACACTGAACGGGTAAACTCAGTCCGCTTTTACAGCCTCGTTATGCTTATAATTGTGCTCTTATAAACTAGTCTAACTCAAACTTTCTGGGAATTTTTTATTAGATAAGTTGTCGGAAGCTTAGTTGTGGTGACGTTGAAGTCATGTGGCCGTAGTGTAGTTCATTTATAGCCTACCTTTAGCTTTTTACTTCTGGCGACTGCATTAAGGCTTCAAAATTCATAAAAGTTGTATTCGTCGGTGAAAATGTTGTCGATCACGGAGCTTGTTTTTGTGGCGGGAACTAGTGTGATGCTATTGCTAACTGCCAGTTGGCCTACAAGGTGACGTCATACTCGCGCCTCAGACAGCAAGTTTCTGATTGGATAAAACAGGACACGTGTTTAAAGGGTTAGTTCGCCCAAAAATGAAAATTACCCCATTATTTACTCACCATCAAGCCATCCTAGGTGTATATGACATTCTGCTTTCAGACGAATACAAGCAGAGTTATATTAAAACATGTCCTGGCTATAGACACCAATAACGATAACTATAAAGATATCGTTCACAATATTAAAGAGTAGAAGAGTTCACACCACAGCTATAACGATATAGAGAATCGATATCATTGGAATCACTTTCAGAACGATTTTATCCAGCTGATGAATGTCAGCCAATCAGAATCCATTCTGCTGTAACGAGCTCGAGCATTTAAAGCTGCAAGCACGCGCTTAAAATAAACAAAAGGATATTGTCCCCTGTTGTGGATGCTAATATAGTTATCGTTATAGTTATCGTCCTTGGTGTGAACGGGCCTTACGCCGATTTCACGTGCTATCGGAAATTTCCTACTTCCCACTTCTGAAGTCGTGCTTACTAGCTCATCCCATTAAACTTTTTACTTAAGAGGGCGTTCATGTCCAATTTTTTTAAACTAGTAATTACGATAATTCAGATGGCACGTGAAGGCAGCATAAATCCAAGCATTATAATGATGGTAAATGGCAGCCTAATCGATTCAGAAGGCCTTTATTATGCCGCGTTCCAGGCAACCCGTAATCCGTGTTTTTCCAACCTTCTACCCGTGAAAGTGCACTGGAACGGCAGTCAAACCCGTGACTTCCCACCCGTGAACTCGTACTAGATCGATGTACTCCCAGTTACGAGCTCTGACGTCACATAGCCCGCGAAACAACGGCAGCCCCTACAGATGCGGTGTTTATAAAAGTCGTACATTCAAAACGAAATCGTTTATTAAATAACGTTATTTATCCGCAAATGCATTATCAGCAGCTTTTATACAGTTACCTAGTTTTCAGTCCATTGAGTGCAAGAATAAATTAATACCAAATACATTTCCAAATATACAAATAACGTAAAATAAAAGGTATAACAGCTTCTCTTGCCTTATGCGCCCATTTTTCTCCTCCGTTTTCCTCAAATAAGCAAGGAGTAAGCACCTTCGGCAATAGAAATTATTGTAAATGAGCATACGCCCCATACCGTCCGCCATGCTTTGCTTACATCTAGCTACCACAATTCCTTGCGCTCAGGCAGTTTGTCGTGACTTTGTCTGGAACGCTACAGTCGTGAGTCGTGGTTAAGTCGTAACTTACGGGCTCAAAAACCTGCCTGGAACGCAGCATTAAAGGTGCACTATGTAACATTTTTTCAGTAAAATATCCAAAAACCACTAGGCCAGTGTTATATATTTTGTTCAGTTGAGTACTTACAATATCCCAAATGTTTCCAACTATTTGTAAATTGTGAGAAAATTGCTATTTAAACCAAGGAACCGGGACGTGCGAGGGAGTCGCCTGTCAATTGCGTCATATCTGCGTTACCCTCGGTTTCTGGTTTTATTTAGCAGAAAGCTTGACTCTTACTGCAGTGTGCAACAAGTGTCATAGCAGCCGCCGAGCGAACGCACAGAGTAACATCATAACATCATTTAACACACTCAAATGTATCTAATATGATAAACAGAGCTGCGTTACCTCATACTCATGACCGGAAAAACGGAAATGGCGCCGGCGACTGTGGCATAATAAAAGTCCCGTTGCTCGCGAGGCGTGTTGTGCAATCGCTCCAGCGGCCTTGCTCAGCTCCCACAACACTCGGGTCTGCTCTGCTTCATATTACAGTAACGTTAATAATCGCATCCATGAACATGATTTCTGCCCGAGTCCTATCCCGATTCTTTTCCACCGGCTGTGAGGTGAAGACCACGTGTCCCAAGATTCTGCACTCAAACTTGGCATCATCAAACTACGCCTTTGTTTTGAATAGGCGACCTCTAGCGGACAGAAAAATGACATAGTGCACCTTTAACCTCCTTTTGTAATGGCTGGATGCATTTTTTTGGGCTTCAAATTTGGATTAGCCAGGATATACACTCACCTAAAGGATTATTAGGAACACCTGTTCAATTTCTCATTAATGCAATTATCTAACCAACCAATCACATGGCAGTTGCTTCAATGCATTTAGGGGTGTGGTCCTGGTCAAGACAATCTCCTGAACTCCAAACTGAATGTCAGAATGGGAAAGAAAGGTGATTTAAGCAATTTTGAGCGTGGCATGGTTGTTGGTGCCAGACGGGCCGGTCTGAGTATTTCACAGTCTGCTCAGTTACTGGGATTTTCATGCACAACACAATTTCTAGAGTTTACAAAGAATGGTGTGAAAAGGGAAAAACATCCAGTATGCGGCAGTCCTGTGGGCGAAAATGCCTTGTTGATGCTAGAGGTCAGAGGAGAATGGGCCGACTGATTCAAGCTGATAGAAGGGCAACTTTGACTGAAATAACCACTCGTTACAACCGAGGTATGCAGCAAAGCATTTGTGAAGCCACAACAAGCACAACCTTGAGGCGGATGGGCTACAACAGCAGAAGACCCCACCGGGTACCACTCATCTCCACTACAAATAGGAAAAAGAGGCTACAATTTGCACGAGCTCACCAAAATTGGACAGTTGAAGACTGGAAAAATGTTGCCTGGTTTGATGAGTCTCGATTTCTGTTGAGACATTCAGATGGTAGAGTCAGAATTTGGCGTAAACAGAATGAGAACATGGATCCATCATACCTTGTTACCACTGTGCAGGCTGGTGGTGGTGGTGTAATGGTGTGGGGGATGTTTTCTTGGCACACTTTAGGCCCCTTAGTGCCAATTGGGCATAGTTTAAATGCCACGGCCTACCTAAGCATTGTTTCTGACCATGTCCATCCCTTTATGACCACCATGTACCCATCCTCTGATGGCTACTTCCAGCAGGATAATGCACCATGTCACAAAGCTCCAATCATTTCAAATTGGTTTCTTGAACATGACAATGAGTTCACTGTACTAAAATGGCCCTCACAGTCACCAGATCTCAACCCAATAGAGCATCTTTGGGATGTGGTGGAACGGGAGCTTCGTGCCCTGGATGTGCATCCCACAAATCTCCATCAACTGCAAGATGCTATCCTATCAATATGGGCCAACATTTCTAAAGAATGCTTTCAGCACCTTGTTGAATCAATGCCACGTAGAATTAAGGCAGTTCTGAAGGCGAAAGGGGGTCAAACACAGTATTAGTATGGTGTTCCTAATAATCCTTTAGGTGAGTGTATGTGTGTGTGTATGTATATATATATAAAAAACTCTGCTTTCGTCTGAAAGCAGAATGTCATATACACCTATGATGGCTTGAGGGTGAGTAAATCATGAGGTCATTTTTATTTTTGGGTGAACTATCCCTTTAAGTGTCTCTGTTAGGTAAGAACATTGACATTAGCAAACTTGTTTTTTCGTGTTTTAAACGTCGTTAATTTTACTTTTGATTAAATTAATGTATTTTTGCTAAATAAACGTTCTTATTGACCAGATAGCGCATGTTTTATAAACTATGCCATACACTCATTTGTAGTTTTGTTCCTTTGTTTGTTGTAATACCTTTCAACACTATAAATCACCATCATCTGGAAACATGTTCAAGTTGCCTTTTTGCTGATTATATTCAATAAAGCACATCAAAGACTCAGAAAAAGTGATGTTATTTATTGCAACAGTTTTAATGATGTTTGTTCTCCAGTACTATTTCTCAGAGCAAAAAGACAAATGATACAAAAGAAATTCCCTACACACGGCCTATTATGGAAAGTAAACATTAAGAGGTCTAAACTAGTTAAAGCATGTGATGAGAGCAAGAGGAGGGCAAAATTAATGTAAAGCCAGTAGCTGTACAGCAGATCGTCATCAGATATCAGACACGGACAGTACCATGAGCATCTGAACATTAGACTGGGTGTCCTTTTCTGCCTCTAGTTTGTGCCAAAAACACTCGAGAGATCGAAAGCTTTCCATCACAAACCATGGAATGTTCGTTTATTTACATTACAGGGAATGTTGCATGTGCTCTGGAATACAATATGAAATGAAGAGGGAAAAGATAATTCCTAAAGCAACTATTGTTTTTCAATGACACGATTGGAAATAACTGATTTTGCAAGTTGCCAATTCATCCTCTAAGATCTGACAAATCGTCATTCTAATTATCCATTGAAAAAAAAAAAAAAAAGATTTAATAAAGTTACAGTGAATGTCTGTGTTGGTGGTCGGAAGAGGGACATTTGTGTGCTTCATATCTGAATTGCATATGTTAAACAGAAAACGCAGTGACCCCCCCCCCCCCCAATACTTGCCCCCTGACCAGAAAATGCAAATGGCAGAAAAAAATAAAAATAAAATAAAAATGTATGAATCAAAAATACAAAACACAAACATGATCAAATGACTTGATTCCTCTTGTTGGCCATTCACGTGTTATTTTGCTTAGTATGGCTGCAAGACAAAAACAAAACATATGAAAACACCCTAACTGTTGGCAATCAAATTCAAGTGCTAATGTTTTAATCAATGGAATAGAAGAGAAGGGAGCCCTGCCATTGACTGAGCAAGTGCTTCTGGTAAGCAAGCAGCCATGTCACTAGCTGAAGGAAGATATGATTGCCGCTGTGATTGGCTGATAGGAGAGTCGACCTGGTTGGCATTCCATTCTACTTTGTAGTTTAAGCTCATTGGTCAGTCAGGTAGGACACTGCAATGGGGGCGGTCTCACACAGGTTGGTCCTTTATCCGGCAATCTCGGTTGCTGTGGTGACCAGCTTGCTGCCGTCCCATACGGTTTTGAACTGTTCAGGGACTGGGATCTCAGTCTAGAAGGAAATAGAGAGAAACATAAAAAGCTTATTCTTATGCGTCAAGTAGAGATGTCAGTCAAAAAATGTATTGCAAATTCTTAAAATCACACCTAACATTACATTTATATATATTGTTATATTGTGAACGGTGCCTTTAGCAGTTGTGCCAGTTCAGATTTTTACTTGGTTGTTTTTTTTATCCATGCAACCTTGGTAGGTCTAACAGTAATATTTGGGTAGGAAAATATTATAACACTGCACAGTCACTGTATAAATTAATCTAGATTAATCCTTATTAAAACTACTAAAGTTATCCAGTCAAGAGCAGTGAGTGGATTTCTCGTTTCTTTTGTTCTTTGATTAACATTAAAATGACAGACTGCAGCAGGTTTATTAGGCTACTGTCCCTTTAAGACCTGACACGCATTAGATTCTCCCCATTCTTGACGCCTACTGTCAACGTTCTCTCACCAACGCTCGCGTCAACACTTCTCCTTTACTTTGAATGGGTGACACCATGCGTTGCCGAAATGAACTGTGGGTTCTGTTGCATCACTGACGTTGTTTCAACTATTCAAGCGCCAATGCAGGCGTCAGCCAATCAGATCCCCCATGCAAATACCCTAGCTCAGACTCTAGCCAAAAGCATTCATATGAGTTGCAAACATTTTTAACGGGTTAAAAAAACAAATAAATCACTAAAATGAATGTTTGTCTTTGTAATCTTTGTAATCATAAACATTTCACGTCTTCACTTACATATTCTCCATCTTTGTTGGGCACCAGCACGTTCATCTCTGAGCTCTTAGCGCTGATGATTTCACATGCCAGAGAGTCTTTGCTCAGATACACGTGACAGCCATCGGTCTTGTTGATGGAGATGGTTGGCACTTTACCCATGACCTGGAAATCAAGAGAAGAACAATGACTCAGAATAAAGAGCAGAGGCAAAACAGGAGTGCTAAGAAAACAGGCTATGTTACTAGATATGTAGGTGTTTAAGGGAATTACATTTAAGACCATTTTAATTAAAAGTGGAATTAAGATAATTTCATATTTTTAAATCATTAAATAATAGGAGTTTTCTCAGTGATTATCTATATCAGTGTGTATGGTTTCTTAAATGCCTCCATTGTAGTCTTGAGTTTTCTTCCGGAAACGCACACGTCACAATATTCGTTGTTTAAATAATTCCCGCCCAAGACATTCACTAAATAAAAGGAGTGGGCCTGGTTGAGTTAGTTAGTAGTGTGTTGAAACTCATGGTTATAATAGGGGCGGGACATTTCCCGAACACGCTTAAAGCGCTTGACCAAATCACAACACACTGATCCAGTCGACCAATTAGAGCACATTGTGCTTTTCAGAAGGAGGGGCTTCAAAGAGACAGGAACTAAACAGAGCGTTACTGACAGACGGGGAAAAGAGGAGCAGCAATGGAGAATATGTAAGAAAGTGTTTATTGAACACTCAAGCATGAAAACCTAATCTAGTAGAGCCCAAAAAGACTTAAAGAGGCTATATTATGACCTCAAACTTAATTCTTCATAAGAATTTATTTATTCATATGTATCAGTATATTAATATACATTAACAGCATTATGCATCTAAAACATATACTAAAGTGTTTAAATGTAAATATTAAACATTTACATAAATAACTTTAAACATTTTCTAAAAATCTAAGAAATTTTAACACTTTAAATGACACTGGATAATCTGCGTTCAAGCACATCTATAGTGAGGAGAGTAATAAAGTGCAAACATACACACCTGGATCTTAACATCCCTGCAGTTGATCATCTCAATAATACCCACAACATCGTCAAAGACCAGACCCATTTTCTTACAGTTATCTGCAAAGACAACAAAAATCTAAACGTTCTACTTTTTCATTTGTTAACATGAACTTACAGTGAACAATACTACTACATCATTTATTAATCCTAGTTAATCTTAACCTCAACATTTAGGAATACATTTTTAAAATCAAAAGTTCTATGTGTTAACATGTTAATGCAATGTAAACAAACATTTTTATTAATTAACATTAAAAGGGATAGTTCACTCAAAAAGGAAATTTCTCAAGTTGTTCCAAACCTGTGTGAATTTCTCTCTTCTGTTGAACACAAAAGATGATATTTTGGAGAATGTGGGTCACCAAACATTGACTACCATAGTATGGAAAACAAAACAAAAATACTATGGAAGTCAATGGGCCTCATCAAACACTCTTCAAAATATCTTCTTCTGTGTTCAGCAGAACAAATAAATTCATACATGTTTGGAAGAACTTGAGGGTGAGTAAATGACAGATTTTTAATTTTTGGGTGAACTATCCCTTTAAATGTTAGTTTATAAAAATGTCTGTTCATGTTAGTTAATGCATTAACAAATGAGACCTCACTGTAAAATGTTACAATGTGAACAGTGGAGGAACTGCTGGTAGTGTGTACAGACCTACAGTGATGGAGTTGATCTTCCCCTTCACCTGTAAAGTGCTGTTGTTGCACTTAAAGGCGTAAACGACCTGTTTCAGTTCTGTGTCATTGATCACAAGGCCATGGGCTCCTTCCTGATTTTCCTAAAGAGAGGATCGGCATTTGAAGTTAAATGAACTGGCCAAACAGTGTCAGTTCTAACATAAAAAAGATGTGATATGTCTTCACATATTTAGTTTAAGTATCTTCATTTACTGGAATGTATAAACAGCTGAGACCGAGATGGAAAATACCTTTTTAAAATGGCATTTCCAAAAATAGTTTCAGCTGCATACAGACTATAACAGGCATACTGACTCACTCACCACTTTCCATTTCTTGCCGTCCAGCTCCAGCACTGGAGGAAGAGTGCGGGCCGGGCTGGCAGCCGCGGTGGGCCGAGCAGCGACGGGTTTGGGCCCAGCAGACACAGGACCTGCATGGGCTTTGAGCGTAGGATTCTTGTGGGTCTTCTCGTTATCAGGCACATGCTTCAGTCCTTACAGAGAGTTAAAAGACAAGCCTTGAATAAAATGACACTGATACTGATAAAACATACACCCTGAATTGTTGTTTTATTTTGCATTATTATTATTCGCAATGTTACTACTGTTATTTATTATTTTGCTTTTCAATCTATATTTTTCCTCTCAATTCAGCCATTTTTATGGACGAACATCAGATAAACTGGAAAAAATTTATTACAGTAATTGTATGGGTAGGGATGGGAACAGTATATTGTCTAAGTGCATCTAATTTTTCTCATCTTCATTGAGAATTATTATAATTACTGTCAAATAAATAATGTATTTAAAAACAAAATGTACATCCTGAAGGCAGTAAGAGTTACTTTGGATAAAAAGCAGTTGCCAAATGCACAAGTTAAATAATAATAACCAAATATAAGTTATTTCTGCTGTTATACTGGTTATTATTAGTATTAATAATTAGGGTTATTATAGTTAAAATAAAAATAAAAACTGAAATACATTTTAACTGAAATAAATAAAAAATGTAAACTTTTATTTCAACAAATTTTATTTCAGCTAGATGTCAGGGAAATATTTCTCATTTTAATTTAACCACAACTGAAATAAATAAATACTATACAGAAATATACAGACAAACACACTAAAAACGTAACAAAAATTAAAAAGAAAATATGAAATTTAAAACAATTCAACTCAACTTTACTTCGATCTTAAAAATGTATTAGTAAATGTTGAGATTAACATTAGCTAAGATTAATAATGCTTTAGAAGTATTGTTCAATGTTCATGTTAACTAATGTAGTTAGGTTTACAACTGAAACCTTATTGTAAAGTGTTACCATATAAATTAATAATAAGTGACAAATGGGATACCCTAGAGCCTTATGGACATGAACAAGTGAGGGCCACAGGACCGTATCATTTGGAACGAGGCCTAACTTTGCCCTTTTTGCTGTGAAGGCTTTAATGACCTTTTTACATACACTGATGCTCCCAATACAGCACATCAAGTGGAAAAATCTGCATCATGTCCAATCAGTCAAAAGGACTGTTTAATGTTTTAGCAATGATCCTTCCATCATTTAAACAGCAATAAAAGTGCCACGGAATGGGTTGTGGCTCTATTGGAGCCACTTTAGTACCATATCAAGTCAGGGATCCATGTAATACCTTTAGTAATATCAGCTCCCTTGTTGAGGGAGGCGAAGAGAGCATTGCGATTGATTGCTCCACCCGAGTCTCCACCTGAAGACTTGTCAAAGTCCATGGGGGGTGGAGGGGGGCCTGGGGGGGGTGGAGCCGGAGCTCCTCCGCAGGGGCCGCCTCCAGAGGCCGAAGCAACGGGACCCTGTAAAACAAAAACAATTAAACTTCATATTCTGAACCACGTGGGACAAAATGAACACACGAGAATGAGACTCACAGTCTTGCTCCAGCTCAGCCCAGTGGTGTGGTGCTGCTTGATGTAGGCCTGCAGCTCGGCCCAAATGGACACATAGGCATTGACCCAGTCTACGTGTGTCTTATCTCTGAAAATAAGACAATAAAGCAGATAGGAAAATGACAAATATGCCAATTTGCTTCTATACTGGTTTCTTCACACCACAGACAGACATACTTCTCC
This sequence comes from Rhinogobio ventralis, assembly GCA_039654625.1. NCBI lineage: Eukaryota > Metazoa > Chordata > Actinopteri > Cypriniformes > Gobionidae > Rhinogobio > Rhinogobio ventralis. The sequence continues at coordinate 34,910,096 of CM077209.1, read as the reverse complement.
TTGTAATCCTTGAGCACACGGTTTGTGTAAAACATGGCTGCGTCCTGCATGTCCTTCACATAGGGGCCTGGCTTTGGGGCCTAACACATTAAGAGAGAAAAATAATTTCAGTGTTGCAAATTTACTTGAATTCAACTAGTGACTTAAAAATTCTTTGAAATGACTGATCCCACCGCATACATCTTGAAAAACCATATCATCGCTGTCAGACGGAAACCTCGCATCACCACATTTAATCTTTTTTTAAATAAATCATTATTATTGGTCACCCTTTACGCCCGTCTTTGAGTTTTGCAAATATTTAGCCAATGAAAAGTATTAAAAAGAGCTTGTGACTAAACCTCCTAACTCCATTGGATCCTCAAACTGTCAGTCAAACCTCATAACTCCACCCGCCTCTTTCGTGAATGAAGTGCCGCACACTTTTTGGAGCGTCTCTGCTTGTTTGCAGTGCGAGGGGAAATAAAAACAGGTTGTTTGAATATGTACAGCGTTTTCTTTACTCTAGAAGCATGAGGTTTTATGTATTTAAGGAACAGCTTAGTCTAGCATTTGTCGTTGAGTCAGTCAATACTATTTGAAATAGCCTGTGAGAAGCACATCTTTTATAACATGAGATTTTGGCCAAATGACAGAAAAAAACTTAGTGTCCACATAGCTACAATAAACTTTATAACCTGTGAGTTTATGAAAGCGTAATGTGATGCACTTACTGCCTCAGATGCAGCCGTTCTAATGACGGATAAAACACGGATGTCTGATATTTGCTGGACAAAAACCTTTTGAGCTTGATTTTGGTGAAATGTCAATAATGACACATGCAACTGTCTCAAATCTCAAGTGTTTTTTCCATTTCCTGAAAACTAGCAGTTTTGGACATACTAGGTTTCCACCTGACAGCGACAATACAAAGTATGCCAGCCTAACCCAACCCAGATATTTGTAAATGTAGTCACAGCAGGAAATGCTTGAGGAGAAAATTGATTTGTTTGAGTATTCTGTCAAACAAGTGTAATTCAGTGAAAAAGTCCCATAATTGATTCAATTTCAAACAGAAACGACACATAACTACAAAACTACAACGCACAGTGCTGACAGCTCAACCCTTTGCCTTACCATTGCAACCCAGCCGAGGGCGGGAACGCTCTCGCTGACCGCAGAGAGGTGGTTGAAGTGAGGAGAGGAGCGGTTCTTCTCTCGGAACGCCTGCACCTCCTGGATCACTTTAGACACGGGGGCCAGCAGAGGGGCCAGGGCGGACTACATCACAGAGAAAAAGATGGACAGACATGACAAGATGAGAAAATAATAGCTATATTTTTTATTTTAAATTGCATAAAAAAAAAAAAAAATGATGGACGGTTAAAGGCAAAATGTGCATAATTCAAAAAATGTGCATTAAAAAAAATTTGCATTAAATGCTCAGTTGAGTTGGATAAAACATTTTATCTGACAACAAAACATGCACATAAACCACTATGGAAACACATGACTTTGCAATGGGATGGCACAACCGATCTCGTTGCACAGCATCTGAAGTGCATTTTTGTTCATTCTGAAATGCCTGAGCAAAGTCTGTTGTCAAAGCGGTCTTACACGACTGTGATGCCAAACAGCAGGCATCCGCCTCCGAAAGCAAGCTAACTTTATTGCGTTTCATCTGTGCAAGTAATTTATTAAATATAAAATTATTATATACAATTATTCTCCTACTGCAGCAACTTACATTTTTCTTAGTGATATTTAGCGACAGTTTATCAGGAATTTTGTTCTCTTTGGCTCACTGGATGGAAACGCTGCTTTATTCGCAAATGTTTTATGCGAGATTCCAATTTTGTGCATAAGTTAAATTCGCAACTTTGGATCGAAACATAGCTAATATTGGTGTGAAAGATACACTAATGTTCAAAACTTTGGCTTCAGCAAGATTTTTTTTACGAGAAATTAATGCGTTCATTCAGCAAGGACGCAATAAATTGATCAAAAGTGACAGTAAAGACATTTGTAAATAAAAGCCTTTTTTTTTTTTTACTTTTTTGATTCATCAAAGACTCAGCAAATCAGCTTATTAGAAGGATAATGTGACACTGAAGATTGGAGTAATGATGCTGTATATATTATATGCTCATAAATTGAAATATTAAACAATATTACTGTTTTTAATTTATTTTGATCAACTAAATGCAGCCTTGTTGAGAGACTTTGTTGAACGGTAGTGTAGTAGCCAGTCTTATTTTAAAATGTACACCATAACACTTACATCAGCAGGTTTCTGAGAGCGGGAGGCAGTGACCAGAAGCTGTCTTTGACAGGAAAAGGCCTGCTTCATCATCTCAGCCTACGACACAGAACAAATGATAAGGAACATTGCGTGGACTCTGTCAATGTGTCCCCAGGTTCAGGAACTGGAATGACAGTGCAGGATTTACATACATGCTTCTGAACGTCTCCTCCTATCTTCTGACTGAGGGCAACGTACTGAGCCACAGGGCCAGAGATCAGACTGTCATAGGCTTCAACATACGCCGACACCGCTGAAGAGAAGAGAAACAAGAGCAGAATCACACCATGTTCCAACCAGATAGACACAATACAACATTTTCAGCAACAAGCACTTTGTCTGTCCATGACATTGGCACAATGATAGTTTCACTTAAGCCCAAAGTATCCTTCAGTCAGTGTCCATGTGATGTAATTTTCATCAGCCCAATTTTTGTGTCTATGCGGATGGTGCGCATACAACAACAAATGTGCAAGTGTTTTGAGTGCTTAAGTCCACTAGATCTTTCCACACTCACAGCAAAGGAGTGTATATATTTGTTTGTTTGTTTTTAGTGTCATACCAGCATCTATGGCTATTTTCATGGCAAGCCCCATATTTTAGAAGAAACAAATAGTAGTAACATACAGTAGTAATGAAAAACAAACAATTTAATTATAACATAAGATTTTTCATTTCAATATTTGTTTGATTATTCCTTTTTTTAAAAACATTCAATTTGAGAACTTGGAGTAAAAATGTTGCCTAAAGTGGCATTTAAAGCAGTACATTCAAACAAAATATGCTTTATAGATAGAGGAATCTGACAAATGTGTTGGTGGTACATCACCTTTCAATAAAAACAAATGAGTAACCAATTGACCAATGACCAATTGGCATCTTGTGTAAACAGTCTGGTCATGTCTACACATTTTTTTTTGTGAGTTTTCATTTATGATTGGATTGACTTCATATAGCTTATTATTAACAGCCGTCTCATTCCATTTAGTAGTACATTGAAAGGCTCACACACTCAACAGTGCACTAGGTGGAGAGGAATACGAAAAAATTAAGTCTATCTGGGGCTTTACAATGGAGTTCATAGTGGTTGCCAAGTCCACCCATAGTCATTATGATATTCTGGTCTCTTTAATGCAAGTTTATTGACGTTTGTTCAAACGGTTAGAAAAGCTGCACGAGCTGTATGATTTGAGGTGATGCAGACAATTTACGCAGCTAACTTTAATACTTAAAGCTGCAGTCCGTAAGTTTTGCCTCTTTTGTCGCCATCTCTGTTTGAAACCAGCAATTGCAGTTATTTGTGGAATTATCATCTTTACGTGGGTTGTGCATCGGCACGGCTCCTCTGTGCGGATGAATCTAATGTTTTGAGGAGTGTGTGTGGCTGTCATTCATTCACAGCACCGGTGTGGATACTGTACTTCATAAATCACAGATTCTATGTCTTGGAAGTATGACCAAAATAAGAATTTTCACCTTAAAATGTCATCTAAACGAGTGTCTGCCACTTTTGTTCCGACCAACTGAGAAAAAAAGCATTACAATAAATCACACTACCAACGGTGATTAGCGATCGAATAACTCATATCACATCAAACCATGCAAATTATTAGTATTGTTATACTTCGTTCTCAAATTGTTAATGTTAACAACATCAGCATTGCGTGACTACGTGCATTTAGTGTTTATTAGCGTTACCTGTAGATTTTAATTTCTGTACAGTCTAATCTTTTGATTTTGACAATGGGTAAATCTCCAGATGTCACTGATGATTGTTGTTTGGATCTTTCTGGATTACAATCCGCCACCTGCAGCATCCTCACATGCGATATAGCCTACCCGGGACTCCTTTATGTATACAGACATGACGTAATGATGCAAAGACAAATGGCGCCATGCTCGAATTTCCCGTGGAAAGCTACCAGTACCACTCAAATTATAACACATTATTACAAGCTTAAGGTAAGGAGATCGTTTTGAACACTGGCTGGTTATGTACTTGCTCAAATTGATTTTGGATCAAATAGTTACAGACTGCAGCTTTAAGTTCAAACTCCAAGTGCACACTTGCTAAGCACCACTAATTATCTTCAGACAGAACTGGTTTACATTAGGTTGTTCTTACGTCCAGATCCAGCAGCAGGGCCGCCTCCACCCCCAGAACTGGACATGGCCTCCAGACGGCCCACAGCCACCTCCAAACGCTGCACTAGACCCACCAGCTCTGCCATACCTGCTCAGAGAGAGAAAGAGAGAGACAGCACAAGGATTACAGAGACAATACGGTTTTACAGAATCACAGTAAGCATGAAAGTCGCAATGAAACTGAAGTAGACAAATCTTTTCTTCTGTATTGTGATGCACATCTGGGTGAAACGGATTATCAAACACAAAATAAAAAACATATAGGGCGGGGACTTTGTTACATCCATCAGGTGTTGGATGGAGGCAGAACTGAATGAAAGCTTGCAGTTGATTGTAAGAAAGGGGTGGGGCTAAAGTGGACTAAGTGATTAGAGAATCATTTGTTTCACCAGAAGATTAAGGTTCAATTTTGATAAAGAATAAGAGCTCAAATTTATTGATTAACCATCTGATTGTGGTTATTTGATCCAACCGCAATTTGAGATATAACCAGAGTAATTGTGCAGTTTAAAATCACATTTTGCCAAAGAATATATAAAAAACACTGTCGTAAAGTACACAAGGATAGTCAAATGTCTTCCTTTACACAAAATGAAGGACTGCATTATATTAATTATATAATAGAAAAATATACATTTTTGCAGCACTGAAATCATGCGGGCCAATTTTATTATTTTTTTATTGAATTACATACAACTTAAAGCTAAAAAAAATAACGTATCAGGCTTATACTGTATGTGGTCAACAAAAAAATTTTAATCGTCAAATCGCAATTATTTGTATGACTAAATTCTTAACTGTGACAGGAGGACTGTTTAAAAAAACAAAATTAAACAAGCACAGATTAATTGCTCACAATAAGATAAATAACACATTTATAAAATGAGGTGAATTTTATTTTCATGCCAATTAAAAAAATAATAATTGTATTCTGACTTTTGCATTTTACTTATTCTGAAACTTGTTCTAATTTATGGTAAAATCCACAAAAAGAGCAACAGTGGCAGAGCCATGAACACATGGAAAACAGGGATGCACACGGATACCCAGAGTGTCTACAGATATGAACAAGTTAAATTTAAGACTTTTTAAGAGCTGATACCGAGCCTAGGGAGACCGCAGGACGTGCCATAACATGTTGTCCCACAAAAATGCAACCAGAAGAAAAAAAAATAAAATGCAATTAAGGAAAAAATATATATGCCAAAAAATATATGCCAAACCTCTCAAGATACAAAACAGAGGAAGTAGATCTTGTTTGCCTTCTCTGGGCAAGGCCATCTTTACTGCCCCTTCACATGCACACAGGTAACATTACGTAACAGAAACCTGATACACGAATCTGGCTCACTGACTCACTCCCCCTTTCACCTGAATGAGTCTTCTGGGGAATGCACAGGTATCCACATATGAGCCCTTAATCACCTGCTTCTAATGAGCGCGTATTCCCGAGGGAAAACACCACTTATTTGTGAATCCTTCAGGAATCACAAATTTCCCAAGACTGCAGTAATACTAAACTATTAACGGTGAACAAGTTCATGTCTGATACATTAAACGGCACTAGTAAGGAGAATACAATATTAAAAAGTGTAAAGTTTGAGTAAAAAAGTCAACATTACTCTTATAATAATAACAGATTCCTCTGTGGCCACAACCAGCTGTGGCTGTTTTCCAGCAAGTGGATTTAACAAAACATTTATTCACACAGGACTAAAATCACAGAAGCACATTCCCCGTTGAGGGAATAAAAGCACACGAGCTAATGAAACAAAGTGCAGAATTTCAAGCTTTGCCAAATATAATAAAGATGAAAGAAGTGAAAGAGCAGACTGAAGTCAAACTAGAGTCAAATTTTCTTTTTTCTCCACATTGTAAGAAAATATTCACATTCAAATTAGAGTAGTCAAATTTCCTTGCCTCAGGAAAGCAATTTCAGACCAATTCCTAGTGTCCTCGCCCTGAAATCCAGACTGAGGCAGCGATTATTGCAGAAACTGACATCTACAGATGTAATTTTCAATACATTTGGCTACTAAATTCATAAGTTACCGGCCTTTCAGAACTTCTACAAGCCAAAACAAATATCAGAAATAAATCTAAGCAGTGATTTTGATAATCTGGTTTAAGTATATTTATTATTAAAGCTTTTGCCCACATTCAGTGCATTAGCGGGTGTTAAAGGGATAGTTTACCCAAAACAGTTGATGGGCCCCATTGACTTCCACAGTACTTTTTCCTCTGCATTATGGAAGTCAATGGTGCCTCACAACTGTTTGGTTACAAACATTCTTCAAAAATATCTTCCTTTGTGTTCAGCAGAACAAAGAAACTCATACAACTTAGGGTGAGTAAATGACAGAATTTTTGTGTGTACTGTCCCTTTAATTTCAGATTAAGATAGACTAAACGCAATAGTTTCTGTGCTTCAACACAGAAGCATTACACCACACCTGCTCTAAATGATGTAGGTAACACCCTAAAGGAAGGTAAACATGTCAAAACAAGATAAGACAACTACAGTAAATTCAAAGGCAAGACTGAAACGTCAAGCATATGGGTATAAGCTGCTCTTCTGGACATAAAAACAGGTCATTTATGCTACAGTACTAGTAAAACTAGGCCATATCGCATCCATTCTCGGCACAGGGCAGCATGAGATGTGCCACATTTATTAAACGTACACACACACACGACACGACCAATAGTCTACTGGGTTTCTTGACAAGCAATCAAGCCATTAATAGGGTTACAATAGGATACGAGGCAAGCAGCAAGCCAAGAGATTTGATGTGATTCGATTTGATTTGATTTGAATAATCAGGCCAGCCGGTACAACACGGTCGCGCGGTCAGTCAGACAATACCGAGCCATTATTCATAGAGAAATAATATGGAAACGGAAACAATATAGCGATCGCGAGACGCGACGAGCTTGTGTTCAGATTTCCTGCACTTTAACACCCGCCCCACTTCCTTCATTTGCGCTGTAGCGATTTTCGGTGTTCTTTTGAGTCGGATCTTTTCAGTGAATCAGTTGAACCGAATCTGAACAACTTATTAATTAAGCTGAATCAACGGTCAAACAGTTTTCTAATAACGAACGAGCTGTGACACGATGAGCAAAGATTTGACATTATTTAAACGTAATATAATACAAAGTATAGTGTTATAAATGTACATACGTTTTAAAAAAATATATATATATATATAAACTTTGCAGGATTTAAACGATGTTAATGATGACCGTTAAAACGCGTCATCACAGTCTTTGAAAAAGATGCATTTGACACATTCGAAAAGCGTTGTTTTAAAATGCTATGACGTAACGACGCAAACGAATGGCTGAATTGTTTTTTAACCGGTTCTTGAAACGTACTGTTCGAAAGAACCGATTCGCAGAGATGATTCGGACTACCCATCACTGAGCTCTGCAAGATCAGGAACTTTTCCAACCGTCGCATTAGACTGCTGCTAAGACATCTGCATACATGCAAATGTATAATAAATCGCTTTTTATTTATAAGGCCTAATGCCACTGTGAGGATGTATCGCTTTTGAGAGTATTATGCGCGAGCCCGTTTCAGTTGTCATGATTTGCGCTGAGACGCAGCGGCGCACTGTGTCTAGTAAAGATTTCCGCCGGCAAGTCGCTTAACGCAGATATCTAATCATTTAGACAATGCATTCGGCGTTTTATCCTTACCGTTACCGTCTGAGAAATGTTACAGTGGTCCTGGCTTTAGTCTTCGCTGTTGAATGGGTGTGTTACGGGCTCCCCGTCTGCGATGTCTTCCTGTATGAGCGTGTTGAAGTTCCCAGCTGTCACCGCGCGCCGTTTCCGCCCAAACTCCACCAACCGCTCCACTTCCTTATAAGGACAAAGGAGAGAGAGAGAGAGAACGAGCGTGTAATAAAGTGATGAAAAAGAGTAAAACAGGAACAGGAAGACTCAAGACTGAGTACGAATATCTATTTGTTTATTAAATTCAATCAATCTAGGTGACTAGATATAACATCAATAATAGGAATTCCCTCAGTCTGACATGTGACATAATTATGTAACAATGAAAGTGCTTATTTTCTTTTTTTCCTCATTCCCACTGGCAGTTTTGAAGTCTTGGCCAAAATTATTAGTGGAGCTGGAGGGGAAGAGAAATTTGAGATTCAGTACATGTCCTTCCTTGCTGCCCAAAACAGGAAGTGTGGATGTCACAATTTTGATCTGCACAGACAGTGCATAGAATTAACAAGTGCCGGCTTTGACTTGCAATAAATGGACAATTTTCAATAGTTGTCTTTAAACCAGGGCATTTCCAACACTAATTTACAAAGTTATAACACGGTTTTAACAGTTTTGTCCTTGTAATGCATGTTACATATAGTAAAAACTATGCACAATTACAAACGAGACCTTATTTTTCTCATTATGTACACTTGTGAACAAGAAAATAAACAGTGCATTTCCAAATAAAAATAAAAAATCTGTCTAAAATAATTTTAGACCAGTTTTTCTACTGCAGATGATAGAAATTAGGTGCTCATTCACTAAGATCACAATAATTAAAAGAAAAAATATAGGCATATGGGATTTAATTTGGTCTCAGACGAGTTTAAGCTCCACTTGAAGCAGTAAACATGTGATTTAGTTTACAAAAATGGTGTACAATTATACGATTAAATACAGAAATCAAGTTTAACAACAACAAAAAAAAGACAGCTGTAAATATATATATTTTTTATTTACTCCAGTTGCATTAGAACAAGTCACATGAAACAGGGAATTCTTCACTAAAAACAAAAACAAAAAAGCATGGATTAAAAAAAAAAAATCCCTTCATTTTCCCCATGCATTCAAAATCTGCAAGACTCAGACGTGGGGAGAAAAAAAAAAGAAGAAAAAAAAAATTCACACACACATCGTCAACATTCAACCTTCATAATAAACCATCAAGTAACATTGGAACTGAAAAGTGCCTTGGCTGAGCTGAAACTATTTTAAAACCAAATGATGATTTCCGATTTAATCAACAATCATCATAAAGTCAAAAAGGCGTAAAATGCAGTACTAATGCAAGCCAAGTGTAACAAAACATGATTTATTGGCTGTTCCAGTTTGAGTAAGCTAGACCCCATCATATTCATCCTCAACAACAGAGGCGGTGAGTGACTGGCTCCAGTGCAACATCCAATACCATTTCCAGTGTACGATATTCCTCCTTAAAGAAAAGAAACCCCTGACAAACATGGCTATTATGCTGGTGTTTAAAGGGGCAAAAAGCCACGCAAGACCGCAGAGTAGCACACGCACGTCTCAATTTAATACATGCAAACTATGAAAACTAAAAAAATAAACAAGGGAAACCCACTCTTCTCATGCACTCATACAAGGTACTGTTGGGTGCCTTAGGACTCACTCTGTGCATCATTACCACAAGTAAAAATATACAAATTATTAGACATGCCAGGCAGTGTTTGGATGTGACAGGCTGCCTGCCATATCAGGAAGCTTCGTAGGAAGGGGACAGTGCGGCAGGCTCAGTTATCCGCGGTGTGATGAGACATTCTGGTGGGGAAAAGTTCCTACTTTAAAATGCTCAACCCTTTCCGCTGGCACATATATCTCTGCAGTGACGCAGGAACATTCTCATTGTCTTTTTGAGGTGCATGTCTCTACAGATCTGACCATTCGGGTTTAAATGCATTTTCATTTTGGCTCAGACTGGGCTGCGATTCAACCCGGGGATGCAGGTGCAGAGGTCATTCCTGAAGTCCTGCAGGTCCCTCCTGAATTAAAGACGTGACACATGTCATGGATGAGGGGTGAACAGTGCGTTACGAGAGGTTTGGTCTGTGTGCTAAAGCAGCTCTTCTTTTTGTTTTTTGGGTTTATGAGGACCTTGGCCGTTACGCAGAGATCCGTTTTGGGGTGGCAGGAGTTTTCCGCGCTCTCGATCGGACCACGGGATGCCCGCCTGGCCGTCGTCGCTTTCCAGATCGGAATCGGAGTGCATGAGCGCGGAGGATGTGGGAGCAGGAACTGGCTTCAAGCGACCTGGAGGAATAAGGCAAGGACAGGATGACGTATCTTTGCTATGGAGGACGTATCATACAGTTAAAATAAACTAGGGCTGTCAATTTAACACATTCATTTAATATCAAATAATTAGTAACACTTTATTTTAAGGTCACATAGTTACACGTTACTACATGTACTTACTATAGTAATAAGAGTAAATTATGTATAATTACAAGTAACTAACCCTAAACCAAACCTTAACCCTAACTGTAACTCTATAGTAAGTACATGCAGTTAATTAATATTACTCGGTACGGTAACACTTTATTATACAGTGTCCTTGTTACACATGTTACATGTAATTACTGTAGTATTAACTATAAATTATGCATAATTTCATGCAACTAACCATAAACCAACCCAGAACTGTAACCCTATAGTAAGTACATGTAGTCAATTATTATTACTCAGTACTTAAATGTATAATTACACTGTAACACAGACACCTTAAAATAAAGTGTAACCAAATAATTTAATAAGTTAAAATAATATAAAGGGAATAAAATATAAAAAAGTATTTATAAACAATTATTAACTCCAAATATACTGAATATATTGACTTGTAAAGTTTTGTAAACTACGGTTCAAGTCGGTAAGACTTTTGAATATTTTTGAAAGAAGTATTAGAAGTAATATTGTGAAATATTTTTACAGTTTAAAATAAAATGTCACTTATGGGCATTTTTATTGTATTATTATGGTTGAAAACTGTTGCTTAAATGTTTTGTAGAAACCGCAATACATTTTTTAGGATTATTTGATGAATAAAGTAAAAAAAAAACATCATTTATTTAAAATAGAAATCTTTTGTAACAAATGTCTTTACTGTCACTTTTGATCAATTTAATGCAGACTTGCTGAATAAAAAAAAAAAGTTTTTAATCCCCAAATCTTTTGAGCGGTAGTGTATATTCAAGTCTTTAATCTTGACTTTAACTGTTTTAACTTTAATCTTTGGGGGGGAAAAAATTCTAACAAGTGATTCATTACAATTTATTATGTAATTTATTCGATTCAAATATTGTTCAGTGACTGACAGATCTGATCATTTTATTACCAGGTCTTGGTAACTGTAATTCCAGAGCCTCTCGTTCATCCCCCTCCAGCATTTTATAGCGGCTCTTTCGTCTCACTTTGCTTTTCCGTCTGCTCGAGACACCAAAGACACTTTTAATAAACACTAGCAATAAACTCCAAATCAAAAACCTAATAAACAGATCATCATTTGTCTAACCCTTACCTTCGACAGCAGCACACAATACCCCATATTACAGTCGCTGTGCCAACCACGGTCATGAATGATGCTATCGTCACATATAATACACTCCATTCTGAAAGAAAACAAACAGGCCATTGAACTACATGTAACTTAAAGTGGACCTGTTTTGCTTTTTTTACATGTTCAGCTTTCTTTAGTGTGTAATGTTTCTGTTCGAGCATGAAAAAGCTCTGCAAAGTTACAAAGTCCCTCCAGCAGGAGTTATTCTCTCTGTCAGTGTCACTGTTTCTGAACTCCCTGAAACGCCTCCATTGTAGTCTTGAGTTTTCTTCCGGGAACAAACACATCACAAAATTCCTCATTTAAATAATTCATATGCAGAATAAAGGGGCAGGGCCTGGTTGAGTTTGCATGCCATCACCATTATCATGCCAAAATTTCAAAGTTTGCGTTCTCGAGCCACCAAACACTGTTGCCATGCTAATGAACGGCCAGAACGCATTAGAAGTTTTCTATTTTAGTTGAAAATGGTGTTGTGTAAGTGGCCCCAAAGTAAATAACTAATGATTTTTTACAATGGAAATTAATAATCAATCAAAAACTTACTTTAGCTGGACAACATTTTTCTAGAGCTGCTGTACATCCAAAACAATCTCTCTTCCATTAATTTCCTATTATCACTTTAAAGCTGCTTTGAAGCAATCTGTATTGTAAAAAGGTTACGGTTAGGGGCGGGACAAGTACACTCAAAGCGCTTGACCAATCACAACACACTGATCCAGCCCACCAATCAGAACACAGTGTGCATTTCAGAAGGAGGGGCTTCATAGAGACAGGAACTAAACAGAGCGTTACCGACAGACTGGGAACAGAGGAGCTGCATCAATGGAGAATATGGGGAAAATAATGTTTCAAGCATGAAAACCTTTTCTAGTAGAGCCCCAAAACAAAATCAAGGGCTTAATAGAACCTCTTTAAAACAGCTTCCCTCAAAAATTCTTAGTGTCCCCTCACCACAGTTGCTCTCCGCATCCCCAAAATAAGTACTGAATAAATTCTCCATCCAGAACGGGTGGCACACACAACGTCTGGTGAAGGAGTCGCATTCCCCGTGACTGGAGCAGTTCAGCTGGCAGACTGGGAAAAGATCAGATGGTTATTACCAGACCACTGCTACAATAAAGTTAATGGAGCGTTTAATTAAGAGTTATGAATACTCACTAACTGTGTCCACTCGCCGGGCCCTAAAGATAAGGAAATCATTTTTTTGCTTGCGAAATTTGTTGCGGAGTTCCACAGCAACACTATGGCCAGTCAATGGAGGTCGCCCAGGACCTCCAGATACCAGAAACACCAGACGAGTGCTGTGAAAGTAAGTAAACATCATATATATGCAACATATGTCAAATAAAAAAGATTTTATGAGACACACACACATGATAAATGGATCATGTGTGTGTTTTAAACATTTCTTTCAAAAGTACTGCGCTGCAGGGATGACACATTTATTAGCATTTTAGCACTTCCGGTTCCATTCATAGATATATATACATAGACGCCTATTTCTATGGGCTGCTCTACGTAAGCTGTCCGCCATATTGGAACGTCAAAGCTGGTTTGTGAACATTCGAACATGATGTGGACTTAATAAATCCTTATCTTGAGCAAAATAAGCAAGCTGACATTCAGTACAATCTATATCTTTTATTTCAAAGACATCTTCACAAAATTATGAAATACCACTGTATTTGAAGGATACAACTTGAAGAAAACGCTAAGATTTGCACATCTCCTTTTTATAATACTTTGTCAGTGACGCACCGAGTCAGACAATTGTATTTATGCTGCAATAAATAAGTAGGCCTATTGGTTTCCATTAAAATACATCCTAAAAGATGTGTTCACATTACCAGCAAAACTGCATGAATTTGTTTTGAATTAAAATAGCTTAACATTTGGCCCGTGGAAATTAATGAATCAACTATACAATTTTGCTTTAATGGATATTTTGATATATTTATTCTAAAACATAAAAGGATATTGGATGATTTTCAGCAATGTAATGTGTAAGGCACAAATGGCATTTATAGTCCGTATCTAATATTTATCAATGTCTTGTACCTTTGACAGTGTTAAACATGGTGTCACATGGATGGGAATACGCATGGAAATGATATGCAGATGAGGTTATGCATAGTAAAACTAGGCGTTGTAAGCTCCATATATGGTGATTTCGGGGAGGAGAAGGGATGGAGATGCACGTACGCACATCTTCTGCTGACTGGGATTAATAAAGGGATTTTTGCGCAGGTTCTGGCATACAGATGGTTTTACATATCTGAAAACTTTTGTGCGTACGCAAAATCTAGCTTTTGTGCATACGTACACTTTTAGGATGAAATCTACGGAAAGTTTTATAAATGAGACCCCAGGGCTGCGTTTCCCAAAAGCACTGTACACCTAAGTTGATCGTAGAGACAGTTGGTGGCTAATGTAACCGTCTCTCTCAATGGCTCTGTAACATACCAGCCTCAACGACCGTGTAAACAATAACACGGAGAGGGAACTGCATGCCTTGTTGACGTTGTGGTCCTTTTTAGTAGCTGTTGTGCAGTTAAACGCTGTCTACATGTGCAAGAGGCAACTGTTTACACTTGTACATGCCCAGTGTGCATGAATGGTCATGTGACATGCGTTTTTGGTTGTGCAGTGTAGACAGAGATCGTTCCAGAAACGCAACGGAAACACCAGTGTAGATGAGGATTGTTTTCATTTTAAAACGCTGTTTTAAAAAGAAAACTCACTAGTGTAAACGGGGCCTTAAAGCAACGTTTTTGAAGAGTGCGCATGTGCTCTTGTATGTAAGAACGGGCTTATGATTGAATCTGGAAATAAAGCAAAATAACTGAGAAAAATGAGAATTAGTCCTAGGATGCCATGTTAGTAATTTAAAACAAAAATCTGGTAATTTGATCTCAAACGGATTCATTAAAAGAAGTTATTACTCCAACACCTGCATGACATCAACCAACGTGGCCAAATGACAATTTTGCGACAAACCGGAAACAGTCGTGACTAGCTAGTTGATTTCTTCAACGTTGCATCATACTATGGTATTTAAGCAGCGAGTTACGTTGTTGTTCGGGAAACACACCCGGGTAAACTCATCCACTCACTAGTCCACTTTCACAGCCTCGTTGTGTTTATAATCACGCACTTGCAAACTATTATAACTTGAAGTTTCAGGGAAAATGTTTTATAAATAAAGACTGAAAGAGTTGTCGGAATCTTAGTGATGGTGACATTGAAGCTGCGACCGTGGTGTAGTTTGTTTATAGCCTATGTTTAGCTTTTTACTTCTGCCGGGGTGATGTGAATGTACGGGTCGCCCTACAAAAATACGTCATCACTGCAGCGCTCTATTCTCTTAATGTGAAAACTGAGTAAAATGAGAAGTTCTTCTGTGGTTTCTTTTCAGTACAGTGAAGTAATTTAATCAGATCAGTGGAGACGAGGTGTTAAGTTTAGCCCTGCCTGTAAAGCCTGAACTTGCACTAAGCTGGACTGACCTGTGCTCATTAAAGGCGCTAATCTCTCGCATAATGATGTCACTGTCCAGGACTCCAAGCAGGACGCCAACCTGCCTGATGAACATATCCTTCTGTCTGCGGGACACCTTATCCACAGCAACTTCTAGGATCAGCTCCACCAAGTCTCGCTCATAAACATCTGAGGAAGAACGAGAGAATTATCACTGATTCTTGA
Organism: Rhinogobio ventralis; assembly: GCA_039654625.1. Taxonomy (NCBI): domain Eukaryota; kingdom Metazoa; phylum Chordata; class Actinopteri; order Cypriniformes; family Gobionidae; genus Rhinogobio; species Rhinogobio ventralis. Next base: position 34,894,608 of record CM077209.1, on the reverse strand, counting down.
GACATGTCCCAAACACAAAAGCCCTTTTTATGTTCAAAAGTAAGAATATCAATACTTAAAAAGTTACATCTAAAGGAAATTTGTATACTCAGGACATTCATTGCTTATACTTTTAAATAATTTCTTTAGTATTATTTTAAAATCACTCACTATACTTGGAAACACATGTAATTTAACCGGTCCTCAGCATGAGGTCACAATGTAAAACTGCCAAACATAGTGTTTAAAAATGCAACAAATTAAAAAATACACAGTTACATTAAAAGGCGGAGATCTTTAACATATCAAACAATACAAAAAGTAAATATTGAATTATATTTTCCATTAAAAATTCTGGAAGGCCAAATGATGAGAAACAGAAAACGATTAATTCATTGCTTAGCTGGGTCTTCAGGTTTACCTAGAGTCGTTCATTCTTTTGTCACATCACATCCCCATAAGCTGATACAGAAATGATTAGTTCACCTCTTGGGTCTTCAGTTTTGAGTCGTTCGTTCTTTTGTCGCTTTATCAAAGTGTTTTTTCCCCATCAAACGGATAAAGTTTAAAGCATTAACAACTCTTTATTACCACATTCAATGTTATGGAAAAGAACCATCATGACAGAAATGTAAAAAATTATAAATTGTTAAGAAATATAAAAGCCAGAAATGCTTTTGAGACCAGAATACACGCTTGTTTGTAAGGAAGTTTGCATTCTGTATCCTATATAGCTATCACGTCACATGACAAAAGAATGAACGTCTCAGACCCGAAGACTCAAGAGGTGAACTAATCGTTTCTCTTTCCGGTACAGTCAACATAGCCTCTTTGGGGATGTCACGGGATGAACGAATGACTCGGACCCGAACCAGAAGCCTGAACTAATGAATTCTGTTTCCTGTACAGAACCTATAGGATGTTGCGCATGCACGGTCAACACAAATTGAATGAATCACTTTCTGAGACAACTCATTGTTCCCGATTCATATTAAAGATGTGTTCAAAACGAACAATTCTTTCATGATCGACCCATCACTAACTGGTAAGAGAAGAGCTGCAACAATGTCAAATATGGGGAAAGATTTGAATATTCAGGCATGAAAACCTATTCTAGTAGAGACCAAAAACAAAATCAAGACTTTGAATGCTCAAACAGCAACATTGCACAAAGAAATTGCAATGTAATGCAATTAAAAATTCTACTTTATTTGATTATCTTTTACAAGCATACTGACCTGGTCGAACCTCTACAGTGCCTGTGTCAGTACTGGTCTTTCCCTTACTGTCGGTTACAGTCAGGGCGAAAGTGTACTTCCCTTCCACCAGATTACCAAGAAAAAGCACTGCCTGGTGGTCAGAGTTATTCAGGACATCCTGTAAGTGGAAAAACAGGGTGTCAGAGGGTGTTCAACGGTGTCATTTTCTGGTTCTGATTCATGGCTCCTCGTTCAGGTGGAGTTTCCAAACCTTTTGAGGAACACACTCTTAAAGGAACTGTACCAAATTAACTGGTTTCACTTGTTCAGTCACTACCTCACAGTATTGAACAGTGTGACAGCTTGAATATTTAACCATGAATGTAATTTGAAAGACAGCAAGTATTTCACTTTACTGAACAGTACTGACCCCTGCAGCCGGGCTGCTGTCTTCACGAGTCCAGAGGTAGCTGATTCCACCCTTATCATCTGATGATCGAGAACCATCCAGAACTGCTGTACGGCTGGGAAGAGTGATCGGAGGACTGGACAGCACTTTGGCAACAGGTGGCTGATCATCCTCTGATTTGAACAAGCCAAAAGCAAAATCATTTCTAATATGACAGACAGACCACAACAGAACTAAACTAACAAAGTCTTCCAACACCAAAATAAAACTTTTCTTGGATTTAATTAAGGACGCACACCTTCTCGGACGATGACAGAGACCGTGTCAGAATTGTCCAGCATCCTGTCATCCGTCACTGTCAACATGAAAATATACTCGCCCTCCTGCAGACCCGTCACCACAGCAACCGCAGTGTCTGCATTATCAATTTTCACCCCTTCTGGGCCACTGTGACGCCATCAAAAATATATATCATGAGTCTAAAGCTAAATTAACTACATTACTACCATGAACATTTGAAAAATAAGACATTTGATAGAAAGTAGGGCTGTCAATCAATTAAAAATGTATTCAAAATATGCAGATTAATTAATCAATGTATGTATATATATATATGTGTGTGTGTGTGTGTGTGTGTGTGTGTGTGTGTATGTATATATATATATAAATAAATAATTCTGGCTGTTTTTTTCAGCATCATTACTCCAATCTTCAGTGTCACATGATCCTTCAGAAATCATTCTAATATAATGATTTGCTGGTCAAGAAACATTTCTTATGAAAACAGTTGTGCTGCTTAATGTTTTTTTGGAAAGTGTGATTTTTTGACGAATGGACAAAACAGCATTTATCTGAAACAGAAATCTTTCTTTTACTGTCACTTTTGATCAATTTAATGCATTCTTGATAAATAAAAGTATTAATTTCTTCCAAAAATCCCTTACTGACACCAAATTTATAATGGTACAGTCCATAAAATTTGATTTTGTACATTTTGTACAAGAACATTTTAATTATTACAAAATCTAAATATACACGCAGGGAGAGTGTGTGTGTGTGTGTGTTACCTGGTCTTTGTCCAGTGGTACGTGGCAATTTTTTGGTCGTCGCTGCTCTTGCTGCCGTCCAGCGTGGTACGATCGACAGGCAGCGTCAGCTCCTTGTCTGGACCAGCATCCGCTACAGGGGGCTTGTTATTCTCTGGGGGATTTCACATAGAGGGAGCTCAAACACAAACAGAAGCTTCAAATGTTGATTTAAGTTAAGTATGAATCACTGTGCTCTGTATTTAAAAAGATACCTGGCTGGACAATGACAGTGACTTGAGCCGTGTCTTGCTGGCCAGACGAGTCAGTGACGGTCAGCTGAAAGGTGTAGTCACCCTCCTGCAGGGCAGAAAGCTGCAGAATGGGCGTCCTCACACCCTAAGGAGAACAAAACACAAGTGGGCTCACTAACACACTCCATGACAAAAATAATCAACATAAACTGCATTCAAAATGGAGCTGCATGATTATGGATGAATTGAGAATCCAAATTTTTGTTTAAAATAAAGATCACGATTCTCCTACGTTTCTGAATAGACAACGAAACAATATAATATAATATATGTAATGCACTAGAGGTTCTTACAAAATGTTAATTGCTGCAGTCCATTTAAAAAAATAAAAAAACATTCATTTGAATTAATAATTTTTTTTAAAAATCGGTTTGAATGAATGATTCAATGACTCACTCATAAAGACTTGGGCTGTGTCCGAAATCGCACCCTATACCCTTAAATAGGGCATTATTTGAGGGGACAGCCATTTGTAGTGGTGTCCGAAACCATAGTGGACGTTATCGAGTGCACTCATTCAATCCTATAATGCATCACAATACACTAAACAGCAAGAGAATATCCATAATGTGCTGTGAGTCGTGCTGAATTAATTACCACGCCTCGCCAGAAGATGGCGCCTGCAATCCATTTCCCAAACCACTTGTCGAATGTGGGTAGTTCAAGACTTCATTTCATTACTACTGGAGCTGCCAGTTTGCTAAGTTTCAAATGATTATTAAACAGCGAACACAAACTATGCAAAAGTGGCGCACTCAGTGTCCGAATTCATCAAGTTACTTTTCAAAAGGTTTTATTCGCTACCATGGACATCAGTGTTGTTTATATCCGAACTATAAACTTTTTATCCCAGTACTTCTGTGATAATCTGAATGATTGTAAGACAGAAATAATAATACTGTGTGGTTGTGAACAGGATGTTTCATCTCTATACAGGACATATCTATACAGGACAACTGCCCTCTCTGGGTCAGAACACAGATCTGAATATTCGCTGTGATCATACTAGTCAAAGGTTTAATAGACAAAGCCGAATTTTTGTCATTTTGGAATAAGATCGTGAAGGGTGCTTGAATCGAGATCACGTCATCAATGCACCTCTAATTCGAAAAGGCATTGTGTTTCTCATGTACCTGCATCTCCACCACCTTGCCCTTGCTCTCAGGGCTGAGTGACCATTCATAGGACAGATTCTCATGGTCGTCAGTGCTTTGGTTGCCGTACAGTGTGATATAGTTGCGCGGCAGTGTGATCACTTGGTTGGGTCCAGCATTAGCTGTAGGCTTGTAGTCCGTGGCCTTGTTGACTAACAACATGGCTTGGGTTGAATTCTGAGCTCCATCCGAGTCAGTCACAGTGAGTCTGTTGGAGAAAAGATATGATATAGTAGAACAACCCTTTTTATTTGGTGTTTACTTTTAAACGACTTTAAACGGTTTGCCAGAGGACCGACTGGTTTGCCAGGTTTTGCAGTGGTGAATGCAGATGGGATATGCAGGCTGAACATGCCGTAATACAGTATGTACAAAAAAAAAGACATACCTGAAGGTGTAGTTTCCAGGAACGAGGTTGGTGAGGGTGAGAACAGCAGTATCACCCGAAGCCTTTTCCTCTCGGAGCGGCCCCTTCACTTCCTCCCAATGCCACGACACCACTTTATCATCATCAGTACTCACTGAGAAACATTTATGATCAGAAATGCTTCATTAGACATTCTTGGCCACCGCAGAGAATTTATATTTGAAGTTATATTTAGCAATGTGTTAGAGTAGAGCAGCACAATATTTAATAATATTTATTATTAATTTATCAATTAAATGCAGCCTACTGATCCCAAATGTTTTGAAAGGAAGTGTACTTTTTTTTATTTAAATAATGCTAGTATAAAATGCTATTATGGCTCATACAACAGTAAAAACTTGGTTTAGTGAAAGCAAAAAAAAAATCGTATACGCACGATGACCGTCAATCACAGTGGAGCTTGTAGGCAAGGAGATTTCCTGGTATTTTGGGGAAACCACAGCAACAGGTGGCTTATTCACTCGTGGCTCTGTAGAAGCAAGAAACGCAGGAATTATACGGGCTGACCAAAACAAAACTAAAATAAAAAAACTGATTCCAGTGCACAATTAGCAGGTACATCAATGCTAAAGTTACCTGGTTTGACAGTAACGTTGACGTATCCCTCCCCATGAGCACCATCACCATCCACTACCACCTCAAACTCATACAGACCCACTGTCAGCTAAGGGAGACATTGTTTGGAATATTAGGAATGTTTAGAAATATATATATATATATTTGCTGCGTCCCAATTTACCTACTTATACTATGCCCTAAAAGTATGTACTGTTTTTGTGAAAAAAAAGGTACATACTTTTGAGTGTGTAGCAGAACAGTAGGCAAGCTTTTTTAGACAAACTACTTTGTCATAATTGTCTTTAATGGACAGCTCTGTCGCTTAGTCACGTGCATCCTGTCACCGTTTAAACTGGCCTGTCAATCATCTGGTCACATTTAAAATTCTCCACATTCAATTAATTTAATTTACTACCGTTTCGGAGAGTTTTTTATGAACTCTCCTCATGTGTTTGTAATTTGCATAATGATACATTTAAAAGTTAATGACCAAACATATCTTTAAAATAGTTCACAATGCTGTTGCAGATGAAATATAATGTGGATAATACTGAATAAATATCTTTTTGTCAGGTTAGATACTGATTATTAATTACTCAACCCCCTTTATCTAAACCTCTCTACTTAACCGTCAGACTTGCATATCTGGCATGTTTGTAGTTTTTAAATACTTTTTTAATTGTATTTGCAGTTCTAATCGAATCCTCGTCCCGCGCGAAATGGGTTGTGGGCAATATTAGCCGGATCCACACTTCGTATTCTAACCGGAAAAAAAGATACCCCCATTCGGGTATTTTTGGAATACTATTTAGGATAGTATGCGAATTGGGATGCAGTGAATGAACGTATTTATTTACCTTGCTGAGCTTAAGCGTCTTGCTGTGTTTACCCTCCATTTCTCCACTATAGTCTTTTGGATGTGTCCTCAAACGCCAGTCAAAGTCATAGTTAACCCCTAAAGGAATTATCAAAGAAATTATAATAAAGATAAAGGAGGAGAAACTATCTGCAATGGCTTATTCAGAGCAGTACCTAAAGGGGGTGCTGGCACTACAAAAGCATTCAGCTCCACCTCACTGCGTGGTAAAGTGACCTCCACATTTTTGCCAGCAGACACGACCAGCTCTCGCACTGAAAGAATGGTTATAATACATCACACATAAGTGCTTTGTAGAACTTGATTTTGTTTGTTTACTTTGAAAACCTCACAACAAGGAAGGTAATAAATACATGATTATAGAGCAGTGTGTCGTACCAGCCGGTGTTGTTGGTGAAGTCACTGAACGTGTGTCAGACGTGGACTGCGGTGACTGATTACTGTTGTTTAATGCCGAATGATCTCCAGTGTCTACATCCAGTGTTGAGTTATGCTCAGATGCTGAGACAGCTTCCTGTTCGCCACTGCCACTGGTGGACTGGATGGAGATCTCACCGGCTGTATGTGGAAGAGCTGCATCATGGGATGTGGTCAGTGGCACTGTGGGTTTAACAGACTGCTCCTGTGAGTCCTGTGAGGGCGAAAATATCAGTTAGTTCACAGAGATAAGCTGCAAATCAAGAGTAAAAAGTGCAAAATGTTATGCTTTAGGACAGAGATATATTAAAATTCAACACCAAATTTGTCAAAATAAAATTGAAAATTAATAAATATAATTCCTAATTTTAAGTCACCACAACACAATAATGTACAGTATAAAAAAAATGCATATTCATTTTGAGATTTGCTATTACATTTAACAGTGTTATTAAATTATTTTAATTATTAAATACAACTTAAAAATGAACTTTAAACATAAGATGATGGCAAAGGTAATCTAAATGTAAAGATATGGGAAATTATATAAAATCAAATCAAGAGTTGAAGTGCAAGATTTTATGCTTCAGGACAGTGATATTAAAATTCTGTATTATTTTGTCTAAATAAATGATAAATAAATAAAATCATATTTGTAAATTCCACAAGTCACCACAACACAATGTACGGTATAAAAAAAATGCATATTCATTTTGAGATTTGCCATTACATTTATAAAATTATTTATTTTCATTATTAAATATTGAATAAAAAATTAATTATTATTTTTGTTTTTAAAAATTAACTATAATTGAGCATTAGATGGTGGCAAAGGTGATCTAAAAGTAAAAAATATGGGAAATGAGCATGCACAATTAAATATAACAAATACAATACAAATAGAATTAAATAAACGAAAATATATTATTTTGTCTAAATAAATTAAAAATTCATAAATAACATCCCAAATTGTAAATGCAACAAGTCACCACAACATTATAAAATGTACAATATAAAACTTAATTATTTTTAATATTAAATTAAATATTATTAATCATTATTAAATTAAATAATTAAATATCACATTAAATTAAATATTAATTTTACAAAAGCAATAGATGATGGCAATGGTAATCTTAAATGCAAAATATGCTAAATGAGCATTCACAATTAAATATCCATTAATCAGACGATATATATACACAGTATATGCTGCAAATCAACAGTTAAAGTGCAAGATTGTATTCTTTAGGATAGTGGGTCTCATTCACTAGCTCATGTAGAATAATCCAGACTCATCAACATTAGAACGAGTGTAATAACAAGCGTATGCACCTTTCTGGTGGGTATTTTATAACACATCTATTAGTAAGAACACTTGTACGCATTATTAGTGAATGAGATCCACTACTGAACTCCTTTGAGATCATAATGGCTTACATGCTCCGTCTCCCTGATTACTCTGACATCCTCAGTGTTGCGAACGTTCCTCTTCCTACGCATGCCAGTGTTCAGATGCTGCAGAAGCCCCAGAGATTCTATATACGGCTGAGGAAGCGACCTAATGGCGCAGCCCTTCGTTTGAGCACAGGTCAGCAGCACACAGCGTCCACCGAGGCTCCACACGGCACCGCAGGAGGGCTTCAGACAGCAGGATTCCCAGCATCGAGCCCCTGCCTGGTCCACTGCCAGTGGCTGCCAGCCCAGGCCAATGACACTGCTCCAGTGGATCCCCAGGACACCACCCGTTACAGTGCATATGCTGCCCGAAACCCCTGAGAGAGGGACATACGAGGCAAAAACAAAGGTTGACGAGGAGAAAAGAGACCTGAGAGGGAGAAAATATTATTAAATATGGCAAGGCTATGACAATAAAGGTGTCAATGTTTGCACTGGGATATCAGAAAAAAAACACCAAGATAAAGCAATAAACTGATAAATACTTTTATTTTAGGGCTGATAACGGATAAATGGCTGATAATAAAATGTTATACTATTTTGTCTACTAAAATATATATAAATAAAATCCCTTGCTTTAAATGCCACAAGTGATTGTTGTTTAGTTATAATTCAATTTAAAAAAACATTAAATGTTAAACTAAATTAAATAATAATTAATTTAAATTCATTTTAAGTGAGCAATATAGTATCTAAAAATTATATTCAAATATAGGATGATATATATCCATAATTGACAGAAGAATAAAAAAAATATTGTCTAATAACCAATTAAATTTCTAAATTATTTTGTCTACATCAACAAACAAAATTAAATTAATTAAATTAAAATTAAATACCACAAGTGACTTTAGTCACCACATTATAATGTACAGCATTATTAAATATTAAATAGTTCTAATTATTATTAAATTGTATGTTTTACTTTACCTTTGCCGTCATCTAATGCTCACTAAAAAAATAAAATCTAAATCTAAAAAATATAGGAAATCAGCATGCACAATTAAATATACAATATTGGGCAATATACATCCAATACTGACAGATACCAATTAATAAAAAAATAGCAAATATTGGCAGATATATTGGAAATAATATACAATTCATATGGAATGCAACTGGTTATTAAATTCAGAAAACCACCGGTCTCCCAATTAAGCTCAACTGCAGAGCTCAGAACAATAGGCTATTGACAATTCATGCATGTAGACTCGCATCTAGCCCCGATACGATGGGAAATAATGCCTGTCCGTGCCAGCGCAAGACAAGGCTGTTTATCATACAGCACACCAACACATTGGATTTGTCTGCACTGACAAGTTCCAGGAAGTCAGAGTCCAGTTAGACATCCACCCCCTTCCCCAATCCCTTCATAGACACAGTTTTGTCTCAAAAGACTGTTACCATGGCAACAGAGGGCCGTTTATTATGGGGTGGCAGTGAAACTTGAACCGCAGGACACCGAAGACCCACCCGTGCAGTTTTTGTTTGGGGTGGGGGACTATAGGCCTGTTGTGCGATTTCCCCCCTTTGTGAAAACGAACACAGAGTGTCCATTATGCTTCTCACTTAGTAAACCTCCAAATCAGTGCAATCACTCATGACCGCAACAAGTCACAAACCAACAATGGTCCAACATCCTACTAGTCAATTAATGCTGCTGACTAGTCTCGTTTTAGCTTTGATATTTTTAGCCGTGTTGTTCTAGGTTGTGTTTACAATTGGCATGTTTGATTAGATTAAAACGAGCCCTGGGGGATATTCCAGAAAGCAGGTTGTGTGACATACCCGGGTATGTTTAAGAGTAAGTCAGCGGATAACCTCAACTTTCGGTTACAAAAACGGAGGTAACTTTCAGGGTACGCAAGTAGCCATAGCAAGCTCCGGAGCAGGTTATGTTCCAGGGTTAGTTTGCTTAAGAGGTATTCAGATGTGTGTTATATTAATATAAGTATATTAATTATATAACTACATTTGTTATATAGTTACAGTTATATAATATACAATATTATATATTCATTCTAAATCACCATTACAACAAGGTAATGTTTAAATGTTAATTCAATTCAAATATATTTATTATTTATTTTATTGTCATCTCACACATGGGTCTGCATTCAATTAATTAGCATCAAACAAACAATATAATCCTTATTCTCCGTGTATAAAAATTATTTATTAAACAAAAAGGTCGAAAAAATGATTGCACAACCACCAAATAGGTGGCGATGTGCATTAAGTAAGTTATCAAGAAGAGAAGAAAGAAAAGTAGTAAGTAGAATGGCACGCTCTTTCTTAGCATCTGTTTCCATGGTGACTCGTCGATTCGTCGCTCTGTTGAGAATGTCTTACTCTGGGTTGTCTGAACTTACTCCGGGACTCGTTTTTGGAACCAGCATACCTTGAGTAAGCAAGGTTTGGGTTACTCAACTGGGAGTTCAAGGTATATGTGACGGTAAGTTATCCTTGCTTTCTGGAATACCCCCCTGGTGCGATTGCTGTTAGTGCGGTTCATTTGAATAAGTGTGAACGCTGACATCAACCTTGGTGCGCACCAAACAAGCAGACAGAGAAAAGACTAACTAATTAACTCTGGTGCGGTTCGACTGAAATATGAACGCAACACAGATCAAAGCCATGTAAACGAACCAAAAACAGGACAGAACTTACAGAACATCCAAAACAACGCTGTGTGCTGGGCAGACGCTCATTGTATGTGCGTAGCTACATATGATGGTATTTTGACCAGCTGACCGAATTCATGAAGAGCTTATAAAATGTGTAAAGGAGTCAAAACAGCGGAAGGAATCCCTCTGTCACACACACAAACCAAGATCTGCTGCGAGGAGACGCGGTTCTGACGCCTGTACCGAACTGTGATGAGCAACATCACGACTATGATGAGAAAAAACAGGGTATGCTTGAGCAATCTGTCCTTTTTAGCATCGCATCTTGTGACATCATGTCCAGTTTTTGGTTTGTTTATGTTTTTGGTCCGTGTTGCATTCATATTTCAGTCGAACCGCACCAGAATTTGTTTGCAAGTAGACCGAGACCCATCTTTTCAGCGATCTTGTTAGGTGCGCACCAAGGCTCAGATGTCAGCGTTTACATTTATTCAAATGAACCGCACTAACAGAGCAGTCGCACCAGGGTTTGTTTTAATCAAACCAAACATGCCAAGTGTGAGAACAGCCTGAATGTATTATTTTCTTTTTTTCACATCATTCTTATGCCACTGATTTGGAGTTATTTCATACAGAGATCACAGACCTCGAGAAGAAATGACTACGGGACCTGCTTACCAGAGACTGAACAGAGGAAATACAGACAGCTCAGGTACAGTGAGGTAAACTGGACGGGCCATTTCCACCTGCGCATCCTCAGCTCCGCATTGGGCATCTTCCAACTAAGAGCACAGACCTTGGAAAGAAAAAAAAAAAAGATTCTGATCTCATACAGCGAATTGATCTTACATACGTTAAACAAAATTGTGTTGTAGTTGCTTGCAATAGCAGAAAACGCTTGTCATACCTTTCCCCAAAAACGATACAGAAACCCCAGCGGTACAGGGAAGTAAATGATGTGAGATGTGAGCAGACAGGTGAAGAGTCGTCCACACAAACACCTCCTGAAGCCACAGCCGCATGGCACCACAGCGCTGTGTGAATTCTGTTAAAAATGTATATTAAACAAATGAAGTGAGAGATTTAGGGCAAAACTCTTATCTCAGTAATGTATACTGAGTATACCTTCAGTATACCTATATATATCCTAATTAAATGTATAATCAAAGCATTAATCAATATTTATCCTCCTATATTATTATAATGATTCTTTCCAGTTATGATATTTAATCAAGAGAACCACTGATTGTTTCTTGTTTCTTCATATATTTATGTTTTCTAAAGTTTGTATTTGGTCTCGGAGGAGTGACTGAGGGTCTGGCCTAGGGATGTGTGATGTGTCGCTAAACACTTGATAGCAACATGTTGTTGTGTGTTTGGATTTTGGAGGCATCACACACCCCTAACATGCCAGGAGTGCAGTAACAGTGCTTACTCACTTAGCCCGGCTTCCAGAGATGAAATATGGATTTATCTTTCATTTTATATTATATATTTCCTGTTACTGAAACACTAAAGAATCAAGATGAATATTGCCTGTATTATTGTCTGTACCTCTCACTGAGAGAAAGCACATGTTATCAGTATGTTTTGGGAAACTTTCTGGTCAGAACTGGAGCTCAACCAACTCCAGCCTTGGAGAAACTGTGTATCTGTGTATGTGCGCAGTATTCTGTGTTACAGATCAGTATTCAAGGTGTACAACGAGCATCCTAGGGAGAGTGATAGTATGTTGTTCTGGACAAGCTGGCACCTGCTCCAGACCTGGAAGGTCACTACGTGCCTAATTCCGGGGTGAACACATCAACAAGTGATCTATGGACACGTGCATCTGATTAACTGACAATGTGTGGAAATTTACCATGACTGTTCATTTTCTCTGAGCCAATCAGAATCATCCACCTTGCAGTAATGATGTGGCTAGACCTTGAAAACAGTATAACTGTTGAGAAATTGTATGTACGAGAGACGGCGGGTAGAGGGAGCGCGGCCTACGAACTCCTTGTGACTGCAACTGCAAACTATTCTTCAGTAAAAAAAAATTTTATTAATCGCACTCCTGACTCTTGGTCTTCATTCTTCACAACTGGTCTTGGGTCATAAACTGTTATCCCCTAACAGTTTCAAAAGTGTCCTTTGCCATACTTACTTACATACATACTTTGCCATTATTATTTTGATTGACTGACAACTCAGACAATACCAAAACATCAAAGATGTGACAATTTGGTGATGCCACAAATTTAAAAAAAAAATTGTGTCAGATCTCGAGTAATCACATCTAACATAAAACTTTCTAAATATATAATATGCGTATAATATATATATATATATAGACACACACACATATATTATGTAAACAAAATGCGATTAATCGCATTTAATTGATTTGACAGCACTAAAAAAAGTAAATAAATAAAATAAAAATAATTGATATATAATACTATAAATAATGCATAAAAGTATATATATATATATATATATATATATATATATAAAAAAAATACAATATAAATTATTAAATGTATTTTCAAACAATTTAAAATTAAAATTTATTTAAAAGTCAGGCTTATGGAGATGTCAAATTATGAGGAAGTGAAACCGCATTCAACTATTTTTGGAGAAAATATGTCACTTGACTGAAAAATAAACGTTTGGGTACATTATACTTCACAAACAGAAGAACATTCAGATAAGCACTTTTTAAAATGACAAACAAAGGCTGGTTTTATCAGGGGGTGAAGGAATGAGGAGGATAGTTCACGCACACACACACACACACACAAATATTCTTCAGTCATTTAATCAACCGCATATTGTTTCCAACCTGTATGACTTTCAATCTTCTGTGAAACACAAAGGGAGATGGTTTGGCAGAATGACAGTTTCAATCATCTTTTGTTTTCATCATTTTACATACAATGAAAGTAAAAGGTGACTGAAGTTTTTCACAGAAAAACGAAGAAAAAACCCCACTAAAAATGCTGGGTTAAAAACAACCTAAGTTGGGTTGAAAATGGACAAACCCAGCGACTGGGATGTTATATCCCAACGGTTGTGTTAAATGTTTGCCCAACCTGCTGGGTAGTTTTATTTAACTCAACTACTGTTTAAAAATTACTATATAGCTAAGTATGATGGGATTTAACATTTATTAATATGTTTAATAAATTAATATTTATAAATAAGTTTAATGAATAATAATTAAACAATAAACATTTATTAAATTGCTTATTAATGTTCACCTTTTGATTATTATTGTTGCCTCTAGCAATTGTGTCTGATTTTTAATTTTCCAACCTGTTTTGGGTTCATTTTAAGCCAGCCATATAGTAATTTTTAAAACAATTGTTGGGTTAAATAAAACGTTGGGGAAACATTTAACCCAACCCCTGGGTTAAAACAACCCAATCGCTGGGTTTGTCCATTTTCAACCCAGCATTTTTAAGAGTGAACATACAGACGAATATGACGGCAGGATTTTTATGTATAGATGAACTAATCCTTTAAAACATTGGGTATATTTAACTACATGATGCATTTCAAAATAATAACAACAGAGTTACCAAAGCACAAGGGCTGTGATGTTATGATGCACAGGCACGTCTGAGAGACGCGTCGCAAACGCGATGACAGTATGGACGCGTCGCGTTTAAGACAGCGACAGGTTTGTGTACAGGACGTGTAAAGATCCGGGCTGGCAAGGTGTCATCACAGGCCTTCATTGTGCCAACACAAATACAGTATAACGCACTAAGTAAACGGATCATTAGGGGTAAATCCTGCAGGTTTTATTTCCCGTGTACGCGCGTGCTGAGTTTGCAATGTCATTTAACGGAGAGACCGGAGAAATCTTAAAATAATCAAATTAAGCATTTAATGTATGGCACTAATCACCTTCGCGGTTTACATTGTAATTAAAATGGATGTCAGTTCGTTTTTAAACACACTATTGGAAGTTGGAAACGCTCGCATTGCGCACTGCTGTATATTACATTTGTAACCCCCAAAATTATCGATTTTATGTGTATTTTGCATCTTTTAATGAATGACTGTTTGAAGCTCGCGTGTATAAATCAGTTTTCGGTGATTACCAGTGAGGACAGGTTGCTAACAGCTGTTTAGTGTTAGTTACCACTGGATACGAAGCAAACGGATGAGCCAACATCCTCACGCGACTCTAAGTTTATCGATATAACGCGACAAAATATGTCACTCACCTGCTCAATGTCAGTCAGATTACTGGTGCGCAGAATGACATTAGACCCTTCCAGCAGGACCTGTTTTCAACTCGATCTGGGTCAGTAATCTCTCACTCACACGAACGGAAACAGACGCGCGCTCACAGCGAAACGTCGCATTTCCGCCCCGCACACCGAGTCGTTTTTTATCTTTTTTTTTTTTTAGGATTCGACCACAGAATAGAACTTTAGTGGAAATTATGATTATATAAAGGTACCAATATAGTTTCTAAAATACAATTTATTTAGCAAACTATAACGTAACGAAGATGCCACTCACAAACATGGCCAAACATTCCCCGAAACGTCACTTCCGATTTTAATCTCTCGCTCCACAATAATATATAATATCACATTTATGTTTGTATATGTAATAGCTAGGGTTAAAATTATTTTAAACAGTATGTAATACATTAAATTCATTTTTAAAGCATTTTATTGTTTTCTTTTCTTTTCCATGTAGAATTCATGCGTGTAGCCACAGAATAAGAAAATAAAAAAGGGAATTGCGACTTTTATCTCACATTTCTAACTTTTTTCCTCAGAATTGCGTGATATAAAGTCGCAATTGCGAGTTATAAAGTAAGAATTGCGTGTTATAAAATCAGAATTGGACTTTATAACTCGCACTTGCTTTTTATTTATTTATTATTATTTATTACTTTTTTCCCCTCAAAATTGCGTGATATAAAGTCGAAATTGTGAGATATAAAGTCAGAATTGTGAGATATAAAGTCAGAATTGTGAGATATAAAGTCAGAATTGAGAAATATAAAGTCAGAATTGTGAGATATAAAGTCTGAATTGTGAGATATAAAGTCAGAATTGTGAGATATAAAGTCAGAATTGTGTGATATAAAGTCAGAATTGCGTGTTATAAAATCAGAATTGGACTTTATAACTCGCACTTGCTTTTTATTTATTTATTATTATTTATTACTTTTTTCCCCTCAAAATTGCGTGATATAAAGTCGAAATTGTGAGATATAAAGTCAGAATTGTGAGATATAAAGTCAGAATTGTGTGATATAAAGTCAGAATTGTGAGATATAAAGTCAGAATTGTGTTATATAGTCTGAATTGTGAGATATAAAGTCAGAATTGTGAGATATAAAGTCAGAATTGTGTGATATAAAGTCAGAATTGTGTGATATAAAGTCAGAATTGTGAGATATAAAGTCAGAATTGTGTGATATAGTCTGAATTGTGAGATATAAAGTCAGTATTGTGAGATATAAAGTCAGAATTGTGAGATATAAAGTCTGAATTGTGAGATATAAAGTCAGAATTGTGTGATATAAAGTCAGAATTGTGAGATATAAAGTCAGAATTGCGTGTTATAAAATCAGAATTGGACTTTATAACTCGCACTTGCTTTTTATTTATTTATTATTATTTATTACTTTTTTCCCCTCAAAATTGCGTGATATAAAGTCGAAATTGTGAGATATAAAGTCAGAATTGTGAGATATAAAGTCAGAATTGTGTGATATAAAGTCAGAATTGTGAGATATAAAGTCAGAATTGTGTTATATAGTCTGAATTGTGAGATATAAAGTCAGAATTGTGAGATATAAAGTCAGAATTGTGTGATATAAAGTCAGAATTGTGTGATATAAAGTCAGAATTGTGAGATATAAAGTCAGAATTGTGTGATATAGTCTGAATTGTGAGATATAAAGTCAGTATTGTGAGATATAAAGTCAGAATTGTGAGATATAAAGTCAGAATTGTGTGATATAAAGTCAGAATTGTGAGATATAAAGTCAGAATTGTGTGATATAGTCTGAATTGTGAGATATAAAGTCTGAATTGTGAGATATAAAGTCAGAATTGTGAGATATAAAGTCAGAATTGGACTTTATAACTCGCACTTGCTTTTTATTTATTTATTATTATTTATTACTTTTTTCCCCTCAAAATTGCGTGATATAAAGTCGAAATTGTGAGATATAAAGTCAGAATTGTGAGATATAAAGTCAGAATTGTGAGATATAAAGTCAGAATTGTGAGATATAAAGTCAGAATTGTGTGATATAAAGTCAGAATTGTGTGATATAAAGTCAGAATTGTGAGATATAAAGTCAGAATTGCGTGATATAAAGTCAGAATTGGACTTTATAACTCGCACTTGCTTTTTATTTATTTATTATTATTTATTACTTTTTTCCCCTCAAAATTGCGTGATATAAAGTCGAAATTGTGAGATATAAAGTCAGAATTGCGTGATATAAAGTCAGAATTGTGAGATATAAAGTCGAAATTGTGAGATATAAAGTCAGAATTGTGAGATATAAAGTCAGAATTGTGAGATATAAAGTCAGAATTGAGAAATATAAAGTCAGAATTGTGAGATATAAAGTCAGAATTGTGTGATATAAAGTCAGAATTGTGAGATATAAAGTCAGAATTGTGTTATATAGTCTGAATTGTGTGATATAAAGTCAGAATTGTGTGATATAAAGTCAGAATTGTGTGATATAAAGTCAGAATTGTGAGATATAAAGTCAGAATTGTGTGATATAGTCTGAATTGTGAGATATAAAGTCAGTATTGTGAGATATAAAGTCAGAATTGTGAGATATAAAGTCAGAATTGTGTGATATAAAGCCAGAATTGTGAGATATAAAGTCAGAATTGTGAGATATAAAGTCAGAATTGTGTGATATAAAGTCAGAATTGGACTTTATAACTCGCACTTGCTTTTTATTTATTTATTATTATTTATTACTTTTTTCCCCTCAAAATTGCGTGATATAAAGTCGAAATTGTGAGATATAAAGTCAGAATTGTGAGATATAAAGTCAGAATTGTGAGATATAAAGTCAGAATTGAGAAATATAAAGTCAGAATTGTGAGATATAAAGTCTGAATTGTGAGATATAAAGTCAGAATTGTGAGATATAAAGTCAGAATTGTGAGATATAGTCTGAATTGTGAGATATAAAGTCAGAATTGTGTGATATAAAGTCAGAATTGTGTGATATAGTCTGAATTGTGAGATATAAAGTCAGAATTGTGAGATATAAAGTCAGAATTGTGTGATATAAAGTCAGAATTGTGTGATATAAAGTCAGAATTGTGAGATATAAAGTCAGAATTGCGTGTTATAAAATCAGAATTGGACTTTATAACTCGCACTTGCTTTTTATTTATTTATTATTATTTATTACTTTTTTCCCCTCAAAATTGCGTGATATAAAGTCGAAATTGTGAGATATAAAGTCAGAATTGTGAGATATAAAGTCAGAATTGTGTGATATAAAGTCAGAATTGTGAGATATAAAGTCAGAATTGTGTTATATCGTCTGAATTGTGAGATATAAAGTCAGAATTGTGAGATATAAAGTCAGAATTGTGTGATATAAAGTCAGAATTGTGTGATATAAAGTCAGAATTGTGAGATATAAAGTCAGAATTGTGTGATATAGTCTGAATTGTGAGATATAAAGTCAGTATTGTGAGATATAAAGTCAGAATTGTGAGATATAAAGTCAGAATTGTGTGATATAAAGTCAGAATTGTGAGATATAAAGTCAGAATTGTGAGATATAAAGTCAGAATTGTGTGATATAGTCTGAATTGTGAGATATAGTCTGAATTGTGAGATATAAAGTCAGAATTGTGTGATATAGTCTGAATTGTGAGATATAAAGTCAGAATTGTGAGATATAAAGTCAGAATTGTGTGATATAAAGTCAGAATTGTGAGATATAAAGTCAGAATTGTGAGATATAAAGTCAGAATTGTGTGATATAAAGTCAGAATTGTGAGATATAAAGTCAGAATTGTGTGATATAGTCTGAATTGTGAGATATAAAGTCAGTATTGTGAGATATAAAGTCAGAATTGTGAGATATAAAGTCAGAATTGTGTGATATAAAGTCAGAATTGTGAGATATAAAGTCAGAATTGTGAGATATAAAGTCAGAATTGTGTGATATAGTCTGAATTGTGAGATATAGTCTGAATTGTGAGATATAAAGTCAGAATTGTGTGATATAGTCTGAATTGTGAGATATAAAGTCAGAATTGTGAGATATAAAGTCAGAATTGTGTGATATAAAGTCTGAATTGTGAGATATAAAGTCTGAATTGTGAGATATAAAGTCAGAATTGTGAGATATAAAGTCAGAATTGTGTGATATAGTCTGAATTGTGAGATATAGTCTGAATTGTGAGATATAAAGTCAGAATTGTGTGATATAGTCTGAATTGTGAGATATAAAGTCAGAATTGTGAGATATAAAGTCAGAATTGTGTGATATAAAGTCAGAATTGTGAGATATAAAGTCAGAATTGTGAGATATAGTCTGAATTGTGAGATATAAAGTCAGAATTGTGTGATATAAAGTCAGAATTGTGTGATATAAAGTCAGAATTGTGAGATATAGTCTGAATTGTGAGATATAAAGTCAGAATTGTGTGATATAGTCTGAATTGTGAGATATAAAGTCAGAATTGTGTGATATAAAGTCAGAATTGTGAGATATAAAGTCAGAATTGTGTGATATAAAGTCAGAATTGTGAGATATAAAGTCAGAATTGTGTGATATAAAGTCTGAATTGTGAGATATAAAGTCAGAATTGTGTGATATAAAGTCAGAATTGTGAGATATAGTCTGAATTGTGAGATATAAAGTCAGAATTGTGTGATATAGTCTGAATTGTGAGATATAAAGTCAGAATTGTGTGATATAAAGTCAGAATTGTGAGATATAAAGTCAGAATTGTGAGATATAAAGTCAGAATTGTGTGATATAAAGTCAGAATTGTGTGATATAGTCTGAATTGTGAGATATAAAGTCAGAATTGTGTGATATAAAGTCAGAATTGTGAGATATAAAGTCAGAATTGTGAGATATAAAGTCAGAATTGTGAGATATAAAGTCAGAATTGTGAGATATAAAGTCAGAATTGTGAGATATAAAGTCAGAATTGAGAAATATAAAGTCAGAATTGTGAGATATAAAGTCTGAATTGTGAGATATAAAGTCAGAATTGTGAGATATAAAGTCAGAATTGTGTGATATAAAGTCAGAATTGCGTGTTATAAAATCAGAATTGGACTTTATAACTCGCACTTGCTTTTTATTTATTTATTATTATTTATTACTTTTTTCCCCTCAAAATTGCGTGATATAAAGTCGAAATTGTGAGATATAAAGTCAGAATTGTGAGATATAAAGTCAGAATTGTGTGATATAAAGTCAGAATTGTGAGATATAAAGTCAGAATTGTGTTATATAGTCTGAATTGTGAGATATAAAGTCAGAATTGTGAGATATAAAGTCAGAATTGTGTGATATAAAGTCAGAATTGTGTGATATAAAGTCAGAATTGTGAGATATAAAGTCAGAATTGTGTGATATAAAGTCAGAATTGTGTGATATAAAGTCAGAATTGTGTGATATAGTCTGAATTGTGAGATATAAAGTCAGTATTGTGAGATATAAAGTCAGAATTGTGAGATATAAAGTCTGAATTGTGAGATATAAAGTCAGAATTGTGTGATATAAAGTCAGAATTGTGAGATATAAAGTCAGAATTGCGTGTTATAAAATCAGAATTGGACTTTATAACTCGCACTTGCTTTTTATTTATTTATTATTATTTATTACTTTTTTCCCCTCAAAATTGCGTGATATAAAGTCGAAATTGTGAGATATAAAGTCAGAATTGTGAGATATAAAGTCAGAATTGTGTGATATAAAGTCAGAATTGTGAGATATAAAGTCAGAATTGTGTTATATAGTCTGAATTGTGAGATATAAAGTCAGAATTGTGAGATATAAAGTCAGAATTGTGTGATATAAAGTCAGAATTGTGTGATATAAAGTCAGAATTGTGAGATATAAAGTCAGAATTGTGTGATATAGTCTGAATTGTGAGATATAAAGTCAGTATTGTGAGATATAAAGTCAGAATTGTGAGATATAAAGTCAGAATTGTGTGATATAAAGTCAGAATTGTGAGATATAAAGTCA
This sequence comes from Rhinogobio ventralis, assembly GCA_039654625.1. Classification (NCBI taxonomy): domain Eukaryota; kingdom Metazoa; phylum Chordata; class Actinopteri; order Cypriniformes; family Gobionidae; genus Rhinogobio; species Rhinogobio ventralis. Next base: position 34,873,936 of record CM077209.1, on the reverse strand, counting down.
GAATTGTGTGATATAGTCTGAATTGTGAGATATAAAGTCTGAATTGTGAGATATAAAGTCAGAATTGTGAGATATAAAGTCAGAATTGGACTTTATAACTCGCACTTGCTTTTTATTTATTTATTATTATTTATTACTTTTTTCCCCTCAAAATTGCGTGATATAAAGTCGAAATTGTGAGATATAAAGTCAGAATTGCGTGATATAAAGTCAGAATTGTGAGATATAAAGTCGAAATTGTGAGATATAAAGTCAGAATTGTGAGATATAAAGTCAGAATTGTGAGATATAAAGTCAGAATTGAGAAATATAAAGTCAGAATTGTGAGATATAAAGTCAGAATTGTGTGATATAAAGTCAGAATTGTGAGATATAAAGTCAGAATTGTGTTATATAGTCTGAATTGTGTGATATAAAGTCAGAATTGTGTGATATAAAGTCAGAATTGTGTGATATAAAGTCAGAATTGTGAGATATAAAGTCAGAATTGTGTGATATAGTCTGAATTGTGAGATATAAAGTCAGTATTGTGAGATATAAAGTCAGAATTGTGAGATATAAAGTCAGAATTGTGTGATATAAAGCCAGAATTGTGAGATATAAAGTCAGAATTGTGAGATATAAAGTCAGAATTGTGTGATATAAAGTCAGAATTGGACTTTATAACTCGCACTTGCTTTTTATTTATTTATTATTATTTATTACTTTTTTCCCCTCAAAATTGCGTGATATAAAGTCGAAATTGTGAGATATAAAGTCAGAATTGTGAGATATAAAGTCAGAATTGTGAGATATAAAGTCAGAATTGAGAAATATAAAGTCAGAATTGTGAGATATAAAGTCTGAATTGTGAGATATAAAGTCAGAATTGTGAGATATAAAGTCAGAATTGTGAGATATAGTCTGAATTGTGAGATATAAAGTCAGAATTGTGTGATATAAAGTCAGAATTGTGTGATATAGTCTGAATTGTGAGATATAAAGTCAGAATTGTGAGATATAAAGTCAGAATTGTGTGATATAAAGTCAGAATTGTGTGATATAAAGTCAGAATTGTGAGATATAAAGTCAGAATTGCGTGTTATAAAATCAGAATTGGACTTTATAACTCGCACTTGCTTTTTATTTATTTATTATTATTTATTACTTTTTTCCCCTCAAAATTGCGTGATATAAAGTCGAAATTGTGAGATATAAAGTCAGAATTGTGAGATATAAAGTCAGAATTGTGTGATATAAAGTCAGAATTGTGAGATATAAAGTCAGAATTGTGTTATATCGTCTGAATTGTGAGATATAAAGTCAGAATTGTGAGATATAAAGTCAGAATTGTGTGATATAAAGTCAGAATTGTGTGATATAAAGTCAGAATTGTGAGATATAAAGTCAGAATTGTGTGATATAGTCTGAATTGTGAGATATAAAGTCAGTATTGTGAGATATAAAGTCAGAATTGTGAGATATAAAGTCAGAATTGTGTGATATAAAGTCAGAATTGTGAGATATAAAGTCAGAATTGTGAGATATAAAGTCAGAATTGTGTGATATAGTCTGAATTGTGAGATATAGTCTGAATTGTGAGATATAAAGTCAGAATTGTGTGATATAGTCTGAATTGTGAGATATAAAGTCAGAATTGTGAGATATAAAGTCAGAATTGTGTGATATAAAGTCAGAATTGTGAGATATAAAGTCAGAATTGTGAGATATAAAGTCAGAATTGTGTGATATAAAGTCAGAATTGTGAGATATAAAGTCAGAATTGTGTGATATAGTCTGAATTGTGAGATATAAAGTCAGTATTGTGAGATATAAAGTCAGAATTGTGAGATATAAAGTCAGAATTGTGTGATATAAAGTCAGAATTGTGAGATATAAAGTCAGAATTGTGAGATATAAAGTCAGAATTGTGTGATATAGTCTGAATTGTGAGATATAGTCTGAATTGTGAGATATAAAGTCAGAATTGTGTGATATAGTCTGAATTGTGAGATATAAAGTCAGAATTGTGAGATATAAAGTCAGAATTGTGTGATATAAAGTCTGAATTGTGAGATATAAAGTCTGAATTGTGAGATATAAAGTCAGAATTGTGAGATATAAAGTCAGAATTGTGTGATATAGTCTGAATTGTGAGATATAGTCTGAATTGTGAGATATAAAGTCAGAATTGTGTGATATAGTCTGAATTGTGAGATATAAAGTCAGAATTGTGAGATATAAAGTCAGAATTGTGTGATATAAAGTCAGAATTGTGAGATATAAAGTCAGAATTGTGAGATATAGTCTGAATTGTGAGATATAAAGTCAGAATTGTGTGATATAAAGTCAGAATTGTGAGATATAAAGTCAGAATTGTGAGATATAGTCTGAATTGTGAGATATAAAGTCAGAATTGTGTGATATAGTCTGAATTGTGAGATATAAAGTCAGAATTGTGTGATATAAAGTCAGAATTGTGAGATATAAAGTCAGAATTGTGTGATATAGTCTGAATTGTGAGATATAAAGTCAGAATTGTGTGATATAAAGTCAGAATTGTGAGATATAAAGTCAGAATTGTGTGATATAAAGTCTGAATTGTGAGATATAAAGTCAGAATTGTGTGATATAAAGTCAGAATTGTGAGATATAGTCTGAATTGTGAGATATAAAGTCAGAATTGTGTGATATAGTCTGAATTGTGAGATATAAAGTCAGAATTGTGTGATATAAAGTCAGAATTGTGAGATATAAAGTCAGAATTGTGAGATATAAAGTCAGAATTGTGTGATATAAAGTCAGAATTGTGTGATATAGTCTGAATTGTGAGATATAAAGTCAGAATTGTGTGATATAAAGTCAGAATTGTGAGATATAAAGTCAGAATTGTGAGATATAAAGTCAGAATTGTGAGATATAAAGTCAGAATTGTGAGATATAAAGTCAGAATTGTGAGATATAAAGTCAGAATTGAGAAATATAAAGTCAGAATTGTGAGATATAAAGTCTGAATTGTGAGATATAAAGTCAGAATTGTGAGATATAAAGTCAGAATTGTGTGATATAAAGTCAGAATTGCGTGTTATAAAATCAGAATTGGACTTTATAACTCGCACTTGCTTTTTATTTATTTATTATTATTTATTACTTTTTTCCCCTCAAAATTGCGTGATATAAAGTCGAAATTGTGAGATATAAAGTCAGAATTGTGAGATATAAAGTCAGAATTGTGTGATATAAAGTCAGAATTGTGAGATATAAAGTCAGAATTGTGTTATATAGTCTGAATTGTGAGATATAAAGTCAGAATTGTGAGATATAAAGTCAGAATTGTGTGATATAAAGTCAGAATTGTGTGATATAAAGTCAGAATTGTGAGATATAAAGTCAGAATTGTGTGATATAAAGTCAGAATTGTGTGATATAAAGTCAGAATTGTGTGATATAGTCTGAATTGTGAGATATAAAGTCAGTATTGTGAGATATAAAGTCAGAATTGTGAGATATAAAGTCTGAATTGTGAGATATAAAGTCAGAATTGTGTGATATAAAGTCAGAATTGTGAGATATAAAGTCAGAATTGCGTGTTATAAAATCAGAATTGGACTTTATAACTCGCACTTGCTTTTTATTTATTTATTATTATTTATTACTTTTTTCCCCTCAAAATTGCGTGATATAAAGTCGAAATTGTGAGATATAAAGTCAGAATTGTGAGATATAAAGTCAGAATTGTGTGATATAAAGTCAGAATTGTGAGATATAAAGTCAGAATTGTGTTATATAGTCTGAATTGTGAGATATAAAGTCAGAATTGTGAGATATAAAGTCAGAATTGTGTGATATAAAGTCAGAATTGTGTGATATAAAGTCAGAATTGTGAGATATAAAGTCAGAATTGTGTGATATAGTCTGAATTGTGAGATATAAAGTCAGTATTGTGAGATATAAAGTCAGAATTGTGAGATATAAAGTCAGAATTGTGTGATATAAAGTCAGAATTGTGAGATATAAAGTCAGAATTGTGTGATATAGTCTGAATTGTGAGATATAAAGTCTGAATTGTGAGATATAAAGTCAGAATTGTGAGATATAAAGTCAGAATTGGACTTTATAACTCGCACTTGCTTTTTATTTATTTATTATTATTTATTACTTTTTTCCCCTCAAAATTGCGTGATATAAAGTCGAAATTGTGAGATATAAAGTCAGAATTGTGAGATATAAAGTCAGAATTGTGAGATATAAAGTCAGAATTGTGAGATATAAAGTCAGAATTGTGTGATATAAAGTCAGAATTGTGTGATATAAAGTCAGAATTGTGAGATATAAAGTCAGAATTGCGTGATATAAAGTCAGAATTGGACTTTATAACTCGCACTTGCTTTTTATTTATTTATTATTATTTATTACTTTTTTCCCCTCAAAATTGCGTGATATAAAGTCGAAATTGTGAGATATAAAGTCAGAATTGCGTGATATAAAGTCAGAATTGTGAGATATAAAGTCGAAATTGTGAGATATAAAGTCAGAATTGTGAGATATAAAGTCAGAATTGTGAGATATAAAGTCAGAATTGAGAAATATAAAGTCAGAATTGTGAGATATAAAGTCAGAATTGTGTGATATAAAGTCAGAATTGTGAGATATAAAGTCAGAATTGTGTTATATAGTCTGAATTGTGTGATATAAAGTCAGAATTGTGTGATATAAAGTCAGAATTGTGTGATATAAAGTCAGAATTGTGAGATATAAAGTCAGAATTGTGTGATATAGTCTGAATTGTGAGATATAAAGTCAGTATTGTGAGATATAAAGTCAGAATTGTGAGATATAAAGTCAGAATTGTGTGATATAAAGCCAGAATTGTGAGATATAAAGTCAGAATTGTGAGATATAAAGTCAGAATTGTGTGATATAAAGTCAGAATTGGACTTTATAACTCGCACTTGCTTTTTATTTATTTATTATTATTTATTACTTTTTTCCCCTCAAAATTGCGTGATATAAAGTCGAAATTGTGAGATATAAAGTCAGAATTGTGAGATATAAAGTCAGAATTGTGAGATATAAAGTCAGAATTGAGAAATATAAAGTCAGAATTGTGAGATATAAAGTCTGAATTGTGAGATATAAAGTCAGAATTGTGAGATATAAAGTCAGAATTGTGAGATATAGTCTGAATTGTGAGATATAAAGTCAGAATTGTGTGATATAAAGTCAGAATTGTGTGATATAGTCTGAATTGTGAGATATAAAGTCAGAATTGTGAGATATAAAGTCAGAATTGTGTGATATAAAGTCAGAATTGTGTGATATAAAGTCAGAATTGTGAGATATAAAGTCAGAATTGCGTGTTATAAAATCAGAATTGGACTTTATAACTCGCACTTGCTTTTTATTTATTTATTATTATTTATTACTTTTTTCCCCTCAAAATTGCGTGATATAAAGTCGAAATTGTGAGATATAAAGTCAGAATTGTGAGATATAAAGTCAGAATTGTGTGATATAAAGTCAGAATTGTGAGATATAAAGTCAGAATTGTGTTATATCGTCTGAATTGTGAGATATAAAGTCAGAATTGTGAGATATAAAGTCAGAATTGTGTGATATAAAGTCAGAATTGTGTGATATAAAGTCAGAATTGTGAGATATAAAGTCAGAATTGTGTGATATAGTCTGAATTGTGAGATATAAAGTCAGTATTGTGAGATATAAAGTCAGAATTGTGAGATATAAAGTCAGAATTGTGTGATATAAAGTCAGAATTGTGAGATATAAAGTCAGAATTGTGAGATATAAAGTCAGAATTGTGTGATATAGTCTGAATTGTGAGATATAGTCTGAATTGTGAGATATAAAGTCAGAATTGTGTGATATAGTCTGAATTGTGAGATATAAAGTCAGAATTGTGAGATATAAAGTCAGAATTGTGTGATATAAAGTCAGAATTGTGAGATATAAAGTCAGAATTGTGAGATATAAAGTCAGAATTGTGTGATATAAAGTCAGAATTGTGAGATATAAAGTCAGAATTGTGTGATATAGTCTGAATTGTGAGATATAAAGTCAGTATTGTGAGATATAAAGTCAGAATTGTGAGATATAAAGTCAGAATTGTGTGATATAAAGTCAGAATTGTGAGATATAAAGTCAGAATTGTGAGATATAAAGTCAGAATTGTGTGATATAGTCTGAATTGTGAGATATAGTCTGAATTGTGAGATATAAAGTCAGAATTGTGTGATATAGTCTGAATTGTGAGATATAAAGTCAGAATTGTGAGATATAAAGTCAGAATTGTGTGATATAAAGTCTGAATTGTGAGATATAAAGTCTGAATTGTGAGATATAAAGTCAGAATTGTGAGATATAAAGTCAGAATTGTGTGATATAGTCTGAATTGTGAGATATAGTCTGAATTGTGAGATATAAAGTCAACATTGTGTGATATAGTCTGAATTGTGAGATATAAAGTCAGAATTGTGAGATATAAAGTCAGAATTGTGTGATATAAAGTCAGAATTGTGAGATATAAAGTCAGAATTGTGAGATATAGTCTGAATTGTGAGATATAAAGTCAGAATTGTGTGATATAAAGTCAGAATTGTGAGATATAAAGTCAGAATTGTGAGATATAGTCTGAATTGTGAGATATAAAGTCAGAATTGTGTGATATAGTCTGAATTGTGAGATATAAAGTCAGAATTGTGTGATATAAAGTCAGAATTGTGAGATATAAAGTCAGAATTGTGTGATATAGTCTGAATTGTGAGATATAAAGTCAGAATTGTGTGATATAAAGTCAGAATTGTGAGATATAAAGTCAGAATTGTGTGATATAAAGTCTGAATTGTGAGATATAAAGTCAGAATTGTGTGATATAAAGTCAGAATTGTGAGATATAGTCTGAATTGTGAGATATAAAGTCAGAATTGTGTGATATAGTCTGAATTGTGAGATATAAAGTCAGAATTGTGTGATATAAAGTCAGAATTGTGAGATATAAAGTCAGAATTGTGAGATATAAAGTCAGAATTGTGTGATATAAAGTCAGAATTGTGTGATATAGTCTGAATTGTGAGATATAAAGTCAGAATTGTGTGATATAAAGTCAGAATTGTGAGATATAAAGTCAGAATTGTGAGATATAAAGTCAGAATTGTGAGATATAAAGTCAGAATTGTGTTATATAAAGTCAGAATTGTGTGATATAAAGTCAGAATTGTGTGATATAAAGTCAGAATTGTGAGATATAAAGTCAGAATTGTGAGATATAAAGTCTGAATTGTGAGATATAAAGTCAGAATTGTGTGATATAAAGTCAGAATTGTGAGATATAAAGTCAGAATTGTGAGATATAAAGTCAGAATTGTGAGATATAAAGTCAGAATTGTGTTATATAAAGTCAGAATTGTGTGATATAGTCTGAATTGTGTTATATAGTCTGAATTGTGAGATATAAAGTCAGAATTGTGAGATATAAAGTCAGAATTGTGTTATATAAAGTCAGAATTGTGTGATATAGTCTGAATTGTGTTATATAGTCTGAATTGTGAGATATAGTCTGAATTGTGTTATATAAAGTCAGAATTGTGTGATATAAAGTCAGAATTGTGAGATATAAAGTCAGAATTGTGTTATATAAAGTCAGAATTGTGTGATATAGTCTGAATTGTGTTATATAGTCTGAATTGTGAGATATAGTCTGAATTGTGTGATATAAAGTCAGAATTGTGTGATATAGTCTGAATTGTGTGATATAAAGTCAGAATTGTGAGATATAAAGTCAGAATTGTGTGATATAAAGTCAGAATTGTGTGACAAAGTCAGAATTGTGAGATATAAAGTCAGAATTGAGTGATATAAAGTCAGAATTGTGAGATATAAAGTCAGAATTGTGTGATATAAAGTCAGAATTGTGTGACATAAAGTCAGAATTGTGAGATATAAAGTCAGAATTGAGTGATATAAAGTCAGAATTGTGAGATATAAAGTCAGAATTGTGTGATATAAAGTCAGAATTGTGTGATATAGTCTGAATTGTGTGATATAAAGTCAGAATTGTGTGATATAGTCTGAATTGTGTGACAAAGTCAGAATTGTGAGATATAAAGTCAGAATTGAGTGATATAAAGTCAGAATTGTGAGATATAAAGTCAGAATTGTGTGATATAAAGTCAGAATTGTGTGACAAAGTCAGAATTGTGAGATATAAAGTCAGAATTGAGTGATATAAAGTCAGAATTGTGTGATATAAAGTCAGAATTGAGTGATATAAAGTCAGAATTGTGTGACAAAGTCAGAATTGTGAGATATAAAGTCAGAATTGAGTGATATAAAGTCAGAATTGTGTGATATAAAGTCAGAATTGTGTGATATAAAGTCAGAATTGTGTGACAAAGTCAGAATTGTGAGATATAAAGTCAGAATTGAGTGATATAAAGTCAGAATTGTGAGATATAAAGTCAGAATTGTGTGATATAAAGTCAGAATTGTGTGACATAAAGTCAGAATTGTGAGATATAAAGTCAGAATTGAGTGATATAAAGTCAGAATTGTGAGATATAAAGTCAGAATTGTGTGATATAAAGTCAGAATTGTGTGATATAGTCTGAATTGTGTGATATAAAGTCAGAATTGTGTGATATAGTCTGAATTGTGAGATATAAAGTCTGAATTGTGAGATATAAAGTCAGAATTGAGTGATATAAAGTCAGAATTGTGAGATATAGTCTGAATTGTGAGATATAAAGTCAGAATTGAGTGATATAAAGTCAGAATTGTGTGATATAGTCTGAATTGTGAGATATAAAGTCAGAATTGTGTGATATAAAGTCAGAATTGTGAGATATAAAGTCAGAATTGTGTGATATAGTCAGAATTGTGAGATATAAAGTCAGAATTGTGTGATTTAAAGTCAGAATTGTGAGATATAAAGTCAGAATTGTGAGATATAAAGTCAGAATTGTGAGATATAAAGTCAGAATTGAGTGATATAAAGTCAGAATTGTGAGATATAAAGTCAGAATTGTGTGATATAAAGTCAGAATTGTGTGATATAGTCTGAATTGTGAGATATAAAGTCAGAATTGTGTGATATAAAGTCAGAATTGTGAGATATAAAGTCAGAATTGTGTGATATAAAGTCAGAATTGTGTGACATAAAGTCAGAATTGTGAGATATAAAGTCAGAATTGAGTGATATAAAGTCAGAATTGAGTGATATAAAGTCAGAATTGTGAGATATAAAGTCAGAATTGTGTGATATAGTCTGAATTGTGTGATATAAAGTCAGAATTGTGTGATATAGTCTGAATTGTGAGATATAAAGTCTGAATTGTGAGATATAAAGTCAGAATTGAGTGATATAAAGTCAGAATTGAGTGATATAAAGTCAGAATTGTGAGATATAAAGTCAGAATTGTGTGATATAGTCTGAATTGTGTGATATAAAGTCAGAATTGTGTGATATAGTCTGAATTGTGAGATATAAAGTCTGAATTGTGTGATATAAAGTCAGAATTGTGTGATATAGTCTGAATTGTGAGATATAAAGTCTGAATTGTGAGATATAAAGTCAGAATTGTGAGATATAGTCTGAATTGTGAGATATAAAGTCAGAATTGTGTGATATAAAGTCAGAATTGTGAGATATAAAGTCAGAATTGTGTGATATAGTCTGAATTGTGAGATATAGTCTGAATTGTGTGATATAAAGTCAGAATTGTGTGATATAGTCTGAATTGTGAGATATAAAGTCAGAATTGTGTGATATAGTCTGAATTGTGTGATATAAAGTCAGAATTGTGAGATATAAAGTCAGAATTGTGTGATATAAAGTCGAAATTGTGAGATATAAAGTCAGAATTGTGAGATATAAAGTCAGAATTGGACTTTATAACTCGCACTTGCTTTTTATTTATTTATTATTATTTATTACTTTTTTCCCCTCAAAATTGCGTGATATAAAGTCGAAATTGTGAGATATAAAGTCAGAATTGCGTGATATAAAGTCAGAATTGTGAGATATAAAGTCGAAATTGTGAGATATAAAGTCAGAATTGTGAGATATAAAGTCAGAATTGTGAGATATAAAGTCAGAATTGAGAAATATAAAGTCAGAATTGTGAGATATAAAGTCAGAATTGTGTGATATAAAGTCAGAATTGTGAGATATAAAGTCAGAATTGTGTTATATAGTCTGAATTGTGTGATATAAAGTCAGAATTGTGTGATATAAAGTCAGAATTGTGTGATATAAAGTCAGAATTGTGAGATATAAAGTCAGAATTGTGTGATATAGTCTGAATTGTGAGATATAAAGTCAGTATTGTGAGATATAAAGTCAGAATTGTGAGATATAAAGTCAGAATTGTGTGATATAAAGCCAGAATTGTGAGATATAAAGTCAGAATTGTGAGATATAAAGTCAGAATTGTGTGATATAAAGTCAGAATTGGACTTTATAACTCGCACTTGCTTTTTATTTATTTATTATTATTTATTACTTTTTTCCCCTCAAAATTGCGTGATATAAAGTCGAAATTGTGAGATATAAAGTCAGAATTGTGAGATATAAAGTCAGAATTGTGAGATATAAAGTCAGAATTGAGAAATATAAAGTCAGAATTGTGAGATATAAAGTCTGAATTGTGAGATATAAAGTCAGAATTGTGAGATATAAAGTCAGAATTGTGAGATATAGTCTGAATTGTGAGATATAAAGTCAGAATTGTGTGATATAAAGTCAGAATTGTGTGATATAGTCTGAATTGTGAGATATAAAGTCAGAATTGTGAGATATAAAGTCAGAATTGTGTGATATAAAGTCAGAATTGTGTGATATAAAGTCAGAATTGTGAGATATAAAGTCAGAATTGCGTGTTATAAAATCAGAATTGGACTTTATAACTCGCACTTGCTTTTTATTTATTTATTATTATTTATTACTTTTTTCCCCTCAAAATTGCGTGATATAAAGTCGAAATTGTGAGATATAAAGTCAGAATTGTGAGATATAAAGTCAGAATTGTGTGATATAAAGTCAGAATTGTGAGATATAAAGTCAGAATTGTGTTATATCGTCTGAATTGTGAGATATAAAGTCAGAATTGTGAGATATAAAGTCAGAATTGTGTGATATAAAGTCAGAATTGTGTGATATAAAGTCAGAATTGTGAGATATAAAGTCAGAATTGTGTGATATAGTCTGAATTGTGAGATATAAAGTCAGTATTGTGAGATATAAAGTCAGAATTGTGAGATATAAAGTCAGAATTGTGTGATATAAAGTCAGAATTGTGAGATATAAAGTCAGAATTGTGAGATATAAAGTCAGAATTGTGTGATATAGTCTGAATTGTGAGATATAGTCTGAATTGTGAGATATAAAGTCAGAATTGTGTGATATAGTCTGAATTGTGAGATATAAAGTCAGAATTGTGAGATATAAAGTCAGAATTGTGTGATATAAAGTCAGAATTGTGAGATATAAAGTCAGAATTGTGAGATATAAAGTCAGAATTGTGTGATATAAAGTCAGAATTGTGAGATATAAAGTCAGAATTGTGTGATATAGTCTGAATTGTGAGATATAAAGTCAGTATTGTGAGATATAAAGTCAGAATTGTGAGATATAAAGTCAGAATTGTGTGATATAAAGTCAGAATTGTGAGATATAAAGTCAGAATTGTGAGATATAAAGTCAGAATTGTGTGATATAGTCTGAATTGTGAGATATAGTCTGAATTGTGAGATATAAAGTCAGAATTGTGTGATATAGTCTGAATTGTGAGATATAAAGTCAGAATTGTGAGATATAAAGTCAGAATTGTGTGATATAAAGTCTGAATTGTGAGATATAAAGTCTGAATTGTGAGATATAAAGTCAGAATTGTGAGATATAAAGTCAGAATTGTGTGATATAGTCTGAATTGTGAGATATAGTCTGAATTGTGAGATATAAAGTCAGAATTGTGTGATATAGTCTGAATTGTGAGATATAAAGTCAGAATTGTGAGATATAAAGTCAGAATTGTGTGATATAAAGTCAGAATTGTGAGATATAAAGTCAGAATTGTGAGATATAGTCTGAATTGTGAGATATAAAGTCAGAATTGTGTGATATAAAGTCAGAATTGTGAGATATAAAGTCAGAATTGTGAGATATAGTCTGAATTGTGAGATATAAAGTCAGAATTGTGTGATATAGTCTGAATTGTGAGATATAAAGTCAGAATTGTGTGATATAAAGTCAGAATTGTGAGATATAAAGTCAGAATTGTGTGATATAGTCTGAATTGTGAGATATAAAGTCAGAATTGTGTGATATAAAGTCAGAATTGTGAGATATAAAGTCAGAATTGTGTGATATAAAGTCTGAATTGTGAGATATAAAGTCAGAATTGTGTGATATAAAGTCAGAATTGTGAGATATAGTCTGAATTGTGAGATATAAAGTCAGAATTGTGTGATATAGTCTGAATTGTGAGATATAAAGTCAGAATTGTGTGATATAAAGTCAGAATTGTGAGATATAAAGTCAGAATTGTGAGATATAAAGTCAGAATTGTGTGATATAAAGTCAGAATTGTGTGATATAGTCTGAATTGTGAGATATAAAGTCAGAATTGTGTGATATAAAGTCAGAATTGTGAGATATAAAGTCAGAATTGTGAGATATAAAGTCAGAATTGTGAGATATAAAGTCAGAATTGTGAGATATAAAGTCAGAATTGTGAGATATAAAGTCAGAATTGAGAAATATAAAGTCAGAATTGTGAGATATAAAGTCTGAATTGTGAGATATAAAGTCAGAATTGTGAGATATAAAGTCAGAATTGTGTGATATAAAGTCAGAATTGCGTGTTATAAAATCAGAATTGGACTTTATAACTCGCACTTGCTTTTTATTTATTTATTATTATTTATTACTTTTTTCCCCTCAAAATTGCGTGATATAAAGTCGAAATTGTGAGATATAAAGTCAGAATTGTGAGATATAAAGTCAGAATTGTGTGATATAAAGTCAGAATTGTGAGATATAAAGTCAGAATTGTGTTATATAGTCTGAATTGTGAGATATAAAGTCAGAATTGTGAGATATAAAGTCAGAATTGTGTGATATAAAGTCAGAATTGTGTGATATAAAGTCAGAATTGTGAGATATAAAGTCAGAATTGTGTGATATAAAGTCAGAATTGTGTGATATAAAGTCAGAATTGTGTGATATAGTCTGAATTGTGAGATATAAAGTCAGTATTGTGAGATATAAAGTCAGAATTGTGAGATATAAAGTCTGAATTGTGAGATATAAAGTCAGAATTGTGTGATATAAAGTCAGAATTGTGAGATATAAAGTCAGAATTGCGTGTTATAAATCAGAATTGGACTTTATAACTCGCACTTGCTTTTTATTTATTTATTATTATTTATTACTTTTTTCCCCTCAAAATTGCGTGATATAAAGTCGAAATTGTGAGATATAAAGTCAGAATTGTGAGATATAAAGTCAGAATTGTGTGATATAAAGTCAGAATTGTGAGATATAAAGTCAGAATTGTGTTATATAGTCTGAATTGTGAGATATAAAGTCAGAATTGTGAGATATAAAGTCAGAATTGTGTGATATAAAGTCAGAATTGTGTGATATAAAGTCAGAATTGTGAGATATAAAGTCAGAATTGTGTGATATAGTCTGAATTGTGAGATATAAAGTCAGTATTGTGAGATATAAAGTCAGAATTGTGAGATATAAAGTCAGAATTGTGTGATATAAAGTCAGAATTGTGAGATATAAAGTCAGAATTGTGTGATATAGTCTGAATTGTGAGATATAAAGTCTGAATTGTGAGATATAAAGTCAGAATTGTGAGATATAAAGTCAGAATTGGACTTTATAACTCGCACTTGCTTTTTATTTATTTATTATTATTTATTACTTTTTTCCCCTCAAAATTGCGTGATATAAAGTCGAAATTGTGAGATATAAAGTCAGAATTGTGAGATATAAAGTCAGAATTGTGAGATATAAAGTCAGAATTGTGAGATATAAAGTCAGAATTGTGTGATATAAAGTCAGAATTGTGTGATATAAAGTCAGAATTGTGAGATATAAAGTCAGAATTGCGTGATATAAAGTCAGAATTGGACTTTATAACTCGCACTTGCTTTTTATTTATTTATTATTATTTATTACTTTTTTCCCCTCAAAATTGCGTGATATAAAGTCGAAATTGTGAGATATAAAGTCAGAATTGCGTGATATAAAGTCAGAATTGTGAGATATAAAGTCGAAATTGTGAGATATAAAGTCAGAATTGTGAGATATAAAGTCAGAATTGTGAGATATAAAGTCAGAATTGAGAAATATAAAGTCAGAATTGTGAGATATAAAGTCAGAATTGTGTGATATAAAGTCAGAATTGTGAGATATAAAGTCAGAATTGTGTTATATAGTCTGAATTGTGTGATATAAAGTCAGAATTGTGTGATATAAAGTCAGAATTGTGTGATATAAAGTCAGAATTGTGAGATATAAAGTCAGAATTGTGTGATATAGTCTGAATTGTGAGATATAAAGTCAGTATTGTGAGATATAAAGTCAGAATTGTGAGATATAAAGTCAGAATTGTGTGATATAAAGCCAGAATTGTGAGATATAAAGTCAGAATTGTGAGATATAAAGTCAGAATTGTGTGATATAAAGTCAGAATTGGACTTTATAACTCGCACTTGCTTTTTATTTATTTATTATTATTTATTACTTTTTTCCCCTCAAAATTGCGTGATATAAAGTCGAAATTGTGAGATATAAAGTCAGAATTGTGAGATATAAAGTCAGAATTGTGAGATATAAAGTCAGAATTGAGAAATATAAAGTCAGAATTGTGAGATATAAAGTCTGAATTGTGAGATATAAAGTCAGAATTGTGAGATATAAAGTCAGAATTGTGAGATATAGTCTGAATTGTGAGATATAAAGTCAGAATTGTGTGATATAAAGTCAGAATTGTGTGATATAGTCTGAATTGTGAGATATAAAGTCAGAATTGTGAGATATAAAGTCAGAATTGTGTGATATAAAGTCAGAATTGTGTGATATAAAGTCAGAATTGTGAGATATAAAGTCAGAATTGCGTGTTATAAAATCAGAATTGGACTTTATAACTCGCACTTGCTTTTTATTTATTTATTATTATTTATTACTTTTTTCCCCTCAAAATTGCGTGATATAAAGTCGAAATTGTGAGATATAAAGTCAGAATTGTGAGATATAAAGTCAGAATTGTGTGATATAAAGTCAGAATTGTGAGATATAAAGTCAGAATTGTGTTATATCGTCTGAATTGTGAGATATAAAGTCAGAATTGTGAGATATAAAGTCAGAATTGTGTGATATAAAGTCAGAATTGTGTGATATAAAGTCAGAATTGTGAGATATAAAGTCAGAATTGTGTGATATAGTCTGAATTGTGAGATATAAAGTCAGTATTGTGAGATATAAAGTCAGAATTGTGAGATATAAAGTCAGAATTGTGTGATATAAAGTCAGAATTGTGAGATATAAAGTCAGAATTGTGAGATATAAAGTCAGAATTGTGTGATATAGTCTGAATTGTGAGATATAGTCTGAATTGTGAGATATAAAGTCAGAATTGTGTGATATAGTCTGAATTGTGAGATATAAAGTCAGAATTGTGAGATATAAAGTCAGAATTGTGTGATATAAAGTCAGAATTGTGAGATATAAAGTCAGAATTGTGAGATATAAAGTCAGAATTGTGTGATATAAAGTCAGAATTGTGAGATATAAAGTCAGAATTGTGTGATATAGTCTGAATTGTGAGATATAAAGTCAGTATTGTGAGATATAAAGTCAGAATTGTGAGATATAAAGTCAGAATTGTGTGATATAAAGTCAGAATTGTGAGATATAAAGTCAGAATTGTGAGATATAAAGTCAGAATTGTGTGATATAGTCTGAATTGTGAGATATAGTCTGAATTGTGAGATATAAAGTCAGAATTGTGTGATATAGTCTGAATTGTGAGATATAAAGTCAGAATTGTGAGATATAAAGTCAGAATTGTGTGATATAAAGTCTGAATTGTGAGATATAAAGTCTGAATTGTGAGATATAAAGTCAGAATTGTGAGATATAAAGTCAGAATTGTGTGATATAGTCTGAATTGTGAGATATAGTCTGAATTGTGAGATATAAAGTCAACATTGTGTGATATAGTCTGAATTGTGAGATATAAAGTCAGAATTGTGAGATATAAAGTCAGAATTGTGTGATATAAAGTCAGAATTGTGAGATATAAAGTCAGAATTGTGAGATATAGTCTGAATTGTGAGATATAAAGTCAGAATTGTGTGATATAAAGTCAGAATTGTGAGATATAAAGTCAGAATTGTGAGATATAGTCTGAATTGTGAGATATAAAGTCAGAATTGTGTGATATAGTCTGAATTGTGAGATATAAAGTCAGAATTGTGTGATATAAAGTCAGAATTGTGAGATATAAAGTCAGAATTGTGTGATATAGTCTGAATTGTGAGATATAAAGTCAGAATTGTGTGATATAAAGTCAGAATTGTGAGATATAAAGTCAGAATTGTGTGATATAAAGTCTGAATTGTGAGATATAAAGTCAGAATTGTGTGATATAAAGTCAGAATTGTGAGATATAGTCTGAATTGTGAGATATAAAGTCAGAATTGTGTGATATAGTCTGAATTGTGAGATATAAAGTCAGAATTGTGTGATATAAAGTCAGAATTGTGAGATATAAAGTCAGAATTGTGAGATATAAAGTCAGAATTGTGTGATATAAAGTCAGAATTGTGTGATATAGTCTGAATTGTGAGATATAAAGTCAGAATTGTGTGATATAAAGTCAGAATTGTGAGATATAAAGTCAGAATTGTGAGATATAAAGTCAGAATTGTGAGATATAAAGTCAGAATTGTGTTATATAAAGTCAGAATTGTGTGATATAAAGTCAGAATTGTGTGATATAAAGTCAGAATTGTGAGATATAAAGTCAGAATTGTGAGATATAAAGTCTGAATTGTGAGATATAAAGTCAGAATTGTGTGATATAAAGTCAGAATTGTGAGATATAAAGTCAGAATTGTGAGATATAAAGTCAGAATTGTGAGATATAAAGTCAGAATTGTGTTATATAAAGTCAGAATTGTGTGATATAGTCTGAATTGTGTTATATAGTCTGAATTGTGAGATATAAAGTCAGAATTGTGAGATATAAAGTCAGAATTGTGTTATATAAAGTCAGAATTGTGTGATATAGTCTGAATTGTGTTATATAGTCTGAATTGTGAGATATAGTCTGAATTGTGTTATATAAAGTCAGAATTGTGTGATATAAAGTCAGAATTGTGAGATATAAAGTCAGAATTGTGTTATATAAAGTCAGAATTGTGTGATATAGTCTGAATTGTGTTATATAGTCTGAATTGTGAGATATAGTCTGAATTGTGTGATATAAAGTCAGAATTGTGTGATATAGTCTGAATTGTGTGATATAAAGTCAGAATTGTGAGATATAAAGTCAGAATTGTGTGATATAAAGTCAGAATTGTGTGACAAAGTCAGAATTGTGAGATATAAAGTCAGAATTGAGTGATATAAAGTCAGAATTGTGAGATATAAAGTCAGAATTGTGTGATATAAAGTCAGAATTGTGTGACATAAAGTCAGAATTGTGAGATATAAAGTCAGAATTGAGTGATATAAAGTCAGAATTGTGAGATATAAAGTCAGAATTGTGTGATATAAAGTCAGAATTGTGTGATATAGTCTGAATTGTGTGATATAAAGTCAGAATTGTGTGATATAGTCTGAATTGTGTGACAAAGTCAGAATTGTGAGATATAAAGTCAGAATTGTGAGATATAAAGTCAGAATTGTGTGATATAGTCTGAATTGTGAGATATAAAGTCAGAATTGAGTGATATAAAGTCAGAATTGTGTGACAAAGTCAGAATTGTGAGATATAAAGTCAGAATTGAGTGATATAAAGTCAGAATTGTGTGATATAAAGTCAGAATTGTGTGATATAAAGTCAGAATTGTGAGATATAAAGTCAGAATTGAGTGATATAAAGTCAGAATTGTGAGATATAAAGTCAGAATTGAGTGATATAAAGTCAGAATTGTGAGATATAAAGTCAGAATTGTGTGATATAAAGTCAGAATTGTGTGACATAAAGTCAGAATTGTGAGATATAAAGTCAGAATTGAGTGATATAAAGTCAGAATTGTGAGATATAAAGTCAGAATTGTGTGATATAAAGTCAGAATTGTGTGATATAGTCTGAATTGTGTGATATAAAGTCAGAATTGTGTGATATAGTCTGAATTGTGTGACAAAGTCAGAATTGTGTGATATAAAGTCAGAATTGTGAGATATAAAGTCAGAATTGTGTGATATAGTCTGAATTGTGAGATATAAAGTCAGAATTGAGTGATATAAAGTCAGAATTGTGTGACAAAGTCAGAATTGTGAGATATAAAGTCAGAATTGAGTGATATAAAGTCAGAATTGTGTGATATAAAGTCAGAATTGTGTGATATAAAGTCAGAATTGTGTGACAAAGTCAGAATTGTGAGATATAAAGTCAGAATTGAGTGATATAAAGTCAGAATTGTGAGATATAAAGTCAGAATTGTGTGATATAAAGTCAGAATTGTGTGACATAAAGTCAGAATTGTGAGATATAAAGTCAGAATTGAGTGATATAAAGTCAGAATTGTGAGATATAAAGTCAGAATTGTGTGATATAAAGTCAGAATTGTGTGATATAGTCTGAATTGTGTGATATAAAGTCAGAATTGTGTGATATAGTCTGAATTGTGAGATATAAAGTCTGAATTGTGAGATATAAAGTCAGAATTGAGTGATATAAAGTCAGAATTGTGAGATATAGTCTGAATTGTGAGATATAAAGTCAGAATTGAGTGATATAAAGTCAGAATTGTGTGATATAGTCTGAATTGTGAGATATAAAGTCAGAATTGTGTGATATAAAGTCAGAATTGTGAGATATAAAGTCAGAATTGTGTGATATAGTCAGAATTGTGAGATATAAAGTCAGAATTGTGTGATTTAAAGTCAGAATTGTGAGATATAAAGTCAGAATTGTGAGATATAAAGTCAGAATTGTGAGATATAAAGTCAGAATTGAGTGATATAAAGTCAGAATTGTGAGATATAAAGTCAGAATTGTGTGATATAAAGTCAGAATTGTGTGATATAGTCTGAATTGTGAGATATAAAGTCAGAATTGTGTGATATAAAGTCAGAATTGTGAGATATAAAGTCAGAATTGTGTGATATAAAGTCAGAATTGTGTGACATAAAGTCAGAATTGTGAGATATAAAGTCAGAATTGAGTGATATAAAGTCAGAATTGAGTGATATAAAGTCAGAATTGTGAGATATAAAGTCAGAATTGTGTGATATAGTCTGAATTGTGTGATATAAAGTCAGAATTGTGTGATATAGTCTGAATTGTGAGATATAAAGTCTGAATTGTGAGATATAAAGTCAGAATTGAGTGATATAAAGTCAGAATTGAGTGATATAAAGTCAGAATTGTGAGATATAAAGTCAGAATTGTGTGATATAGTCTGAATTGTGTGATATAAAGTCAGAATTGTGTGATATAGTCTGAATTGTGAGATATAAAGTCTGAATTGTGTGATATAAAGTCAGAATTGTGTGATATAGTCTGAATTGTGAGATATAAAGTCTGAATTGTGAGATATAAAGTCAGAATTGTGAGATATAGTCTGAATTGTGAGATATAAAGTCAGAATTGTGTGATATAAAGTCAGAATTGTGAGATATAAAGTCAGAATTGTGTGATATAGTCTGAATTGTGAGATATAGTCTGAATTGTGTGATATAAAGTCAGAATTGTGTGATATAGTCTGAATTGTGAGATATAAAGTCAGAATTGTGTGATATAGTCTGAATTGTGTGATATAAAGTCAGAATTGTGAGATATAAAGTCAGAATTGTGTGATATAAAGTCAGAATTGTGTGACAAAGTCAGAATTGTGAGATATAAAGTCAGAATTGAGTGATATAAAGTCAGAATTGTGAGATATAAAGTCAGAATTGTGTGATATAAAGTCAGAATTGTGTGACATAAAGTCAGAATTGTGAGATATAAAGTCAGAATTGAGTGATATAAAGTCAGAATTGAGTGATATAAAGTCAGAATTGTGAGATATAAAGTCAGAATTGTGTGATATAGTCTGAATTGTGTGATATAAAGTCAGAATTGTGTGATATAGTCTGAATTGTGAGATATAAAGTCTGAATTGTGAGATATAAAGTCAGAATTGAGTGATATAAAGTCAGAATTGTGAGATATAGTCTGAATTGTGAGATATAAAGTCAGAATTGAGTGATATAAAGTCAGAATTGTGTGATATAGTCTGAATTGTGAGATATAAAGTCAGAATTGTGTGATATAAAGTCAGAATTGTGAGATATAAAGTCAGAATTGTGTGATATAGTCTGAATTGTGAGATATAAAGTCAGAATTGTGTGATTTAAAGTCAGAATTGTGAGATATAAAGTCAGAATTGTGAGATATAAAGTCAGAATTGTGAGATATAAAGTCAGAATTGAGTGATATAAAGTCAGAATTGTGAGATATAAAGTCAGAATTGTGTGATATAAAGTCAGAATTGTGTGATATAGTCTGAATTGTGAGATATAAAGTCAGAATTGTGTGATATAGTCTGAATTGTGAGATATAAAGTCAGAATTGTGAGATATAAAGTCAGAATTGAGTGATATAAAGTCAGAATTGTGAGATATAAAGTCAGAATTGTGAGATATAAAGTCAGAATTGTGAGATATAAAGTCAGAATTGTGAGATATAAAGTCAGAATTGTGTGATATAGTCTGAATTGTGTGATATAAAGTCAGAATTGTGTGATATAGTCTGAATTGTGAGATATAAAGTCTGAATTGTGAGATATAAAGTCAGAATTGAGTGATATAAAGTCAGAATTGTGAGATATAGTCTGAATTGTGAGATATAAAGTCAGAATTGAGTGATATAAAGTCAGAATTGTGTGATATAGTCTGAATTGTGAGATATAAAGTCAGAATTGTGTGATATAAAGTCAGAATTGTGAGATATAAAGTCAGAATTGTGTGATATAGTCTGAATTGTGAGATATAAAGTCAGAATTGTGTGATTTAAAGTCAGAATTGTGAGATATAAAGTCAGAATTGTGAGATATAAAGTCAGAATTGTGAGATATAAAGTCAGAATTGAGTGATATAGTCTGAATTGTGAGATATAAAGTCAGAATTGTGTGATATAGTCTGAATTGTGAGATATAAAGTCAGAATTGTGAGATATAAAGTCAGAATTGAGTGATATAAAGTCAGAATTGTGAGATATAAAGTCAGAATTGTGAGATATAAAGTCAGAATTGTGAGATATAAAGTCAGAATTGTGTGATATAAAGTCAGAATTGTGTGATATAGTCTGAATTGTGAGATATAAAGTCAGAATTGTGTGATATAAAGTCAGAATTGAGTGATATAAAGTCAGAATTGTGAGATATAAAGTCAGAATTGAGTGATATAAAGTCAGAATTGTGAGATATAAAGTCAGAATTGTGAGATATAAAGTCAGAATTGTGTGATATAGTCTGAATTGTGAGATATAAAGTCAGAATTGTGAGATATAAAGTCAGAATTGTGTGATATAGTCTGAATTGTGAGATATAAAGTCAGAATTGTGTGATATAGTCTGAATTGTGAGATATAAAGTCAGAATTGTGAGATATAAAGTCAGAATTGAGTGATATAAAGTCAGAATTGTGAGATATAAAGTCAGAATTGTGAGATATAAAGTCAGAATTGTGTGATATAGTCTGAATTGTGAGATATAAAGTCAGAATTGTGTGATATAGTCTGAATTGTGAGATATAAAGTCAGAATTGTGAGATATAAAGTCAGAATTGTGAGATATAAAGTCAGAATTGTGAGATATAAAGTCAGAATTGTGAGATATAAAGTCAGAATTGTGTGATATAGTCTGAATTGTGAGATATAAAGTCAGAATTGTGAGATATAAAGTCAGAATTGTGTGATATTGTCTGAATTGTGAGATATAGTCTGAATTGTGAGATATAAAGTCAGTATTGTGAGATATAAAGTCAGAATTGTGAGATATAAAGTCAGAATTGTGAGATATAAAGTCAGAATTGTGAGATATAAAGTCAGTTTGAGTCACAATTGAGAAATATAAAGTCGCAATTATCTTTTAAAATGTTTTATTCTGTGGCGGAAACAAGCCATCATATGTTAGCGCTCGAGTATAACTATAATTCTGGCCTCATTTTTTTTATTAGACTAATAACGACATTGATCAAAACGTATTTACTTAATTTAGTTGCTACGCAAAATGTTTGTTTGAATAATCAGACTGCAGATATAATTTCACCACACCAGAGAGCGCTGTTTCTTACTTGCTAGCCATTAGCTCTCGCTGACCAGTCTCACATTAACACTAAAACACACGGAAACACTGACTGTCGCCTGTTCCCCTCCTTCTGTCCCTGTTTAATGTAAATATTACATACATTAAGTATGTATACAGTAGCCTACTATTAAAAAATTTGGACTGGTGTGGGTGAAATTAGCTTTGTAGAGAAATGTAAATGTTATATAGCCTATATGACAATGAGCCAGGGCAAAGAAAATCAGTGCCCTCATAAATTGGAGAATGCCAAGAGTGCGCAAAGCTGTCTGAGGCAAAGGGTGGCTTCTGGAAAAATAGAGGCTACCACTTGTGTATGTAGTTCTTTCAAGCTCTATAGCTAAATCAGACATATCCTGGAAGTAGCTATTGACAGGAAGTTGACAAAATGCTTCATGTCCTGGGGAAACATCTGGGTCTAGACATGAATGAGTTGGGTTGGGTAGAGGTTATCAGTGATGTTATATCTGACCATAAGACTGTGACTGTTTGCTCTCTTCTGAGGATTTACAGCCCTTTGGTATCTGGACGCTTTGAAGAACTGATACGGCATCGTCAAGGTCAGAGGTCACAGCAAGGCTGTCTTGAACAGACCTACAGCTATCAATATCAGTGACATCAAAACAGCCCTGAAGCCATATGTGTATTCAACAGTACAGGTTTCTCGAGTTAATTTATCTGTTTTACCACTGGCACAATGACCTCGGATCAGCAAGGTAAGAAATACACTTGGTTCTTGTGTAGATATACACTATATTGCCAAAAGTTTTGGGACGTCTGCCTTTACATGCACATGAACTTTAATGACATCCCATTCTTAATCCGTAGGGTTTAATGGAGTTGGCCCGCCCTTTGCAGCTATAACAGCTTCAACTCTTCTGGGAAGGCTTTCCACTAGGTTTAGGAGTGTGTTTATGGGAATTTTTGACCATTCTTCTAGAAACACATTTGTCAGGCACTGATGTTGGACGAGATGGCCTGGCTCGCAGTCTCCGCTCTAGTTCATCCCAAAGGTGTTGAGGTCGGGACTCTATGCAGGCCAGTCAAGTTCCTCCACACCAAACTCACTCATCCATGTCTTTATGGACCTTGCTTTGTGCACTGGTGCGCAGTCATGTTGGAACAGGAAGGGGCCATCCCCAAACTGTTAACACAAAGTTGAGAGCATGAAATTGTCCAAAATGTCTTGGTATGAAGAAGCATTAAGAGTTCCTTTCACTGGAACTAAGGGGCCAAGCCCAACCCCTGAAAAACAACCCCACACCATAATCCCCCCTCCACCAAACTTTACACTTGGCACAATGCAGTCAGGCAAGCACTGTTCTCCTGGCAACCGCCAAACCCAGACTCGTCCATCAGATTGCCAGACAGAGAAGTGTGATTGGTCACTCCAGAGAACACGTTTCCACTGCTCTAGAGTCCAGTGGTGACGTGCTTTACTCCACTGCATCCGACGCTTTGCATTGCACTTGGTGATGTAAGGCTTGGATGAGCTCCTCAGCCATGGAAACCCATTCCATGAAGCTCTGTTCTTGAGCTAATCTGAAGGCCACATGAAGTTTGGAGGTCTGTAGCTATTGACTCTGCAGAAAGTTGGCGACTTCTGCGCACTGTGCCCCTCAGCATGCGCTGACCCCGCTCTGGGATTTTACGTGGACTTCCCCTTCATAACTGAGTTGCTGTTGTTCCCAATTGCTTCCACTTTGTTATAATACCACTAACTGTTGACCATGGAATATTTAGCAGTGAGGAAATTTCACGAATGGACTTCACAGTACCGCGCTTGAATTCACTGAGCTCCTGAGAGCAACCCATTCTTTCGCAAATGTTTGTAGAAGCGTCTGCATGCCTAGTGCTTGATTTATACACCTGTGGCCATGGAAGTGATTGGAACACCTGAATTCAATGATTTGTAGGGGTGTCCCAATACTTTTGACAATATAGTGTATATGCATACTTTGCATTGGCCATACAGCTCATGTGCAAAATGCCAGTGGTAAACTGTGGCAGCAGGATATTTGCATATGACTGTGAACGGAACAGAGGCAGGAGATTAAAAGCACGTCCGGTGGCGGGGCAGGGTATTGTGTTTGAACAGTGAAGCTTACTAGAACAATGACTTTGGGAAAGCAGGTTTTACTGATGACATTATTGTTACATAATAGTTTACCTCAAAAAGAAAATGCTGTCATAATTTACTCATATTTAGAAAATGAGCAAAGATGGAAAATACAAATCAAGTACTTTCAGGACATGAATGGGGATGCCATCAGATAGTTTTCTCAAGGTATAATAGACCTTCTTTGGGTTACAGAGCCTAGGGCTGTTACAGAGATGGGTGTGATTTTAATGAAATCTGTCAGGTAGCATATTATGGATTATTTAAAAATCTTTAAAATAATAACCCAGCTCAAAAATATGTTCTAAGAACGTGTTGATAACATTGACATTAAGCTATGAAAACACTGAATGTTCTCGGAATGTTCCGTTTTTTAAATGTTTTTAAAATTATTTGCGAATTGTTAGTGAAAACATTAACGTTCCATTTTACAATTTTAGTGCAAACGTTATGGGAACATTACTTTGGAACGTTCTCTGAACGCTTTGAAACAAGTAGTAATGCTTAAAATATATACATACATTTCATAATAAATGTGATGTATAAATAACGTGCTAACATTTTGAGAATGTTATTAAAGGCTAGATAATTTTTATCGAACATTCTAATATTTTTTTCACAACATTTGTCAGTCACAAACATATTATAGACAAGAGGAAATTAAATACATTTTGAAAAATAAATCATAATTGATTAATAATAAGTTTAAATTACATGGAAAAATATGTGTAAAAACTACATACATTTTGTTCAACTTAGTACAGATACTTTGCTGTAATTAAACAATTTTAGGATATAAGAGTGTGGAAAGTCAATATACTATGTTGTTTGTGTGATGATGTTAATGTTATCAATGATGACAGTTTATGCAGAAACTACATTAGCATTTTGTTTTATGATATAGCTGTGAAGGTGGATGGGTCATTCTTTGATCAAGACTGAAAGAATTCAATTGCAAATCTCCACAATCATAGTCAATCAGGTTTAGATCAGTTCAAGTCACATTTATTTGTAGCCTTTTTCTTAACTGTTAGTCTGTTGAAACTAGTCGGGTTGACTAATAGCACATTGTAGTCCACCTACATACACATTCATGTCTGCAACGTTGTTCTTTAGGGGTGAATTCAGGGACACTTTCTCATCTCAATCTCAATGACAAAAATCTACCTGTTTCTCTTGAAAACACGACAGCAAAGATGGCTAATGGCTAGACTGACAAATTCACTCAAATAAATTTACTGCTTATACAACCTAATGGTATTTAAAGCATTTAGTTGATAGAGTGGGATCAAATCACATGTATATTTCAGAGACACCATACATGATTAAATTTCAGACTTAAAATGATCCCACACTTAAACATGCATAATAAAAAGGTGTCCAGGCATAATCATTAATGCTCTTGAATATGGTGTCTAACCATATCAGAATCATTTATGGAATTTAGGCGCATGCTGCATATCAAGATGAGGGACTGGTTTGGCTGAATTGTTTTTCTTTGTGTTCGGGTTGTGTGATGGACATGGATTGGAGCGTGAGGTGATAAAACACAATTCAACGCGACACAGCCCGAGGTGTACATCATTACTGGAGGAGATGAGGCATTAAACTGCTATTGGCTCTGTAGCTTCTGGGGTTTGACATTTAATGTGAAAATATGCTACTTTACAGGTTTTAGCCTTACATTACAAACCACCTGCACTTATCAGTAATGTAACAGCAATGTGCCAGCACACACAAACAATAATTAAAAACACATACAGTACGTAACACGTGAATGCACACGTGAATATTTACTTGGCTGTGCTGCAATATGTACCAAAAAAATTAAATGTGGTGATGTGAGTGGAAAACCCAGCGAAAGCATCAATGTAAACTATGCTTTGAATAATGAAAGTGTATTTATGTGCATCAGTGTGTGTTTAAGTGAGACAGAGAGCTGCCTTGTGTCACATGATACGCAGGTGTGATATTACAGCAGGAGAGGGGAATTGTGGGTGGGACTCTGCCAGACAGCCAAAGGACACCTTGTTTCAAAGAACAGAGCACTGTTTTAAAGATCACCCCTCAGCCGAAGGATGGATGCTGATCATGTTGGCATGCTAAAACTTGTTTAGGTTATTAAACAAGATAGAGTTTGCAGAAAAATTTTATTTCGACATATTCTAGCTTGGCTAATCATAATAAAATCCTTTGGCTGGGAGGTAGAATTTATTTGGTCTTTATATAAAAGGCCCTCCAGCTTAAAAAAAAGATTTAAAAAAAAATGTAATAGGCCTAAATGTACACTGATGAGAAACTCATCACACATATCACAGGCAAGTGAAGCAGTATGTACTGAAAAACTGAATGTTTTGACACGACTGAATGTGTATGAGGGTGTTCGAGGGATAGGGAATATTTGCATGCAATATTTGTGGTACAAGTAAAGATTTTTTTGTTATGTGATTTGTGTGACCTCAAGTGAAGGTGTGCAAGGTTATGTACCGAAGTATGCTGGTGGCATGTGTGTGTGGGTGTGTGTGTGTGTGTGTGAGGAATGAGCGTGTCCTAGGCGTGGTAAATGTCTCTCAGTTGCGCTGGCACATTTTTCAGCGGGCCGCACCCTTTCTCATACCCTCCCTTACCTGAGTGGTTGCTAGGTTAAACCAAATACAGGCACACACTGACAAGATTATAAACGTTCAGAATAAATCACACAATCATAAACCCAAGGAAGAGAACATAAAACTTTTTTGTTCTCACAGAAAATAATTCAGCAAAATCATCTTCGAAGAGTTTGAACAAACCTTCCCCATACCGTGGTGAAAGTCTGGCAGAATGAGGATATGTTTAAGGCTTTTCCTTTTCAGGATGAGGCAAAATCCTGACTTTCTCCATCCCTGCAAAATGTATACGTCCATGCTACCATGCATGTGGTTTGTGCTGTTACTCATGCATACAATAAAGCAATCATTACAGCCTCATAAAGTACGTAATGTATTGCTCCTGAGATACTACAGATCAAATTGTATAACAAATTGTACTTTGGTCTCGCTTAAAAATAAATTAGTTGATAAAATATATTAACCTGACCATTTATTAACATGTTTGATATGTGGGTCATTCCAAATGGGCGATTCCTTTAGGATTTGAAACATTCATTAAATCTTTATCATATATACATATATATATATACACACACACACACTCTCTTGGGTCAAATATGGACAAACTTAGCCATTGGGTTAAATTTTTTAATTACATTTTTAACCCAACGTTTGGGTTTGTCCATATTTGACCCAAACTTGGGTTAAAACAACCCATTATTTTTTAGAGTGTGTGTGTGTGTGTATACAAACCTACCAAAATATACAATAAAATGGTAAAAGCAACTAGAAATTTACTTAAGTTTGAGTTCACATCCTGAAAACAAAAAACATAGTTATGAAATTCATTTTCATTCATTTAAAAAAAAAAAAAGGTATGTAAAAATGGTTCACATATAGTCTTCTTAATAAAATAGTGCTGTCAAATCGATAAAAAGTTTGTGTTTATATAATATATGTGTGTGTACTGTGTATAATTATGTATATATAAATACACACTCCATGTATATATTTAAGAAATATATGCATATATATACTGTAGGCTATATATATATTTATATAATTTATCTTATATATAAACATAAATATTTTATAAATATAACATTTTCTTAAATATATATATATATATATATATATATATATATATATATATATATATATATATATATATATGCATGTCTGTTTATTTATATATACATAATTATACACTGTAAACACATTATGTAAACACAAACTTTTATTTTGTTTGCGATTAATCGATTGCCTAGCACACTAATATATCCTCTGATATATATATATATATATATATATATATATATATATATATATATATCAGAGGATGGGTACATGGTGGTCGTAAAGGGATGGACATGGTCAGAAACAATGCTCAGGTAGGCCGTGGCATTTAAACAATGCCCAATTGGCACTAAGGGGCCTAAAGTGTGCCAAGAAAACATCCCCCATATATATACACACACATACACTCACCTAAAGGATTATTAGGAACACCTGTTCAATTTCTCATTAATGCAATTATCTAATCAACCAATCACATGGCAGTTGCTTCAATGCATTTAGGGGTGTGGTCCTGGTCAAGACAATCTCCTGAACTCCAAACTGAATGTCAGAATGGGAAAGAAAGGTGATTTAAGCAATTTTGAGCGTGGCATGGTTGTTGGTGCCAGACGGGCCGGTCTGAGTATTTCACAATCTGCTCAGTTACTGGGATTTTCACGCACAACCATTTCTAGAGTTTACAAAGAATGGTGTGAAAAGGGAAAAACATCCAGTATGCGGCAGTCCTGTGGGCGAAAATGCCTTGTTGATGCTAGAGGTCAGAGGAGAATGGGCCGACTGATTCAAGCTGATAGAAGAGCAACTTTGACTGAAATAACCACTCGTTACAACCGAGGTATGCAGCAAAGCATTTGTGAAGCCACAACACGCACAACCTTGAGGCGGATGGGCTACAACAGCAGAAGACCCCACCGGGTACCACTCATCTCCATTACAAATAGGAAAAAGAGGCTACAATTTGCACGAGCTCACCAAAATTGGACAGTTGAAGACTGGAAAAATGTTGCCTGGTCTGATGAGTCTCGATTTCTGTTGAGACATTCAGATGGTAGAGTCAGAATTTGGCGTAAACAGAATGAGAACATGGATCCATCATGCCTTGTTACCACTGTGCAGGCTGGTGGTGGTGGTGTAATGGTGTGGGGGATGTTTTCTTGGCACACTTTAGGCCCCTTAGTGCCAATTAGGCATCGTTTAAATGCCACGGCCTACCTGAGCATTGTTTCTGACCATGTCCATCCCTTTACGACCACCATGTACCCATCCTCTGATGGCTACTTCCAGCAGGATAATGCACCATGTCACAAAGCTCGAATCATTTCAAATTGGTTTCTTGAACATGACAATGAGTTCACTGTACTAAAATGGCCCCCACAGTCACCACATCTCAACCCAATAGAGCATCTTTGGGATGTGGTGGAACGGGAGCTTCGTGCCCTGGATGTGCATCCCACAAATCTCCATCAACTGCAAAATGCTATCCTATCAATATGGGCCAACATTTCTAAAGAATGCTTTCAGCACCTTGTTGAATCAATGCCACGTAGAATTAAGGCAGTTCTGAAGGCGAAAGGGGGTCAAACACAGTATTAGTATGGTGTTCCTAATAATCCTTTAGGTGAGATTATATATATATATATATATATATATATACACACACACACACACACACACACACACACACACATATATTATATAAACAAACATTTATGTTAGATGCGATTAATCGATTTGACAGCCCTAAAATATAGCCTAATAATCCACTATAAAATCTAAATATGTATAGAGAGAGATATTTATCATATTTATATTTACTGAAAAAGAAGATGGGAAATGAATGGATATTTGTTGTTAGGAAAAGTACTTGCATTAAGCTTTTAATATTGTTTTCGTTTAAGTCCCCGTTTACACGTGCACAGAAACTTCTTTTGATGTGAGCTTTAAAACATTCATTATGACTGAATAATTCATCCTCTATACCATAGCAGACATACACACACACACACACAACAGTGATCATGACCTGGGCGCGCCTTTGTCCTATGAGCAACAATCCACCATCTGTCTGTCTGCTCGCTGTGGAACGAGGAAGAGAAAGGAGAGCTGGGATATGGAGTGCGCTCGAGAAACGCCGCGGGCAAATTTGTACGTTTCAACGACGGCTATGCAAATTTACAAACTCCAACAAAGCCTGATGTAAAAACGTTTCTCTACATTGCGTTGCAAGTTTTTTTTTTTGTAGCTGTGGCTGTTGAGATAGCTGTAGGTGAGCGCTGACGACGGCGATGGTTGGGAGGAGTTTCACTGAAAGGGTTGAGTCGTTCATTACGAGCCGACCCGTGTGTTATCTTAACGGCGCTGAGACGTTCGAGCGGGCAGGACTCGGCCGAACGCGAACAGGTTTCGCCAGGGCTGCTTTTCGCCTTCGAGCTGAATAGCATTGGGTGGGGTTTCCACCGACACCAGGAATGTACCGCGGACGCGTTCGCTGAACAGGGGGTGAAATAGCCGACTTTTTCGGGACGGAAAAAAGTTTCTTCACCGGCGACTGCAAACCGTAAAAGGTAAGAACGAACGCGAAAGTCTCAACTTTACGGAACAGACGAGTCATAAAGCGTGAACGAGCAGTTGAGGGTTGACTGCAGAAACTTGGTGTGGAAACTCTCTACGAGCTTGCGTTTATGTAACATTTTTATGTGTTCTTCTATGTAACATATTCGAAATGGTACAAGCCCATTTGAAGAAGTAAGCATTAAACAACTGAGTATTATATAACTAGTTTGAACAGTCGTTTTGGAGATGATGGAGTGAAGCTTTGACATCTGTGTGTGGACATGATCATCATTCATACACTGTACATGTTCTTAAAACTACTAAATATATGTATATGAGTAAGTCTAGTGTTGATCTTTGAAATGTGAAGGTTCAGTGTCGAGGGTGCACAGAATTGTTCCTTTGTTATCAAGTAGGACTTTGGCTAGGGATTGGTTCAGGATGTCATCTTACATCGTCTTAAAACATTGCACAACTCGAAATATTAAATTATCAATCTCTGTGCTTGCACTGATTCTTTTTGTGGGTGAGGCCCAGGTAAAGCACACCATGAACAGACATGTGCATTTCTATCTTTTTCCTTCACATGGTTGAGTTATGATATGACACTATAATTTCGCACTTGTTGAAACACGAAGCTCTTTACTTAGAGGGTGTTGTTAGTAATTGATAACCGGCAGACTAAATCTGACAGAAAGTAACTTACAGGAGCACATAATAATTCTAGGATGTTTTTAGGGGAGGAAATGTTATGGGAAAATCTAGCATGATTTCCATGGGCTGAGATGAAAATCTCTCAAACATGTTGATGGACAAAAGTATTCAGTATGTAAAATGTAAAAATAATACAAATGACTATCAAAGAATGAGTTGAGAGAACTAGATGTTGTAAAGTGATTATGAAGAGCATTTCAGGATTCGGGATGCACCAATATTATGTCTGATACCAATAAGAAATGTAATTTGCAATATATTGTGCATCTCTAGTCAGGATGACCAAAGAAATAGCTTGAATTATCCTTTTTAATCATCCGATTAAAGAAGTTTATATAGGCTCTTCATTCTGCATTTGAATAGCATATGCTCAATTTGTTGCAGCTGTAAATATAACAGAATTTCACAATGAGCCGAACATTACAATCTTCATAAAAGAGTCAAGGGTTCATTATGAAATATATTTGGTCATTCAAAAATCTTTTTGCATGCTAAAAATAATTGCAAAACACTGACTGTTATGTCAGTCTTACTGTCTATTGAAGGGGTAGTTCACCCAAAAATTCTGTCATTGTTTATCCACCCCCATCTTCTTTTGTGTTCAGTAGAAGAAAGAAACTCATACAGGTTTGGAACAACGCGAGGGCCAGTAAATGATGACAGAGTTTTCATTTTTGGGTGAACTATCCCTTTAAGGATGTAAAGATTCTTCTGCCTATGTAATTTCCAGTTCTGTTTTGACTTATAGAATCTATTTGCATGAGCAATGTATGCGCAGACATGCGTGAACACATAAATCTCATCAAAAAGTAAAACTGAATCATATCTGACTGTTGGCATTTGCAGTATAGACTAGTGCTGGGCGGTATACCGGTTCATACCGAGTACCGGTGTTTACTTATGTTGTGATATAAATTTTTATTATTCCGCAATACCGGTGTATATCGCTTAAACAACGTTCGGAAGCGCGTTTAAGTTTTTTATGGACATATTACATATACTCTAGTGCCCTAAACATGGACCAACACTGTATGCGCACGTTTAATCACGTCTTCTTCAAATGAAATATAAGGACATTGATACAGCCGTACGTCTGATCATGAACGCGATTACACGATGGATTATATTCTGATACACCGAAGACAATAATGTAGACCGATAATTCAAAGAAGAGTGGGCAAAAAAGTAACTATGTCTTTATTCTTTCTGTGTCGTTTGTTCAGAGACTAGTGCTCTTAAATGAACTGAAAATATCCTTTTTTTAAATACATCAAGGTGCCCTCAACTCCGTTTTTTTCTCTCCGTGCTCATATTTTAATATTCATGTGTCCGTAATGAGTGTTTTATTGGTTGTTGTCTCCCCACAGCATCATTTTGTGGAACTTTGCAAACCTGTATTAATTCTAGTGTGGAATTTTTCTACAATATTCACTCGTCATGACAGTAAAATAGGGCATTCTAAGTCAATCTACTGCAGTATTTCCTCTCTCAAGCAGTAGACAATGTGGTTAACACCAGGTCATGCATGAGGAATAAAATACCTTCATATACTGCGAAACAGGTATCATTTTGACAAATACCGTGATATAAATGTTTGGTCATGCCGCCCAGCACTAGTCTAGACCCACAGGTATAAAGTTTCTCTGCTCTGGCTCAATGTAATTTCATAACATCTCGGTTACTTCCATTTGCGAAACCATCGTCATTATAATGATAGTTCAGAATAAAGTGAAGCAGTTCAATGGGGATGAATCCACTCCAACACGATTTACTGGTCTGGGTGTCGACTCATAAGGAAACATGCTGACAGCACAATAATCAAGGCTAGTCATGAGTAGATGCAATCTTTTTTTGGCATTACATAAATTCCTGTTAGCATTTTTTAGGAATCTCTTGTACATATGGGAGTTTACAACATATAATAGACATGATATGAATTAGCCACAACATGTCTTGGTTAATTTATGACCTGCTCAAAGTCTGATTCTAACTTGCATAGTTAACGCAGCGAGTCTCTTTCACAAGAGCATCAGCAAAACACTCCCCTCTTTGATTAAGTCACATGTTTCTTCAGTTTTTCCCTTTCTGTTGATGTCTTTTCGCTTCCCCTCTTGCCCACAATGAGTCACTCGCCAACAGGCTGACACCGTTTCCTTGGTGATGTCTAAAATACAAACAAATGTACACAAGTGCCTGCAACCTTCAAAAACCTTCATACTGGAGCCTAACCTTGCTTAGGGGTCATTGTCTAGAAGGCCCCAGAACAGATAGGAATTCCATATGTACACTATGAGTCGAACTGCTCCCAGAGTTTTTCGGCAGGTTGATCAAAACTAGCACACAGTAGCACATTTTTTTGGTTGCATAAATATTTCATAATACACTGCTAGTCTTTTGACTGATTCATGATCTGTGTTGTATAATGTAATATTGGCTTAGTATGCAGAATTTGCGCTACCTTGATGCTGTTGTATCATAAGCCCTATTCGGACGGGACTAGTTTTCTAAAGACATTTGAGTTACAATTCTAATCACTCGACGTCTGTGTCATTTCATGTACCGATTCGGACGGGACTAACATCTCTGTTTATATTACAGAGGTGGGAGTGTGTTTTCTAGTCGTGGGCGTTACAGAAGGTCATGTGCTGTGCTTGTGTATGTCTTTTAATTTATTATTTGTTAATGTAGTTTTAATTTATTATAAAAACCCTACACTGTAAACCCTTGAGTAGAGCCAACTCAAATTACACAAATCAGTTCAAACAAATGAACTTTTATGAGTATTTAGAATTTTCTTTTTCTTTTGAGTTCTCAAAACTGACACATTTTAAGTAATATGAATTGTTTAATTTACAGAGACTGGGCTGTGATTTCCCAGCATGCTTTGCCATGACGCTCAAAAGGGACAGTAAATGCCAAAATTAAGTGTTATATTATGTTTTTTGTGTGTGCAAGATTAACGTTAATTGGGAGATTTAGTAGTGTTTAATGTTTTGTTATGCTAGTTTAAAAGAGTTTCTGTTATGTTGGGGTTTTTTGTAGGGTTACCATCATCGTGACGAGTGGAGCATGAGCTTAGTTTGAGAACAGATACATTTACATTTTATATTGCTGTCCTCATTCAGCAAATGCTATGTTATGCTAATGCAACCAAAGCATTGTGTAACCAATTGGCAAGATGGCATTTATTGAATTAGCTAGTTAAAAGCTAGTCAAGTTTCCACTGCTAAAAATGTGAGATTACATGATATTTTTAAGTTAAATGTATGAATTAGCTTACTCAAATATTTCAAGTTCAGAACAATTAAAATGTATGATTACAAAATAAAAATCGCAAGTTCTGCTTACTTAAACTGTACATTTCTTAACTTAATTTGAAGAAACTGATTGCCTCAACTTATTCTGGTTTACAGTGTATTTAAGTAAACTTCACGAGTTTATAGCAGTGGCTGTTTATAATTAACTTGCATAAGAAATGTAGACATGTATCTTATTCTGCTACTGATATTAAAATGTCTTTGCAGTTTCTGCGATTTGGCTCTATTTATTGATTGTACATGTTATTTTTTCGTCCATATTGAAACGAAAAAAAAGCATGCTGAAGATTGGTGTGCAAACTGTAGGTCAGGTAGGTCAAAAACACATGAGAAGCGTTAGAATAATACAACATCAGCAATCACAGACATTTGCGTTCAGACGGGATTACATTTCTCAAAGGACCATTGAGTTTGCCAAAAAACAGTAGATAATTTGCCCTGGAATTTTTACAGAGGTTGTGTGAGAAAAACACTGACTTGGCAGATTCAGACAGGATTAAAATCACAAAGTAAGTCTGTGAAAAATGAATTTCTCTAACGTCCCCTTGGAAAACTAGTCCCATCCGAATAGGGCTGTAGTGCATATGGTAAATTATAAAAGTGTTATTTCATGCTTATTTATTGAAAAATGTTGTTTCTTAGGTTTTTTTCACTGCTCCACCATGGCCCACCGCTCCCAGAGTTCTTCACTGGGAGACAACCCCCTAGATCCCAATTATTTGCGTCCGCATTACCGGGAAGAGTATCGCATGGCTATTGATGCCCTGGTGGAGGAGGACATTGAGGGCTACTACAACTTTTTACAGAGTGCTAATGTAGTTGACTTTTTATCAAGGTCAGAGATTGAGCATATTAAAAGCACTGTGCGGTCACCACACAGTGCTGGAAATGTACCAGAACTGCCATATCGAGAAATAGATGAGGATGGGTCTTCTGACACCTACTGGCCACTGCATTCTGACTTGGATGCACCGGGACTGGACCTTGGCTGGCCTCTGCAGCAACATTGTTTTGTGGGGCCCACAGAAGTCACAATGTTGGTGAACCCTGCTGACCCCGAACTGTCCAGCATTAAGGAGCAGGCACGGCGACTCATCAAAAATGCTCATCAGGTTAGTGCTTTCAGATTTATAAATGATGTCAGGCTGGAATCAAGAATATAAATAAATTAACATACAAATGCCTAAAAGGTGCACTCAGTAATTATTTTTTAACTCATATGTTAAAAATGATGAACACTTATATTAAATGAACTATGACCAGCCAAATACTGATTTTATGTTGGTTATTGCTCATAAAATAATCATGGCGGGCTGCGAATAGGGCATTTTTGCAATGGCTTCAGTAAATTAAAACATTTGTGTGATAAACAAAAATTACTGAGTGCACCTTTTGAAAACATAAATCATACAAATTTTGTGACATAATTGCATGGGTTACACTTAATTTTTTTCTAAGGTGTCATTGTTACAGTGTAATTATACATTTAAGTATTGAGTAATATTAATTAATAATTTACTGTAATTACTATGGTAAGTAAATGTAACATGTAACATGTAACAAGGACACTGAAATAAAGCATGCATGTCATGTTAAATCAGATTTAGACATCATCACTTGGTTCTTTAAGAAAAAGCTAGAGGTGATTCCTTATTGCTATTTTCATTTTCCCCCCTCTTTCTAACAGGTCATTGCAGTGGTGATGGATATTTTCACCGATATTGATATATTTTCCGATCTTCTGGATGCTGCAGCACGTCATGTGCCCATTTATATTCTGCTGGATGAACAAAATGCCCATCATTTTGTTAACATGGTGGCAAGCTGTAAAGTTAACCTGGATATGATCCATGTAAGTATAACTGATCTCAACTAGCCTAAGTTTTAATTTAAATTTTATGAAAATACAGGCTTAATGGTGACTTTACTGGTTACAGATGATGCGGGTACGGACAGTAGCAGGCATTACCTATTTCTGCCGCACAGGGAAATCATTTAA
Organism: Rhinogobio ventralis; assembly: GCA_039654625.1. Lineage (NCBI taxonomy): Eukaryota > Metazoa > Chordata > Actinopteri > Cypriniformes > Gobionidae > Rhinogobio > Rhinogobio ventralis. The sequence goes on along the minus strand of CM077209.1, from coordinate 34,837,040 downwards.
AGGTCAAGTGATGGACCGCTTTCTTCTGACAGACTGCAGAGCAGTGATCAGTGGAAACTATAGGTGAGCTCAGTGACATTTCAATGCAGAGAAGATTTTTTTCTCTCTATTGTATGGCCATGTATGTGACGTCCTAAATGTTTCTTTTTTCTCTTTTTCCAGCTTTATGTGGTCTTTTGAGAAGATCCACCGCTGCATCGCCCATTTGTTCCTTGGAGAACTAGTCGCCACTTTTGATGAGGAGTTTCGTATTTTGTTTGCTCAGTCTCAGCCTCTTGTTGTTGAAAATGCCCTTGTACCCATGCCACAAGATAGTTACCTCGGCAACCAGTTTGGCTTAAAAAGGACTCAGTCATTAAGGAATCCCAGAGGATATCATCGCCAGCCTGAACTGACTGGTTACCCATTCGGGGATCGTCTTGACTCATTACTACCTTTTCGGAGGGATGACCCGTTCCGCCATACGATTGAACCAGGTGCAGGTCCTATGCAGGTCACAAAATATGCAACACAGCAGTTCAGGATGCAACATTCATTCTTGGATCAAGGACGCTCAATGATGGCCTCCCAGCAGCTGGAAATGAATGCCTTTAAGAGGCATAGCTATGCCGAGGGAACCCGTGAGACCTACGCCTCCTCCCGGCAGTACATGAAGCAGCGTGTAATGAACAACTTGGAGGAGAAGGAATCGCATTACCAGCGAGAACAACATTACTATCAAAGCGAGGGCATGGGACCTGATTCTGAGCGCGGGCCATATGACCGCCTTAACTATGGCATGTACCAGACAGATCAACAGTCTGATTCTGCATATCTCCCTGAACTTGAAGCACCAGGAAATGGGAATGTTTTATCCTCTGATGACCTCAAAAGTGATTCAGAAAAGCAATATAACTCAGGAGGGGGACGCTATGGTCCACAAAGCCACAAGAGGCCTGCTGCGGGCCACTCATACGCCTGTCAGAGTTCGCCGACTCAGCCACATCCTCCAGACCACAAGCACTTGTTCTCCTCAGGAGAGCAGGTACGGCAGTCCCAGGACCCCAGTGTGAAGCAGGGGTTGCGTAGCTGGAGAATCAACTCTTATCTCAGCACTTATGAAGATACAGGAGAGGAGGGACTGCATCAGCCCATGGGTCCAGATGCTTTTGATGAGCCACATCAACACCCTGACAGCAGACTTTATGCCTCAGATGGACCAGGCCTTAATTTTAATAATAGAGAGCGTCCGAATATCCCAACTAAGCCAAACCTTGACTTGCGACCACGCTTTGGTAAACCCATCATCAAAGATAGGAATCAGGGAAAAGATATTATCCCTGACCTGGGTCCCACAAGTACCGACACATTAAAGCCAGCAATTTCAGCTTCATCACTAGCATCTTCAACAGACAATGAGAAGGAGGTAGAACCAAGGGAAATCAGCCTTTCCAAGCATGAGTCCTTCCGAACTCGAATTAACCCAATGCTTCAAAGGAGCTCAAGACTACGGTCTTCTTTAATCTTCAGCTCCTCGAAGCTGGAGCAACACAGTTCCTCGCAAACTAAGTCTGGTGGGGAGTTACAAGAGGAGAAAAATGAGAGCGAGCCTATTCGATACTCATCCATTGTGGCAGAGATTCTCGAGAAGAGGAGATCGCTGTCAAGAGAGCCATTTGATTGGAATAAGCATAAAAAAGCAGATGAAAAAGATGTTAAAAACGCATCAACAGGGGACCTGACTACGATCAGAGATGCCAAAGAGGAGCCCATCAAAGAAAAGGAGAAACCTGACAACCCTGAACCTCAGGACAGCAAAGTTACACAGCCAACAGAGCCTTCAACATCTCAGAAAACAACTTCTTTCCTAAACGTGAATGATCCAGCAAGCCGACTTCAGTACTTCAAAGATCTGGAAGAAAAGAGAAAGACCTCAAAGTTAGAGTTAGATTTGGGTACTAAAAGTCGAGAAGCAGCCATCAAAAAGCCAGACCTCTCCGATTCAGCAACCAAAGTTTCAAATGTCCATGTTACTTCAGAGGAGTCCACTGTAAAGGCACAAGAACCATCATTTACACTAACAGATCCTGTACCACAGCACCTGACATTCAAATCAAATCCAAAACCTTCTGAAGTCTGTGTGGACAGGCCATACACGAACAGCCAAACTCTGACAGAGAGCACAGCTGATGTAGCAAAGAAAGAGCACGTTAAGGAACCAACTAAGTCACTTCGGCCTTTCCCTTCACCCAAGTTCCTAAAACCATTCAAAAGCTCTCAGTCCTCACATCATCGTCGGATCTCATGCGGTGAGGAGATTCTCACGGATGCGACAGATGCTGAAAAGACTGAGCTTAAGAAGTCCCGCAGCCTCAGCTCATCTGGCATTTCCCGCACAGAGTCCAAAGAAAGCCTGAGCTCCGTAAACCTTGGGAGCTCTGATGGAAAAGATACAAAGGCCCTTGACTTCCTCAAGAAACAAACGCAGAGACTGAAGGGTCTCCTTGGGCCAAAGGGAGAAAAGAAGCACTCAGGAGTGTCCCAGTCTCAAGAGGACAAGTCAATGAAAACAGTCCCTGAGGTGCAAGAGGAGGCCTCAGACAAAGAGAAACCCTCCGAATCCATATCATCTTTGACCACAGTAGAGACCAACAAACCCAATGCAAAACCAACTCAATCACGCTACCAGTCCTCTACCTCGAACGTAATATTCAGCAGCAACCTCAGGGATGATACCAAGGTGATCCTAGAGCAAATCTCAGCAAATAGCCAGAAGAATAGACAGCAGAACGAAGAGTCTGGGAAAAGCGAGGGGAGCAAGGAAGACGACGTTTCCAATTCATCCTTCCAAAGCCGAAACCGGTTCGGCCGAGCTCCAGTCAACCCACAGGAGAGGGACAATCTGCTGAAGAGAATAGAGAGCATGCGCAAAGAAAAGAAAGTCTACAGTCGCTTCGAGGTATTTTTCCGTAATCAAGAAGAGTGTTGGGAGCAGGGAAATGTAGAGAAGGCAGAGCAAAGTCTGATTACATCAATCACATGAGATCATTGTGCAATATTTATAATGTATTTTGTGAAATATATCATATTCTAAGCAAAGCATTTAATGTAGCAATGTCTAGTTATATTTATTGAAAAATTTTCTTTTTCCTTTTACGTTGTTTATTTATTATTTGCCTTTACATTTTCTTGTGGTATGCATAGAATTTACGAATATCTTTACATTTCAACATTTTAAAAAATCAGTGTTATATCCCATGGCATGCAGCCTCTCATCTATTTATGTTTTAATTTATGATAGAAATAAATGGAATAGACTATCACAGAATCTCTTGTACTTTGTGGGATGTTTCACTTACATATCTGTCACTCTACTTCAACAGATGGGGAATAACCTGGGATAACAAAACATGGAGGAAGGGGCCAATGTTCCTCACAGAGAACTGTAAAGAGAACCTGAAACTGTACTAAAAAAATTGTACCAAACATCCCCTATACTGCTGTGAACAAGACACAGAGAAGCAAGTAAGTCGCTTCAGATAAAAGCGTCTGCTAAATGACTAGTAACCTTAATGGTCCATGGATCTCATATAAACACCACGAAAATAGCACAAGCACAAATATGAGGAGTCTTGCTGCAGCATGAGGAATATTCCTCGCTCTGTGCCAATCTGAGCCCACAGATGATTCACTTTGCCCTTATAAGGCATCAGGGCATACCTCAACAGTAAATCACACAACATCCCTGCAGAATAGAGAAACACAAATCAGGCCAAAGGAGGGTTTGAACGACATGAGGCTTTTCTCAGCATTTTCTACTGGACATTTTAGTTCCTTGTGATGCATATGCCATTTTCAGCTCTGGCAAAGGACATTAACATGTCAGGGCAGAAGCTGAGAGGCTGAAGGCACTAAAACACACCCTCATTAAAGTACACCACACAAACGCCCCGGAACACGTCATGCTGAAATTATGCTTTGGTGGTGATTGTGCCAATGGATCACAGGCATAAAGGAAACTGCAGATGGTTGGCAGACGACGCTTTTGCTTTTGAAGGCAAAGAACACTGAAACTGAAAATGTCAAAAAAGATGACTGGAAAGTAAGGGATATGTATAAGGAGGTTTGTTAATTATTTTCTCCTCTATTTAAACAGTGTGCTGTCAAGGAAGTGGATTGAAAGCTGAGAAAGTGATGGGGGGGAATGAATGTTATCAGAAATTGCAGTATAATGGTGGCAGACCTACTACACATGTACATTCCTGCATGAACCGTGTTTTCAGGAGAAACTGTAAAATATTAGGTTGATAAAGATGTTCTCAGGACTGGGCTTTGGCCTGTATTTTGTCAATGCAAAATGAAATTAAGACAGAATGGTATTACTGAACACCAAAGAATTCCCAGAGTGCCCTGCTGGATGTGTCATAGGACTGATTTATGGAAACTGAATGTTGATCTAATGAGGAATATCTGATCAAGGAGTTTGACTTTAATAGTGTCACCGATACAGTTTATGTATATAAATGCAAATCTTGGGGAATTTAGGCTTGTTTACAAACTTTTTTATTGTGTCTTATAAATTCTGAATAAATGGTTTAGAAACATTTATATTCTAGATATGGGTATGATTTGATTGAGGTTTATATCAGTATTTGTTCTTTTTTTTGTTGGCATAACAAGTTAAAATAGCAGAATAGAACACAATGGAAAAAACTTTTCTCTAACTTCTCCATCTGCTGTAAAATTAGCATTTGTTGGAATACCGTAGGGACTCAATATTCATGGCGCATTTTCACAAGTGTCCATGTGCATCTCTGCATTCTGGGTGTGGCTTAACCCGTCCAGCAGCTTGGTCAACTGCTCCAGCTTCTGTTGCTCTGTAAGGATAGACACACACACACACACACAGGAAAGTATCAGATTACTCTGAGGATGATGTTGGTCTCTTGTTTAAGGATGTTGAGAGCTCAGTTTTAGGTCTCGAGGACACGTGTGTATGAGGTTACTTTACTGTGCAATCCTATCTTTGCAAGTCATCTAGCCTTAGGATGTTTTAAAAAAAAAAGAGGCTAAATTCAGAATACCATAACTCAAACCCCTGGTTTCACAGACAAGGCTTAAGCTAGTCCCAGACTAAAATGCATGTTTGAGCAGTTTTAACTGAAAACTTAAAATATGTCAGTGCCATTGTTTTGTCTCAAGATGCACATCAGTAATGTATTTTTCTAAGGCACGTTTATTAAAGCTACTTAAATGTTGTAATTGAACTAAGGCCTGATCCAGGCTTAATCTAAGACCTGTTTGTGAAATCAGGTCTTATAGTATCTTTATTCAGAACAAATAATCAGAGTAGTATGCTAATGCAGTAATGGCGAAAAGTGATGTCTGGCATAGGAAAATTGACATTTTCGTCCTTTGTTCAAAGAATGTCAATTGTCTTGTTTGTGATAATGCAATGAAACATGCCAAATTCTACAGACATAATTTTTGGCCAGGCTGTCATACGAAGAAATGATGAACATGCAAAAACAAGACAGAACCAGCGGAATATTACTGTTTATGCTGTATGCTTTAAAATGCTGCGAATGCACAAGCGAACATGACTGTGCTAGTCATAAAGGTGTGGATGCACTCTTCCCTACGCGCTAAAACATGGCATACAAAGAATTCCCAACATTCTTTTACAGTAGTGTTCTCATTATAATTTTATGTAGCCTATATGACAGACTTGCGCTGCACTGTATTTTCCTTTTTGAAGTGATGCCAATCATATTTCAAGCAATTTAAAACCATAATGTCGACCAATGTGCATCTGAAATGTCTCATCTGAAGGAAATATTCCATTATTTATCGGCTTTAAGATATCGGACAAATTTTCTAAACGATAACATTAAAAATGAACATGCAGTCAAAACAAAATTTATTCAGACACCTTCAACATTTTCTCACACTATCACCGTTTATTCGCTATAGTTTAGAAAATGGTAATAAAATATGACAAGAACTCAAGAGTTAAACTGTGTCAGAACAAATTCATCTTGATGATGTCAGAAAACTTTGATAGAAAGGTGTGTAATGGATTACAATCAACCAATCAGCTGTTCAAATTAAGAACACAATTAGATAATACCAGTTTAGCTCAACCAATGACCAAGCAATGCTTCATTTTGTTCAGTCTGTGGTGCAAAAGGTTGCATTAACAATTAAAGAAAAAATACAACACATGCAAAACATGGTCAGGTCAAAGTGTCTGAATAATTTTGGTCCCAAATTTTTATAAATTTTACTGGTAGTCACTGTATGAAGAATTTTTGGGTATAATATGTCAGTTTACTTTATTTTGCTATCCTCACTTACATAAATGAACTATAGTGTCCTGCACCCACTAGTAAAAAATTATATCTGGTGTCTGAATCATTTTTGGTTTGACTGTATATTGTCCAATGCCTATAGTGCATCCCTAGCTTTTTGTTTTTCTATGCATTTTTTTGCATAGTAAAATAAAAGTAGCTGTAGTTTGCCTTTTTTCAGATAAATACCATAACCAAGTTTAGTGTTTTGTTCTACCTTCAGATTTAAAAAAAAATAGAAATATTAAAAAAATAGAAATAATATTTTTCCTAATATTTTGATTGTTTAATCTAACTTGTAGGGTCATTAAAAACAAATATCCACTTTCGGCCACTACTGTACATGCTATTCTGCCTTGTGGACTGGCCAAATTAGTCATTTCGGAAAAATGACAGGATTAATTTGACTTTAATGTCTGAATAAACCCAGAAAGCATCAAATATCTCATTGAATATGCAGCTACACACTTGGTCATACTGGAGAGGCCTGTAAAATGTAAGCAATGGAACAAAGTGATCAAAACATACCAGCCTTCAGCAGCTGCTCAGTGGTGTACTCTGCAGACTGTATTTCTGCTGGAAGTCTTTGTGGAGTCTAGAAATGGAAAATAAAATGGACTGTTAAAGCTATTATCAAATGCTACCAATCTGTAATAAAAAAAAAAGCAGTTTCCATTTTACAAGTTAAGAAATATCTATTCTATTACAGCACTTACAAAGACAGTAGACAGGTTTTTATGCTGCTCGATTAACTGCTGAAGCTGATTCTCAAACTTCATCCTAAAATAAATTAGGTTAAAATTAGTTGGATATTATATGTTACCATTGTTAATACTGTTACCATTAACAACGGCTTGTGCTGCTGAACTAGTAGGAATATAAGAATATGGACATTACAAGAAATGTTATGGCAATACCTGCAAAAAATGTATGACACTCCTAGTATGTTAGTTCTAAGAAGTTGTGACAGCATCTCATATCTAATTCTGATATCTAAAGAGATAGTAAATGCTAGGAGTTTCCGTTCGCTGTTATAAAAAGTGAGTCGTACCGAATCTTTCTGTGCTTTAGTTTCGTCTCCTGGATCTGAAAGCTGTACTGCTTTACCAGTTCCTCTTTCTGATGGTTCTGCTCAAGCTGCCTACAGAGTTAGACTTTAAAAGTTAGTACATCTCGCAAACATTTCTGTGTGAACATTAAGTGGTACAAAATTCTGCTCTCTCTCAATGTCACCCTATTTTCAATACCATTTGTGTAAGGTACAGGGTGTGTATTTACTCGATACAAGACCAAAGCTCAGTGTTTAGGTGACTCATGTTGTTTCACACACGTGAGCAGCTTTAATATGATGTGCAGTAATTCAGAGCTACCCATGAGTATTATTTGGATATCTACCTTTGTGCCTCTAGCTGGATGTCCTCACATTTGAGCTGCAGAGATCTTTTTAACTCTGTATGAAAATAATATGTGTTAACACTGTAAATGTATCTGATAACAAGGCTTAAATGTAATTTATTGGTGCTTTCATGTATAGTAATGATCATTCTATTTGTGTGGTTCTACAGTATATAAATGCAAATTTCTCAGTATTTGATTTTAGACGAACACCTTCCTTTTCATTCAATGTTCCCTCCAACTGTAAGGCTTCAGCAGTTACTGTAACAAAAAAATACACTGTTTTACTCTCATTTGAATGAATAGTAATGTATAATTCATGCTCATTCCCTAATGCAAGTATACATACAGGCATCTTCCTCCTCCTTCCTAGCACATCTGAAGAGTATGGTTTCCTTCACCTCATCTTCAAGGCTTTTCTTGGCTAAAATCAATATATGGGTGTTTAGTTTTTTGCTTTTTTAAAACGTGTTGATTTAACGTTAGTCTAAAGAGGACATTAGCATTTGACCTTGTTGCAGATTCCTGAGTTTGAGCAACAGCTCCGCTGGTTTCGGTTCTGTTCGCCTGACTAAAAAGACAATATCAAATGTTATGTAAGAAATACAAAGGCATGAAGTCATTGAGTGGACAAACATTAAAGATCTGGTTTATGGGTTAGGCCTTCTCTATGGGACAAACTGGGATAAGTAACTAAACACACACAAACTCGTCGGTTTAGTGGGATTATATTTCATTTGCCATATTATTTAAAATGGGATGGAATAGAAAATAATGAATATAATAGCTCGTCAGTGATTAATGTCATACCTGGGCTTTTTGGTGTCTTTATAATATCCTCAATGTTGAATGATGACTCTGTACAAAACAATATTACTCGAAAATCAAACTTAACCTGCTTAACTGGTCAACACATCTACAAGAAAACAAAACAACCCACCAAGTATCACACTCATAACGACGCCAGATATGTTGTAAATACTCAGAAATATCTCTAAATTTGTGAAGGGAATAAATGTTAGTGAGAATGTCGTTTGTTGTTGTCAGTTGAAATATCTGATGTTCCTCGCGCACTTTTAAACTGCTGTTCACGCGCAGCTGTCTTTTGAATAATTGTATTGTGGAGGTTATTCTCGTAAAAACTTAAACCATGGCTATATATAAAAATGATGAATGATACTTTCATTCATTTAAATGTATATCAGTGTTGATTTAGCAAAATATATAGGGTTCACCGCACTCGTTAAACTCTATTTGTAGGGCTGGGAATCGATTCCAAAAAGAATCGATTCCGAAGCATTGGAAATCGAGAGTCGATTCCGAAAGCCCTAGCCATTTGGTTGTAAATTGGTTATTTGGCGCCATCATCTGGAAAAGCATGATATTGTAAAATAAAATAAAATAATTATGATTAAAAATGTACTGGCAGATTACAAACGGCTCTTTTCTTTAATTATTTTACTACTCGTTTTAATGCAAAACTACTATTCGCTTAAGCAAGACTACTAAGGGATCTGTTTACAACTAAACAGTTTTTAAACTTTCATCAACTTGCAGCCTACACCTGTTTAATACATTATTACACCACTCAAATGATAGGTTTGTGAAAACAAGAATTTTATTTAAGAAATAGGGATTTACTCTTAAAACAATGTTACAATAAAAATAATTTGAGATTAATACTTGTGATAACGAACTACAAATTCAATTATGACAGCCATGACGAAAATTTATAAATACTGGATTAAACTAGATTTAACATTCAACTGTTGTCACTCTAAATTAATTACTTCTACTTGGTGAGTTTTTAGAGAATATGAATTGTCAGTAACTCTGAAAATCACAAAAGAAAACAAATTATATGTGATGCTTGTAAACCAGATCCATTGTTCATGGATTCTAAAACATACATTTGAACCAAGAATAACATGCATTTTACATTTATAACCAAAACAACCATTTAGCTTATAATGAACACATTTTTCTTTAAATCTGAGAGCAATCTTTTTTTGTTAAATCAGTAATATGTGCATGTCTGCTTGTTGACTTTGTTGTGACACGGGACAGTATAACAGAAACAAAGATCTGTGCTGTTCAATACTAATTCAATTATTCAAGTATATATATATAAGTGCTGTCAAACCTATTAATCGTGATTAAATCACAACTAACATAAAAGTTTGTTTATATAACATAATATATATATATATAACATAATATATATATATATATATATATATATATATATATATATATATAACATAATATATATATATATATATATATATATATATATATATATATATATATATATATATACACACACATACATATATTATGTAAAACAAACTTGTTACACGCAATTAATTGGTTTGATAGCACTATATATATATATATAAATCCACAAAAAGATAGCATAGGTTTTTACATCATCAAAAGACAAATTCAATGGATTTGGACCTGCATTAACTAAAGAAGCACAAATGATATGCTTGTATGAAGTAGAAGCCCTTTCATGTTGGTTTGAGATGTCTAAATACAGCATAATAATTCAGTTATGGTTTGTTTCTCTGCATCTTCTCAAAAAATGCTCAAATTATTGATGCTTAAGTGCTGGAAGACTAATTCTCATCAGTACCACATGTAACCTTCACACTCAGGACGATCAATTCCATACTGGTTTTGCCTCATCACAATCCATTCATTGTTATAGAAGGACCAGTCCTGCCCCGGCCAATCAGCATACGTGACAGCGACCACCTCCTCCACCGAACCACAGTCCTTAGGTCTGAGAGAAGGCTCGACCTTTTGAATGACTTGAGATTGGTCAAACTGCCCCGAGTATGCATACTGAGCAGGATTCATGAACTGATCCTCAAGCATTCGGCCATCTATGTGCGAGACCACCTCTGTGTGTGTATAGGTCAGTGTGGGAATGTCCTGTTGTGTGTTCTCACAGTGTACTGTGTGTGGGCCTCCGGGATTGCACATTTGAACCTCAGAATGTGTGTTAGTCGCATCCTCATCTGTGCATGTGGACGCACAGCTTTGGCCTTCGATCTCAGGCGCCACGGTGACCGTGTCTCTTAGAGAAGTTCTCTCGATGACGACAGGTCCCTCCTGCAGTGACAGGCTTACCTTAAACACAGGGTTCTTCACTTTGTTAGAGCTCATGCCTTGCTTAGGATGCTCCTTCTTCATTTTTTTGGGCATCTGATGGGTTGGAGATTCATCAGGAGCTTTAATAGGCCTTTTCTCGGAAAGGGGCAGCAGAGAATCGGCTGGGCGTTTAAGAGTCTGACTGGAACCTTTAGAAATAGGTGAATATGTCATTATCTGCCTGTAACCATTTTCTTTGTTTTGTTATCCAATAAAACATTTATTCAGGAGTAATATTACAGGTGCTGGTCATATAATTAGAATATCATCAAAAAGTTAATTTATTTCACTAATTCCATTCAAAAAGTGAAACTTGTATATTATATTCATTTATTACACACAGACTGATATATTTCAAATGTTTATTTCTTTTAATTTTGATGATTATAACTGACAACTAAGGAAAATCCCAAAATCAGTATCTCAGAAAATTAGAATATTACTTAAGACCAATACAAAGAAAGGATTTTTAGAAATCTTGGCCAACTGAAAAGTATGAACATGAAAAGTATGAGCATGTACAGCACTCAATACTTAGTTGGGGCTCCTTTTGCCTGAATTACTGCAGCAATGCGGCGTGGCATGGAGTCGATCAGTCTGTGGCACTGCTCAGGTGTTATGAGAGCCCAAGTTGCTCTGATAGTGGCCTTCAGCTCTTCTGCATTGTTGGGTCTGGCATATCGCATCTTCCTCTTCACAATACCCCATGGATTTTCTATGGGGTTAAGGTCAGGCGATTTTGCTGGCCAATTAAGAACAGGGATACCATGGTCCTTAAACCAGGTACTGGTTGCTTTGGCACTGTGTGCAGGTGCTAAGTACTGTTGGAAAATGAAATCTGCATCTCCATAAAGTTGGTCAGCAGCAGGAAGCATGAAGTGCTCTAAAACTTCCTGGTATACGGCTGCGTTGACCTTGGACCTCAGAAAACACAGTGGACCAACACCAGCAGATGACATGGCACCCCAAACCATCACTGACTGTGGAAACTTTACACTGGACCTCAAGTAACATGGATTGTGTGCCTCTCCTCTCTTCCTCCAGACTCTGGGACCCTGATTTCCAAAGGAAATGCAAAATTTACTTTCATCAGAGAACATAACTTTGGACCACTCAGCAGCAGTCCAGTCCTTTTTGTCTTTAGCCCAGGCGAGACGCTTCTGACACTGTCTGTTGTTCAAGAGTGGCTTGACACAAGGAATGCGACAGCTGAAACCTGTGTCTTGCATACGTATGTGCGTAGTGGTTCTTAAAGCACTGACTCCAGCTGCAGTCCACTCTTTGTGAATCTCCCCCACATTTTTGAATGGGTTTTGTTTCACAATCCTCTCCAGGGTGTGGTTATCCCTATTGCTTGTACACTTTTTCTTCTACCACATCTTTTCCTTCCCTTCGCTTCTCTATTAATGTGCTTGGACACAGAGCTCTGTGAACAGCCAGCCTCTTTTGCAATGACCTTTTGTGTCTTGCCCTCCTTGTGCAAGGTGTCAGTGGTCGTCTTTTGGACAACTGTCAAGTCAACAGTCTTCCCCATGATTGTGTAGCCTACAGAACTAGACTGAGAGACCATTTAAAGGCCTTTGCAGGTGTTTTAAGTTAATTAGCTGATTAGAGTGTGGCACCAGGTGTCTTCAATATTGAACCTTTTCACAATATTCTAATTTTCTGAGATACTGAATTTGGGATTTTCCTTAGTTGTCAGTTATAATCATCAAAATTAAAAGAAATAAACATTTGAAATATATCAGTCTGTGTGTAATGAATGAATATAATATACAAGTTTCACTTTTTGAATGGAATTAGTGAAATAAATCAACTTTTTGATGATATTCTAATTATATGACCAGCACCTGTATATAAATGAATGAGGAAAAAACCTTTTAGAAAAAAAAAAAATCATAAGGCACTTATTTTATCCAGTTGTGTGCAATATTTATATATTAATGTTTAAGGAATATATATATTTTTTTATCGTTGTGTTGGTTACAACATAAATGAGCACCTCTCTCTTTTTAAAGTATTTTTTCTTTTCTGCATTTTAGAATAATTCTTGAATTATTTTATAATTTAGATTTTTTTTCTTACCCCAATGTCAAATAGTATTTTTCATGTTTTAAGCATAAACCTTACTAAATGTTGTTAGATTTATGCTTAAATCAAGAAATATATTCCCAAGATATAGAGATAGATATACGTCCCTTATATATAGATATAAGTCCCTGCCGGGTGGATACATTGTATCTCCATATTTCGTCTTTTTTCATAACTCATTACTATTGGTCACCCTTTATGTCTGTCTGTAGGTTTTGCAAATATTTAACCAATGAAAAGTAATAAAAAGAGCTTGTGACTAAACCTTGTAACTCCATTGGAACCTCAAACTGTCAGTCAAACCTCATAACTCCACCCACCTCCATTGTAAATGAAGTGCCGCACACTTTTTGTAGCGTCTCTGCTTGTTTGCAATGCGAGGGAGAATAAAGAGCTGGTTGTTTGAATAAGTACAGCATTTTCTTTACTCTAGAAACGTTATATATAAAGGCTAATGTTTTATGTATTTCAAGAGTGGAGTGTCTTAGTTTTGAATGTGTCATTGAGTCACAGCCAATACTGTCTTAAATAGCCTGTGTGAAGCATTTCATCTTTTATAACATGAGATTTTGGTCAAATGACAAGAACTGAGCGCCTACATAGCAATAAATACACACTCACCTGTGATTTTGTCAGTTCTATCCTTGAAAGACAGCAGATCTGATCTCCACCCCACACCAGCTCCACAGTTCAACACATTCATGCCTTTTTGGTAAAGAAATGAGACATGTTTGGCTCTCACTGACAAAATATAATATCTTTTGCTTTTATCTGTTGTACTTACACCACTGATAATCCTTGTGCAGTACCTCACTTATGAGACATGCGGACAACCTCATCACCTTCAGAACAAGATGAAATTACCAAACAGCTCTGCACAATCACATCTAATTACAACAAGACTATGAAAATCACGTTTACAGTATAAACATAGGTAGTACCTTTATTTGTCCTCTCCCATCCTCTTTCTCCAGCTGGATAGCAATATCCTCAAGCATCTCATTTGTGTTGCAGCGTTTACGCTTTTTTGGCAGGAGCTGTGGGTGGAGAACTTTCTGCCAACATGAAGATATTCGCATGAGCAGCAACTACAAATATGATGCTAGTATAAAGCATAAGGTAGAAATAAATTCTTACAAATAAATTAAAGCTGATAATTTAAAGGGGTCATGAACTGAGAAATAAAATTTTCCTTGAGCTTTTGACATATAAGAGGTCATCATAATATAAGAATATCTTGCAAGTTTCAGAAATGAAAACTTCCTTGATAGTCCAAAAACAGCTTTTATTGTAACCAAGCCCAGCGAACGACTGGAAAGTGCCTATGATGGTGAAAGACCATCTCTGCAGAAGAAAATCAACGCCTACTTCATCATTGCAACTTTGGCCCCGCCCACTGGTGTGTTAGTGAGATGACAAGGAGAGAAGAGCGATACAAGACCACCGGACTCAAAATAACATTACCTTCCAAATGATCCTAAAGCTAGGAATGTGGTTATTTTATTATTTTCAACAATGTGGATGTCTCAGTTAAGCATTATTTATTTGTATTCGGTACATTTCACTGTGGATTCGGATTCTTTGGTAAATCAGTCGCAATTTTGGCGCAGGCTTTGCAAACAGACTTTTACGATATGGACTTGACAGTAATGCCACAACATGCAAGTAATCATGTTAATTCTAATGCCTGATCTGAGACCAGTGATTCTGATATGTAATGATTCATGTACAGTCATATGTTCTTTGTCTATGTGTCAGTAAATCAAACCAGTGACTAAACGTTCAACTTCACATGGTTTCTCTTAGTAGGATGAAAATAATCTGTTATTTAAACCGTGATTAAATTATATATAGAAAACGGTCAAAGAATGCTCCCTTTACAATCGCTGGAGCTGTCAATCAAACAGCGCGAGTTTATCAGTGACTGAGTTCTGGACTCTGGCCAAAACTCCTGTTATAATTAACGAATCTCTTATTTACATTGTGTTTGCACTGTTAGTTATGATGAAAGCATTCGTTAGTGTGCAGAAATCGAGTTGCAATGACGAGAACACAGCATTCATGAGCTCAACATGTGTGTGATCGGCTACAATGATCATCACTGCAACCTTTCATGCCACAATCTAAATATAATGCCATAGATTTATATACACTCACCTAAAGGATTATTAGGAACACCATACTAATACTGTGTTTGACCCCCTTTCGCCTTCAGAACTGCCTTAATTCTACGTGGCATTGATTCAACAAGGTGCTGAAAGCATTCTTTACAAATGTTGGCCCATATTGATAGGATAGCATCTTGCAGTTGATGGAGATTTGTGGGATGCACATCCAGGGCACGAAGCTCCCGTTCCACCACATCCCAAAGATGCTCTATTGGGTTGAGATCTGGTGACTGTGGGGGCCATTTTAGTACAGTGAACTCATTGTCATGTTCAAGAAACCAATTTGAAATGATTGGAGCTTTGTGACATGGTGCATTATCCTGCTGGAAGTAGCCATCAGAGGATGGGTAGATGGTGGTCATAAAGGGATGGACATGGTCAGAAACAATGCTCAGGTAGGCCGTGGCATTTAAACGATGCCCAATTGGCACTAAGGGGCCTAAAGTGTGCCAAGAAAACATCCCCCACACCATTACACCACCACCACCAGCCTGCACAGTGGTAACAAGGCATGATGGATCCATGTTCTCATTCTGTTTACGCCAAATTCTGACTCTACCATCTGAATGTCTCAACAGAAATCGAGACTCATCAGACCAGGCAACATTTTTCCAGTCTTCAACTGTCCAATTTTGGTGAGCTCGTGCAAATTGTAGCCTCTTTTTCCTATTTGTAGTGGAGATGAGTGGTACCCGGTGGGGTCTTCTGCTGTTGTAGCCCATCCGCCTCAAGTTGTGCGTGTTGTGGCTTCACAAATGCTTTGCTGCATACCTCGGTTGTAACGAGTGGTTATTTCAGTCAAAGTTGCTCTTCTATCAGCTTCAATCAGTTGGCCCATTCTCCTCTGACCTCTAGCATCAACAAGGCATTTTCGCCCACAGGACTGCCGCATACTGGATGTTTTTCCCTTTTCACACCATTCTTTGTAAACTCTAGAAATGGTTGTGCGTGAAAATCCCAGTAACTGAGCAGACTGTGAAATATTCAGACCGGCCCGTCTGGCACCAACAACCATGCCACGCTCAAAATTGCTTAAATCACCTTTCTTTCCCATTCTGACATTCAGTTTGGAGTTCAGGAGATTGTCTTGACCAGGACCACACCCCTAAATGCATTGAAGCAACTGCCATGTGACTGGTTAGATAAGATAATTGCATTAATGAGAAATTGAACAGGTGTTCCTAATAATCCTTTAGGTGAGTGTATAATGCCATAATCAACACTTTTCATGATTAGTTAACCTTGAGAGCTGTAATAGTAAAAACATGCAAAAAGCTTTCTTGAGTGTTAAACATGTAATACAAGCTATTTCATATGCAAAGATGTCAGCCAATCACAGCAGTGGGCGTTTACACTGAAGTCTTACAGCGTTCAAATCAAAGGACTAAAATCAGGGTAGGAAAAATGCCCTTTATTTCTAAAATATGACCATTTTTGATGTAAAAATCATACTAACATTATAAGTGCACCACAGGAAACATTATAAAGCAATGCAGTTCATGACCCCTTTAAAGTGCTATAGGTGACCTGTGCAAATCTGAATGTACAAAATGATTTACAGGCAAAAAGTGTCTTATTGGAGAGTTTCAGCACCTTTAACTAGACTAGAAATGTTTATTTGTGCATGTCACATTACATACAATTAAGCGTTTATTTAGTTGCTGCCAGACATTAAAGAGGACCTATTATGCTCTTTTACAAAGTCTTGGTTTTGTTTTTGGGCTCTACTAGAATAGAGTTTCATGCTTGAATGTTAAAAAAAAAAAAAACATTTTTTTCCCCATATTCTCCATTGTTGCAGCTCGTCTCTTCCCCGTCTGTTAGCAACACTCTGTTTAGTTCCTGTCTCTATGAAGCCCCTCCTTCTGTAAAGCACAATGTGCTCTAATTTGGTCGGTTGGATCAGTGTGTTGTGATTGGTCAACTGCTTTGAGCGTGTTTGGGAAATGCCCCACCCCTTACCATAACTGTTAGTTTCAACACACTACTAACTCACTCAACCAGGCCCCACCCCTTTATTTAGTGTATGCCTTGGGCGGGATATAAAGAAGAACTCCCGCTGGAGTGACATAATAGGATCCCTTTAAGTTAAGCCCTGTCCCAAATGGCACCCAAAACCCTTGCGGTCTTCCTACGAGTCCGCACTTTTGTGACGTAACTCCACTTTGACTGTCGGGAAGAAGTCCGCTGTGGAGCCCGCATCAGGCAAAAAAGTGTGCATCGAGGGTGCATATCGACCACAAAGGGGGTGCTCACCCTTCTGAGACCTAAAATGACAAATGGGACACCCTACGGTCTTGTGAACTTAATAGACATGCGCACGCGGAAGCCACTGTAAGTCCACAAGACCGAAAGTGCGTATGAAGTGTGCCATATGGTACAGGGCCTTAGAGGAAGCACTGTACACACTTACTATGTAGTTTCGCTGGTGTTCACAACTTGTCAGGTGGATAAATATTTTTTTCTTCTTCAGCTTTATTGAACACAGTTGACACAGATAACAGCATGGAGGTGGACTCCCATCCACACTCTGGCACTTGATAACAGCTTGTAGACCTGTGGCAAACATGCTCACACACAGTTTGGTGCAGTGAATTTGAATCAGGGCATCATCTTTTGTATGTGACTACTGTGATAAATTACCTAAAGTATGTTAATTTCGTTTATTCTAAAGTTGGGGTGCACTGAGATCACACACTATGTGAATGCACTCACCGATAAGAGGCTTTCGACCCTTGTAGTTTTCTAGAAAATCCTCTAGTGATTCATCTTGATCAGAAGGGCTTAGAGTCTGAGCAAGAGGGGACTGGGCAATTGGGTTTTGTGAGAACAGAAAGGTGTCCTCCTCTTCAAAGTTGTCTGATTGAGCTTCCTCTGTAAATATAAATGAGAATTAAAGAAAACACCAAGTAGAATATATTGATATTGTAAAATATATGCTCAATAAGAATGTGCACAATAATATTCAACAACAGAAATCTGAACAGCACAATTAGTATCTGGTTATGTAACATACATTCATAATAAAAATTTTTTTGAAACAACCATGGGTTTGAATTAAAGTATATTTGATCATTAAGTTGCACAATTATATTATATTATATTATATATATATATATATATATATATATATATATCGTCTGCTCACCAAGGCTGCATTTATTGGATAACAAATACAGTAAAAACAGTAATATTGTGAATTATTATTACAATATAAAATAACTGTTTTCTACTTTATATTTTTTTTAATATAATTTATTCCTGTGATCAAAGCTGAATTTTCAGCATCATTACTCCAGTCTTCAGTGTCACATGATTCTTCAGAAATCATTCTAGTATGCTGATTTGCTGCTCAAGAAACATTTCTCATTACTAACAATGTTCAAAACAACAAACCAAGAAAGTTTAGCATTTATATGAATCGGAAATCTTTTGTAACATTATAAATGACTGTATGGGTACTTGTGACTGACAAGTACCCATAATGGGAGTTAAAAAGTACACTACCATGTGCTTCCTGGTTGATGTCGATTGGTTCCTGTGGATGATCCTCATCATTGCATTGATTTGAATCGTGCATTGCAGCTGGTTCCAATGCATTTATTGGCATCTGGGTTCTGATGAGCTTGATAACACTGGTAATCTCCACATCCCTGACTGGCTCTGGACTATCAAGTGAGCTCTCATTTATGAAAAATCTATGCCTGCTTGTTAGACTCTGGGTTATCTCTGGTACCATGTTGCTCACTGGTGTTTGCAGCTGGGCATCATATGCCGTGGTTTGAGCCAGATGCAGTGGATGTGATTCATAGCTGACTCCAAATGAATGCATGACATTATTCCCATCTTCTTCACTAGCATGCAAAGTGTCATTCTGGAAAGCAATTCTGATAGGGCTCCACTGTCTTGTTGGTCTTACGACAGAGATTGTCCTTGTTTCAGTTAGACACTGGTTTTCAGACGGCACCACATATCTTTGTAGACTCTGATTTCGGTCTGCGATCACAGGTTGATCCTGATTCATGTGGTGGCTGAGGGCTGGAGCTGGAAAGCTTTTTAGACAAGATATTCTAGATGAAACATGAGAACCCACTAGACTCTGAGGTGTAGATGCCTCCTGGCATCTGGATAATGAATTGACAGGACCTGAGGTTTTAGGGGGTGATGCGTTTAGTGTTGGATTGGTAGAGACTATTTGAGGTTCAATGGCATTTGTACACTTTGACCTCAGTGGTGTTGTAGATACAGATTGTGCAGTCCCATCTGTGTATCCAGACTCTTGCTGCCCTTGTAGATACATTAAAATACATATTTCAATATCTAAATACTACAGTATATCAGAACAGATTAAAGGGTTAGTTGAAATGAAATTTCTGTCATTAATTACTCACCCTCACGTCGTTCCCAACCCGTAAGCCTTTTGTTCATCTTCAGAACACACATGAAGATATTTTGATGAAATCTGAGTGCTCTCTGACCCTCCAAGGACAGCTATGTAATTAACACTTTCAAGGTCCAGAGAGGAAGTAAAAACATCGTTAAAATAGTCCATGTGACTCCAGTGGTTCAACCTTAAATTTATGAAGCGACGAGAATATTTTTTGTGCGCAAAAGAACAAACAAAAATAGCGACTTTATTCAACAATTTCTTCACGTCTGTGTCAGTCTCCTACGCTGTTGACATAGTAAATACAGTGCAGCGCTTCCTAGCTTTACGACAGAATGCCGGCTTACCATTGGCCGATGCTGTTCATGTGAGCACCACAAAGCATGCGTGTGATGCTGACGCAGGAGCTGTTCAACGTAAACTGTTCAAGCTGTTCAAGACTGACACAGACGTGAAGAAATTGTTGAATAAAGTAGTTATTTTTGTTTGTTTTTTGCGCACAAAAAATATTCTCGTTGCTTCATAAAATTAAGGTTGAACCACTGGAGTCACATGGACTATTTTAACAATGTTTTTACTACCTTTCTGGACCTTGAAAGTGTTAATTACATTGCTGTCTGTCTATGGAGGGGTCAGAGAGCTCTCGGATTTCATCAAAAATATCTTCATTTGTTTTCCGAAGATGAACGAAGGTCTTACGGGTTTGGAACGACATGAGAGTGAGTAATTAATGACAGAATTTTCATTTTTGGGTGAACTATCCCTTTAAGTCATATTAAACGCATTACAGTAGGCCTATGCATACCTTCAAACAGGCTGTTTTGCTGATTCTTAATTGTCTTCATCTGAGCAAAAGCTAAGAAAATTGAGGAAAGCGTGTGTGATGACGGGTTAATACAAGCAGACATGTCAAAAATCACTGTTTAGAGTCCACTAAGCATTTAGTACCAACTTATTTAGTGACCAAAATGTGAAAATGGACTACTGTAAACTGCAATGCTGAACTAAATTGGATTCAGTGATTTCCATTTGTATCATTCTCATTTCTGTATCAACAGGCTTCAAAAAATATAAAATCCAACAAAAACGCAGATAAATATTTCTCTCTTATATGATATATGATCTCTCTTATTTTACTCAAAGAGCTTTGCTTGAAATATATAAATATAACAAGGTTTGTTTTTAAATGCAGCTATTTCAAGTGTTGAATGAAGGAATAAGATAAGACATAAAAGACAGACCATCAGTGACAGGCAATGATGTCATCTTGTTGTAGATGACTTCATCCACACACAGAACCTTATGAGAGAAAATGGAAGGTTAGTGGGGAAGCTATATTTTAATACATATAACAAAACTATTTTGATACTCCACAAGTTTTTTTTTACCTGTACATCACCTGTTCCCTCCCTCTTTTCAACCATTTTTGCGATATCCATGAGAGGCCGAGCCAGAAGAGTCAGGTCTGTGTAAGATCTCCACCCACATGCATGATGAGATTTCTGTTACGGAAAGTTCCCAAAAAAATTATTACACAAGAAAACTGATGATAGCAGAATCAGCAGACAGATGGTTGATAAAATGTGCAACGAGTTGAATCAATGATTACTTGAAGCAAATACAAAAATCAAGCAAGCCTATCGTGATTATTGGTTAATCATCTAATCGTGTTTATATTATATATATATATATATATATATATATTTAAAAAAAAACGCAAATATTTGAGATAACCACAATAATTGTGCAGTTTAAATTTCAATCACATTTTGCCAAAGAATATACATAAACTGTTGTAAAGACAGTGAAATGTCTTCCTTCATACAAAATATAATATAATTTTTACAGCATTTTAGTCATATGGGCCTATTTTATTATATTTTTTATTATTATATACAATTCCAAATAAAATTAGGCTTACACTGTAAGTGACATGAACAAAACAGAATTAAATCATTAATCGCAATTATTTGTATGACAATTAATCATGATCATGTCAGGCCTAAAATCAAGTAAATATGATCTATCTTAAGTCAATAAACACAAAGACATCTGAGGCAAACAGCACAAGAGAAGAAGCACAGTTTTAAAGCTACAAGATATAGCCTAATATTGATAAAACGAATGATAATATGCTTTAAGTGATGGAGTATCTAGGTTCTATATGTTCTAACCACAACAATAAAAAAAACCTTAAATGTTAAAAATGTCAGATTTGCTTAAAGGCGTTATAGCTTCTGTTGTAGAAAGTCTTCTCTCAAAAGACATCTCAGTCCAGGAGTTTCCAGATGCCAAAACTCTGTTGCCTTGACTTTATTGGTCAAGGCAACAAAACTGACAACTAACAATCCCAGTCGCAGCTTTTATTTTATGCAGTTCATAACCAATCCCACTTTTTTTTTTTGGCTCATCCCCAAACTCGTCACAATTATTTCATTATCTTCTTGCTTTCTTTTTAATGGTGGCATACGTACAATTACTTCATACATATACATACATACATATATATATATATATATATATATATATATTATTTCTCTTTACAAGATTATACTTAAAGTTTCCAAAAATAAAAGTTAAAGAAGAATATATGCAGATGTAATATTTTCGTACAGTGGATAGAGTGGTACATGTTTAATGATTAACCAAACAATTTCTTGATTCTTCTCATATTGCTCCCAATCCATACTACAAAATATAATCTATTTCCAATCAGTATCAGTATAGTTTTATTTAATGCCATGTCAGCATCTGTGGCTATCTTCATGGCAAAAACTGAATTACAAAAATACAAAAGTTACATATATACAATAAAAATAAAAGCCAAGCATACAAATTAATATTATACAATATTTTTAACATTAACATATGATAAAAATTCTAAAACCTTTTCTGGTAAAATCTTACTAAATAAGTCCTTAAGTGAGCTTACTTCATAAAAATGTTTTCTACTTGCATTAAAAGAGGGACAGTCCAATAAAATATGTTTAATGGAAAAGGGGGGAGGTCTTGCAAAACATACATAAAGTTGAGTCTTCGCTCTTCGCCTTTAAGCAAAAATGCATGGGTCAATCTTGTATGACCTATACGACATCTGGTGAACACCACTTGATCAAATCTTGTTTTCAGGGAGATTAAAAGAAGCCTGAGATTTCAGGATGGATTTCATAATCTATTTCTAATAAAAATATAATCTACTTTTGCATATACTATGGAAGGGTCCATCAAGCACAAGAGAACTGTGTGTATACAATATTAAAGAGAATCAGTAAAAGAGTAAATTAATCAAGAGTGCATTGAGGAAAATCTAAACAAGCATATGCACATTAGAAAGTTCAACAATAAAACATAATTATAAACATACTTAATAAACATGCTAAACAAATCAAAACATAATAACGACACTGTATTTTCATATTTCCTTTTATGTATATAAGAAAACTAAAGAAACTATGGAGCCCCTAAAGGGATATGGTGGTAGTAAGAAAAAAAAAATGAGATGGAGGAAAAATAATAAGTCAATGCTTTTGCGTTCTCTCGCAATATTATTGCTTCCTGCTGAGAAACTTTGCGTTCCCTCACAAAAACGTTTGCGTTACCCTGAGAAACCCCATGAGCTCTTTGTGAACAAATGAAAAGTTCCTCGCCGGAACGCAAAGTTTCTCAGAGGAATGCAAAACATTTGCGAGAGAATATAATTATTTCCTCCCATCTCATTTCTTTTTCTTCACCATGTCCCTTTAGGGAGAATTTGTCATCTCAAGTTGAAGACCTTTAAAATAGAAAAATCTCAAGACCAATACTTACAATGTAATTGTATCTGTGAATGCTGCCCATGATGTGGTTTCTGATGTCAGGCTTGGTTATTCTCAAAAAGCAGACATCACAAAAGTACAGTGCAGGCTGACAGTACGTCAACACCTCAGTGATGGAGTTCAGACCTGAAACATCCAAACAGGTTCAAATTAACACATATAAAAAGCAGATTTCAGATGTTTTCTTAACTAAATCATTGTTGAAATGTCTCTCACCAATGATGGGCTGTTCTCTGTTCTGATTGTGCAGATATGAACGTATGGCATTATACAGTTGACTGTGGCACCCTGGAACACAATTCACTAAATTTTTTTACCAAGAGGACAACTAGGGCATAATATAATAGCAGGAATGTGAGTGTGCTAGAAATAGTGACAGAACAAACCTGTCGAGCCGCTGGAAGACAACATAACTGGGGTGCCGAGAACACAACAAACAATAATACCATGAAACAACTTGAAAGCGAAAGAGAGAAACAACAAAACAGAGTAAACATCCAAGCTACCCACAGAATAGCATACTAACATCCTAGTCTTACTACATCTGCAGTGTACAGTATGTGTACTGTGTGGAGTATCTAATCTAAACAAAAATACGCACACAAGAAAATTGAACAATGAAACATAGTAATTGTAAACATACTCAAAACATACTTAAAGGGATATTTCACCCAAAAATGAAAATTGTCATTATTTACTCACTCTCAAGTTGTTCCAAACCTGTATTTGTTGAACACAAAAGAAGATATTTTAAACAGTTGATGGCACCCATTGACTTTTTATTTTCCTACTATAGAAGTCGATGGCGACAATCAAATGTTTAAATTATCTTCCTTTGTGTTCAACAGAAGAAACTCATACAGGTTTGGAACAACTTGAGGGCAAATAATGACAACATTTTGGGTTAACTATCCCTTTAATAACGACACTTGTAAGAAATGTAAAACATGAAAGAAGAAATAAATCATATTTTCACATACATATACACACACACAAACAAACAAACAAAAACCAAGAAACAACTTGAAGGCGAAAGAGATAAACAACAAAACTTTCAAGCTAACGTTAACGTTACCCACACCAGGTACGTTCAGAATAGCATACTAACATCCAGTACAGTACGTAACGTAAATTATACTAACTTACTCCATATAACTTACAATTTTCTGTCACCAATGTGATCAATTTTTGAAATATTTTTACTTTGATCGTTTACATACTAATGTACGTAGTATGCAGTAACTAGCATTCAAACGGAATCTGCTGCAACCGTTATTTTTAAAAACCAACGTTTTTCTCACTAAACCCGGTGATATCGATAATATGAATTTGTTGGCGAACATGTCAGTAATTGCCACCTATCGTGTTATTCTTACTCTAATCATAACTATTAGAACTTTTAGTTGATTAATAGAGAGAAAACAATATAAGCCCAACATGACAGCAAAAAAGTGTGTCCGCGTTTAGTTTCTGCCAAAGTAAAGCAACCATAAACGCACGTGCGGTTAGCTTGTCGATTACACCCGATACAACTCTTGAACTCTGCAAACAAAAAGAGTTAAGAAGTGGTTTATCAAAGGGTTAAATGATAATCCGCTTGCCTACCTGTACTTTATTCTTTTGTGAGGTAAATGAATGCGCGCGCGCGCGCTGCGAGGTTTGTAGGTGTGCATATAGTCGTGAATATTCATTAGCACGTCAGCACGGCTTCGTGTTTATTCATGCTAGCGAATCTTGTTTCCTGTGGTGAAACTAATGAAGACAGAACTTTAGCTCTAGACTTCCAAGAGTTAAAAATAGCGGGTTATTACAATCGCAACAAAAAAAATTAAATAATGCGCATGGGTTGTTGACGTCACACTGTCACTGTCACACAATATAAAAATGAATATAATTAGTATTGTCATCATTAAAAATGCAGTGAATGGTTAAAAAATGTTTTGTCTTACATGGACCTGTTGTTATACAAAACTGCTTTGTCTTTAGATTTTTGTAGTTTTTGAGCCAAATCTCAAAATTGACTGTCTCAAGCATTGTTCAATTAATTACAACTTTTATAAATTAAAAAGAAAAGCATACAAATGGTAATAAATACCTAATTTTACAAGTGTCTATTTTAGTCAAATAATTTTTTTTTAATCCATATATTTCTAAAAGCGTAGGAACTTGATACAGTTTGTCACTGAAAATCATGTCCTCCGGTGTGACACCATATCCTGATTTTAAATAGGGCAATTCCAGTTTAAGTTTAATTAGTTGAAGGACCCGATTCAATGCCATGTTACTGAAGCCCATGACATGTGCACATGGTAAGTTTTTGTCTCAGAATTGTTCAAATATTTAACTTTTTTTGGATCCACTATAAAAGTGTTAATTTCTGTTGTCCTTTGGTGCGACACACCTATATTCTTAATTTTTTCTGTCACACCATAACACATTTCAGTAAAATAAATAAATAAATAAAACAGTGAAAGAATTGACAAAGTTAGTTACCCCTTATGTTTTCTCAAACATCAGACACTACATAACATGCATTTTTTTTTTTTCAAAAGTGGTTTTACAAAAAAAAAAAAGCATTTTTACTGCTTATTTGTCAACTACCCACATACACTTTGTATATATATATATATATATATATATATATATATATATATATGCAAGATAGATTATCAAGTCTTTGCATCATATGCATTGTAATTTTAGATTTCAGATTTTCATAATAATATTTAATGTTTGTAATGTGATCTCCTTCCCCTTCAAGGCTGAGAAAGTGATGAACTATCCAAAAATTCTGTGTTGTCTCTCTGAAGGCCAGTGTGACCTTGTCACAGAGTGGATCAAAGAAAATAATTACTACTACTGTAATAACCAGTGCAAGAATCTCCTAAATTAGCATTTTTTTTGTACCACTTCCCTCTTTATCTATTCTTAAGACATGTTTCCAGGCCCTATGCTTAACCAGGCAGAACTAGAAAATCGGTCACCGACACACACAGATGTAGAAACAAGCAGATAATACAACTCACTTGTTGGGGAGGGAGGTGAGCCAGCAAATTAAATTTATGATATAATCTATTGTTAATCACAGTCTTGTCTTGTGCATTTAATCATGCCATGTTTGACCTGAGGGTGACCCAAGGAAAGAATGCTTTTAACCCCCAACTTTTACAGTCCAACTATGCCTAGGGTCATGCATTGCAAAAAAAAAACTCTTGCTTTCCAGTACAAATATCGAAAAATTCTAAAATCAAGATACATTTACTTAAAAATTGTTTATGAGTTTATGCCTAAAATAAGAACAAATATCTGCCAGTGGAGTCAGAAAACTTAAATCAAAGGGAAAACCTACTCCTAGAGGTTTATCAGCATGATTCATTGCTTCATGCTACATTAATGAGGGGAATGTTTCTATTCGTCTGTGTGAAGGTCGTATCACTATGTTTTGATTCACTCCTTTGCAGCTGGTGCAGGTCTGTCCTGATGACTATGTTTGTTCCAACAGTGTATCTGCAGGGATTGTTTAGGCCTATATGAGAGGAGAAACAGAAACTGATTGCAAGATATTTTAAGTATGTGACAAACAACAAAATACAACTCTGGCACAACACTGAGTACTTTAACTGCTGACCGGTTGGTCCGTTTAGGCAAGTCGTTTTGACTTTTAATCATTCCCAGGATATGAATTCTTGATATCAACAATTTTCACTAGTTAAAATGCTTATTTGTGAGTGACCCTGGACCACAAAACCAGTCATAAGTCGCACGGGTATATTTGTGGCAATAGCCAACAATACATTGTATGGGTCAAAATTATTGATTTTTCTTTTATGCCAAAAATCATTAGGATATTAAGGAAAGATCATGTTCCATGAAGATATTTTGTAAATTTCGTACCGTAAATATATATAATTTTTTTTAATTATTATTAGTAATTAGTAATATGTGTTGCTAAGGACTTCATTTGGACAACTTTAAAGGCGATGTTCTCAATATTTTGATTTTTTTGCACCCTCAGATTCCAGATTTTCTTGTATCTCGGCCAAATATTGTCCTATCCAAACAAACCATACATCAATGGAAAGCTTATGTATTCAGAAAAATTGACCCTTATGACTGGTTTTGTGGTCCAGGGTCACATTTTTGATATCAGGAATTATATTTAAGTAATTACTTCACGACCGCTAAAAAGTATGTTCTATAGGTCATTCTATAGGTCAAAAAGTAGGTAATCCGGGTACTTTTAATTCGGACATACTACTTTTGTCACATAGGGTGAATTCAGGGTGATTGGGACACTTCTGAAGCCATTATTTTATTATATTTCAGCATAAACATACATCGCTAGACAGCTAATGAGCAATCTAGCTAACATTTATAATTTATTTGCGGCTGAAATGTTGCACGTATGTAGCAAGCAAAGTATTTATCATGATGTACTTTAGATAACATTACAAGTAGGCCTAATGGCAGAAATACATCAACTCTGCTTTATCTCATAAATACCAGTAGTGATGTTGTACAATGAGGACGTTGTCACGTCGCTGGAAATAGAGTCATCAGTGTCCCAATGAGCCAGCGTCCTTTACTGTCCTTAGCAGTGTCTGAATTAGTGTACTGTACATACTGATTCACGAGCTAGAGAGCTAATTGAGACGCACCCACGGTGAAAGCAAAACCAAAACAGATCATAACAGAATATGTATGTTACACCTTTGAAGAAATTGCCTGATAAATAATAAATGTATAAATAATAATAATTAATTTTATTCTCTGATTATATATTTTTGGTGTTCATAGTTTAATATGGTACAAATATATCCTTTCTTTCTCTTGTTTCTTTAAGAACAGACACAGAGGCCCTGTGTCCTTGAATGTTATCTAAGGGTGAGAATGAACAGAGTAACTCCTCATTTTTGTAAACCACTTTTGGGTAAGAATGTTGGTAACTAAGCAGTTGATGGGACGCATTGACTTCCATAGTATTTTTTTTCCCTATATGGTAGTCAATAGGGCCCATCAAATCTTTGGTGACCCATATTCTTCAAAATGCCTTCTTTTGCATTCAGCAGAAGAAATTCATACAAGTTTGGAACAACATGAGGGTGAGTGAATGATGACAGATTTTTTATTATTTTTGGGTGATCTATCCCTTTTACAAAGTTCAGGAAGAACACGTTCAAATGATCTATCCAATCAGCAGAGGACCTATATATACAGGGAGTGCAGAATTATTAGGCAAATGAGTATTTTGACCACATCATCCTCGTTATGCATGTTGTCTTACTCCAAGCTGTATAGGCTGGAAAGCCTACTACCAATTAAGCATATTAGGTGATGTGCATCTCTGTAATGAGAAGGGGTGTGGTCTAATGACATCAACACCCTATATCAGGTGTGCATAATTATTAGGCAACTTCCTTTCCTTTGGCAAAATGGGTCAAAAGAAGGACTTGACAGGCTCAGAAAAGTCAAAAATAGTGAGATATATTGCAGAGGGATGCAGCAGTCTTAAAATAGCCAAGCTTCTGAAGCGTGATCATCGAACAATCAAGCGTTTCATTCAAAATAGTCAACAGGGTCGCAAGAAGCGTGTGGAAAAACCAAGGCGCAAAATAACTGCCCGTGAACTGAGAAAAGTCAAGCGTGCAGCTGCCAAGATGCCACTTGCCACCAGTTTGGCCATATTTCAGAGCTGCAACATCACTGGAGTGCCCAAAAGCACAAGGTGTGCAATACTCAGAGACATGGCCAAGGTAAGAAAGGCAGAAAGTCGACCACCACTGAACAAGACACACAAGCTGAAACGTCAAGACTGGGCCAAGAAATATCTCAAGACTGATTTTTCTAAGGTTTTATGGACTGATGAAATGAGAGTGAGTCTTGATGGGCCAGATGGATGGGCCCGTGGCTGGATTGGTAAAGGGCAGAGAGCTCCAGTCCGACTCAGACGCCAGCAAGGTGGAGGTGGAGTACTGGTTTGGGCTGGTATCATCAAAGATGAGCTTGTGGGGCCTTTTCGGGTTGAGGATGGAGTCAAGCTCAACTCCCAGTCCTACTGCCAGTTTCTGGAAGACACCTTCTTCAGGCAGTGGTACAGGAAGAAGTCTGCATCCTTCAAGAAAAACATGATTTTCATGCAGGACAATGCTCCATCACACGCGTCCAAGTACTCCACAGCGTGGCTGGCAAGAAAGGGTATAAAAGAAGAAAATCTAATGATATGGCCTCCTTGTTCACCTGATCTGAACCCCATTGAGAACCTGTGGTCCATCATCAAATGTGCGATTTACAAGGAGGGAAAACAGTACACCTCTCTGAACAGTGTCTGGGAGGCTGTGGTTGCTGCTGCACGCAATGTTGATGGTGAACAGATCAAAACACTGACAGAATCCATGGATGGCAGGCTTTTGAGTGTCCTTGCAAAGAAAGGTGGCTATATTGGTCACTGATTTGTTTTTGTTTGGTTTTTGAATGTCAGAAATGTATATTTGTGAATGTTGAGATGTTATATTGGTTTCACTGGTAAAAATAAATAATTGAAATGGGTATAAATTTGTTTTTTGTTAAGTTGCCTAATAATTATGCACAGTAATAGTCACCTGCACATACAGATATCCCCCTAAAATAGCAAAAACTACTTAAAATATTGATACAAAAATATTCAGCTTTGATATTAATGAGTTTTTTGTGTTCATTGAGAACATGGTTGTTGTTCAATAATAAAATTAATCCTCAAAAATACAACTTGCCTAATAATTCTGCACTCCCTGTGTATATATATATATATATATACATACAGTATTAGCTGACTCACCTATGCACCTACGTTCCTTGACAGTTTTCTGTATCCCTCCACCACTCCGACTCCTCACTATTGGCTGGGTCCAATCCCAGCCAAGGATATGGGGGGAGTAGGCCTACTCTGGGTTTGGGCCAAATTTCAAACTCGGAGCCCTCCCCTCAGACAACACGTCAAATACACATACAAATAATCAGAGTAAAAGAGTAAGTATGAACTCATGAGGTTGTATTTTTTGCAATCCCTTAAGAGGAACTCTTTTCGTTGCAGACATTTTGTTGCGTAAAGGGATAGTTCACCCAAAAATGAAAATTACCCCATAATTTACTCACCCTCAAGCCATCCTAGATGTATATGATTTTCTTCTTTCAGACGAATACAACCGGAGTTATAGTAAAAAATATCCTGGCTCTTCCAAGCTTTATAATGGCAGCCAAAAATTTGAAGCCCAAAAAATGCATACATCCATTATAAAAGTGCTCCACACGGCTCCGGGGGGTTAACAAAGGCCTTGGGTTTGTGGGGTAAGTGAAGTGATGGGTTTGTGTGAAAAAAATATCCATATTTAACACGTTATAAAGTAAAATGTCTAGCTTCCGGTGGACTGCCTTCCGTGTTCAACGGTTTCTTCATGCATTTTAGAAGACTTCTTGTATTCTGCAGATCTTTCTCCTTCAGGATGCCTTCTTGATCCACACTTACATCCTCAGCTTTCCATACTTACAGCTTCAGCTGTTAAATACAATACTTAGTTGAACTTAATGCTTAGTCATATATCGGATTTATGTTTTAAATTAGGTTTTTCAACTTTTATGCTTATTTGCTTCTTTATTATACTTATCAGTTCTAACCATATCTATGCATTCAGCAGACGCTTCTACTCAAAGCAACTTGTAATCATAATTTGATTTCTCGTCTACCTGGATTACACTGCATCAGCAGCGCCATAGTGTACGTGTAATATTACTTATAAACTGAATTTCATGTTTTTATAACATGAGGCTGATACAGCGTTATGTCATTTGAAACTTTGTTGGATTTTGGCATGATTAATAGAGTACTTTTGATGCTGAATCATTGCAAGGACAATAGTCAGAGAGAATGTCATGTCTACATCCGTCTAGACAAGCAACAGTTCTCACACCTCCACCCCCTCACAAACTGAGCAAAACAACAGACATCTGCACAGCTGAAAGAGAAAAGTGATGCAGATGAAAAAGAGTTTAATTTTCTTAAAGGAATAAATGAATAACAAATGGAGAAGAACTTGAAGTAAATAACCAAACTGAAATAGGAGTACAATGTTGAAATAAAATGAAAGAAAAAAAAATTCTGAGTCTGAGATCTGAGTATAAGAATCTTTGTGAAGAGAACAAGGAGGCCTTTGTAGCAGAGAGCCAGAAGACAGAAGTGAATAACTGAACCAGAGCAGTAAATACAGGAATACTTACATCACCTTTATTTATATGTCAGATAAAAAATAAAAAAAAAGGTCGAATAGATTTATCCATTATGTCATAACATTGGTGAAACGGCTAGGTTGTGTGACCAGACAAATGCTACAGTTGCAAAGAGACAAAAAAAAAAAAAAACGGTTTTGGCACCTCCAGAACAAAGACCGTAAAGCAAGCACTTTCAAATACAGTCGTGCTCAAGTTTACACACCCCTTGCAGAATCTGCAAAATGTTATTAACAATACATTTTTGTACTGTCCTGAATAAGATATTTTACATAAAAGATGTTATCCTAAGGTTTTTTTTCCCCTCATCGTTTTAATTTCAGTATAACATTATAATACAATGTGTAACCTTTGGCTAAAAGTGTTAAAAGAAAAACCCGACTACGCCACCTAGGTTGTCTTCACCCAGGAAAAAAAAAAATAAACCCAAAAAGGATTAAACCAAAAGAAATTACAAGAATATGAAGGACCCTGCTGGTTCGGATGGGATTAGAGACAGAGACGTGACTTTACAGAGCAGTACAAATTTCACAAAGGTAATTTACTCTAAAATGTTCAAAAAACACATTTACAGTTTACCGGTCATTTACCCACAGTTAATAAGAGACTAGAAGTCCACTTTAACAGAAGGGACAAAACACAGCAAATCAGTGCATAAAAATTCTTAAAGCAAGTAATAAACCAAAAACAAAACCAACAAAATCAAATACACTCTCCCCTTCTGTTAAGCCTCAAATCACAGCTCAGTTAATCGTACGTGGAGATATATGTAACAGATACTGGTACAAAAAACAAAATCGATAATTCACAATTAATATTTAAAAATAGTCCAATCTGCTTCACTGGACAAGAACACAAAGCATGTTAGTTGAATATATTTGCACAAGACAAAAATGTCCAAGTGCTTACTCAAATATGTCATACAGATCAATTAGGCAGAATAATCTTTAAAAGCACTATAAATCAGCAGTTCAAAGTCTGTGACGTCCACACAGTCGTACCACAAGACGGTGAAACAAACAATGACAGGCATATGAGACAGGTCTATAGGTAGCATATATAAAAACAGCAGCTAGTAGGGGAGAGCGGGTTGGTTGGCACACTTTTCACTCTGTCATATTTCTCGGTCATGCCATGTTAAAATAGTCTAACCAGTAACAACTGAAAGGTTAAGATCTCAGCTAATCAACAGATACATTTAATGTTCACAAATTATTCCTATTTTTTTAATTCATCATTAAAGTCATGTTGTGCACTTGTGCCAACCAGCCCCAGTATGGGGGGTTCGTTGGCACATGCAATGGGGTTGGTTGGCACAGATGCTATAGTTACAAAGAACTTAATAAATATAAATAACTTGAGCATTTAATTCAAACATTCAAGCAAAGTATCTGCTTAGTGTGCTGAATGGTATTTTGATGTCCTTTGCTGTGCTCCTAATACTTTTTTTTTTTTTTTTAAATCTTCACCTGTCTGGCTGTCTCTTGCATAATCTGTGCTGGTGTCTTTCCTCCGTATATTGTTCTTAAATATTTTCCGACCAGTTTGACTTCTAAAAGAAAAGTTATTTCATTCACAAGTTTAATTAACATTATAATAATTTAACATACAATCCTGATAAAAATGTAAAGCATAATTAGATTTATAAACATACATGTATAGGTGCTGGTCATATAATTAATATCAAAAAGTTGATTTCACTAATTCCATTCAAAAAGTGAAACTTGTATATTATATTCATTCATTACTCACAGACTGATACATTTCAAATGTTTATTTCTTTTAATTTTGATGATTATAACTGACAACTAAGGAAAATCCACAATTCAGTATCTCAGAAAATTAGAATATTACTTAAGACCAATACAAAGAAAGGATTTTTAGAAATCTTGGCCAACTGAAAAGTTTGAACATGAAAAGTATGAGCATGTACAGCACTCAATACTTAGTTGGGGCTCCTTTTGCCTGAATTACTGCAGCAATGCGGCGTGGCATGGAGTCGGTCAGTCTGTGGCACTGCTCAGGTGTTATGAGAGCCCAGGTTGCTCTGATCGTGGCCTTCAGCTCTTCTGCATTGTTGGGTCTGGCATATCGCATCTTCCTCTTCACAATACCCCATAGATTTTCTATGGGGTTAAGGTCAGGCGAGTTTGCTGGCCAATTAAGAACAGGGATACCATGGTCCTTAAACCAGGTACTGGTTGCTTTGGCACTGTGTGCAGGTGCTAAGTACTGTTGGAAAATGAAATCT
Source organism: Rhinogobio ventralis (assembly GCA_039654625.1). Lineage (NCBI taxonomy): Eukaryota > Metazoa > Chordata > Actinopteri > Cypriniformes > Gobionidae > Rhinogobio > Rhinogobio ventralis. The sequence continues at coordinate 34,803,186 of CM077209.1, read as the reverse complement.
GCATCTCCATAAAGTTGGTCAGCAGCAGAAAGCATGAAGTGCTCTAAAACTACCTGGTATACGGCTGCGTTGACCTTGGACCTCAGAAAACACAGTGGACCAACACCAGCAGATGACATGGCACCCCAAACCATCACTGACTGTGGAAACTTTACACTGGACCTCAAACAACATGGATTGTGTGCCTCTCCTCTCTTCCTCCAGACTCTGGGACCCTGATTTCCAAAGGAAATGCAAAATTTACTTTCATCAGAGAACATAACTTTGGACCACTCAGCAGCAGTCCAGTGTTTTGTCTTTAGCCCAGGCGAGACGCTTCTGACGCTGTCTGTTGTTCAAGAGTGGCTTGACAAGGAATGCGACAGCTGAAACCTGTGTCTTGCATACGTCTGTACGTAGTGGTTCTTGAAGCACTGACTCCAGCTGCAGTCCACTCTTTGTGAATCTCCCTCACATTTTTGAATGGGTTTTGTTTCACAATCCTATCCAGGGTGCGGTTATCCCTATTGCTTGTACACTTTTCTACCACATCTTTTCCTTCCCTTCACCTCTCTATTAATGTGCTTGGACACCGAGCTCTGTGAACAGCCAGCCTCTTTTGCAATGACCTTTTGTGTCTTGCCCTCCTTGTGCAAGGTGTCAATGGTCGTCTTTTGGACAACGGTCAAGTCAACAGTCTTCCCCATGATTGTGTAGCCTACAGAACTAGACTGAGAGACCATTTAAAGGCCTTTGCAGGTGTTTTGAGTTAATTAGCTGATTAGAGTGTGGCACCAGGTGTCTACAATATCGAACCTTTTCACCATATTCAAATTTTCTGAGATACTGAATTTGGGATTTTCCTTAGTTGTCAGTTATAATCAAAATTAAAATAAACATTTGAAATATATCAGTCTGTGTGTGATGAATGAATATAATATACAAGTTTCACTTTTTGAATGAACTAGTGAAATAAATCAACTTTTTGATATTCTAATTATGTGACCAGCACCTGTATACACACACACACATATTATGTTGGTTGGCATAATGGGTCAACCCAGAGCCTTTTTCTATGGCTCCGGGTCAACCATAGTGTCAACCAACCCCACCCACATTAGGACACACCTCTTTACTGATATGATGTTAGCTCAGAGACTTTTAAATTTCATATCAAAATATAGATTCCTATCTCTATCAACTGAAATCCTTACATTTTATATATCATAGTTCTAAAATGCATTTAGTGGGGGGAACTTTTTTTTTGTTTTGACACTGTAAAATAAAAACGTTGTCCTCAGTTGGATGATTTTAGTAAATGGGTGTGTTCAGGTCAAGATGACACTCATTTTAAATGTTATATTTTTGTGGCAGCACCCTCTAGTGTACTGAAATTTAACTGTGTGCCAACCAACCCTTGACCCAACCAGCCCCACTCTCCCCTACTCTTAGGCCGCACCTGAAAAACAAACAAAAACCAAACAGTGAAAACGCTTCAAATAATTTCCCCCTTCCCCCAAAAAAAGGAATCCGTGATAAAGTTTCTTACCTCACAAGCGAGATTGTTAGACTACTGTAACTTCACGCACACACATCCCTAATAACAAACACATATTTAGACTGTGATCTGCGACTGGAAAAAGAGCAATAAAGCAGGCGACTCACCAGGGGACAGCAACAAGGAATATAAACCGAAAGTTCTTTCTGGCCAAACAACATGCACGCAGGAGAAGGGGAAAAAAAGAGGCCACACTTGGATATGCTTTTTATAAAGCCACTCACACACCTCAATAATTGGGCAGCACAGGTGTAATCAATGTCAGGACGCAGCTCCGCGCTAGTGGGCGTGTCTGCCTATTTGAAATGCATGACCATTGAAAGGAAAACAAATAATAAACCCAAAATAAATATAAAAAGACTTAACCGGTCACACATGCATATTTTTACTTTTTAAAAATGTATTTAACGAAACCAAACCAATGTATATTTGAAATTTAATGCTATAGAAAATCAATAAAAGTTTTTCAGGAAGAGTGTTTTCAACTTGTTTATTTTCATATTTTCAACAATATGGCATGCAGTCGCTTCAAACTATAGTATAGAGCTTTTCAAAACATCATTCAATGTAAATTGTGATAATCGCAATTACATTTTGTCATAATCATGCAGCCCTAGTATATATATATATACACACAGTGGTGGCCAAAATGATTGGAACACCTGAGCTTTTTTTGCCTCCAAAACATGATTTCATTTCATAATGTTCATGAAACCTGCAGATGGATGCTCTGACCATCAAATATCAGATGAAGTGAGTCGTACTGTTTTTATCCACTTTTAACTTTAATATTTGGCATGTCCACCTTTTGCAGCAATTACAGCAGCACATCTCTCTGGCATAGTGTCAATATATAAGAGAACTTCAACACTAATGTTATCCCATGCCTTCTGCAACTGAAGCCAAAGGCTTTCCTTTGAATGGACAATAGATCTGTCCAGTTTATTTTCCAGCTCTCCCCAAATGTGCTCTATGGGGTTGAGGTCCGGACTTTGAGGGGGCCAGTCCATCATTTTCAATGTTCCAGCAGATTCCTTCCGTCGCAGGTAGTTCCGGCAATAGTTAGAAGAATGTTTCGGGACATTGTCCTCTTGGAAAATAAATCCAGGCCAAATAAGACGACTCCCAGATGCAGAGTGTTCTAATAATTTTGGCCATATATATACACTCACCTAAAGGATTATTAGGAACACCATACTAATACTGTGTTTGACCCCCTTTCGCCTTCAGAACTGCCTTAATTCTACGTGGCATTGATTCAACAAGGTGCTGAAAGCATTCTTTAGAAATGTTGGCCCATATTGATAGGATAGCATCTTGCAGTTGATGGAGATTTGTGGGATGCACATCCAGGGCACGAAGCTCCCGTTCCACCACATCCCAAAGATGCTCTATTGGGTTGAGATCTGGTGACTGTGGGGGCCATTTTAGTACAGTGAACTCATTGTCATGTTCAAGAAACCAATTTGAAATGATTGGAGCTTTGTGACATGGTGCATTATCCTGCTGGAAGTAGCCATCAGAGGATGGGTAGATGGTGGTCATAAAGGGATGGACATGGTCAGAAACAATGCTCAGGTAGGCCGTGGCATTTAAACGATGCCCAATTGGCACTAAGGGGCCTAAAGTGTGCCAAGAAAACATCCCCCACACCATTACACCACCACCACCAGCCTGCACAGTGGTAACAAGGCATGATGGATCCATGTTCTCATTCTGTTTACGCCAAATTCTGACTCTACCATCTGAATGTCTCAACAGAAATCGAGACTCATCAGACCAGGCAACATTTTTCCAGTCTTCAACTGTCCAATTTTGGTGAGCTTGTGCAAATTGTAGCCTCTTTTTCCTATTTGTAGTGGAGATCAGTGGTACCCGGTGGGGTCTTCTGCTGTTGTAGCCCATCCGCCTCAAGGTTGTGCGTGTTGTGGCTTCACAAATGCTTTGCTGCATACCTCGGTTGTAACGAGTGGTTATTTCAGTCAAAGTTGCTCTTCTATCAGCTTGAATCAGTCGGCCCATTCTCCTCTGACCTCTAGCATCAACAAGGCATTTTCGCCCACAGGACTGCCGCATACTGGATGTTTTTCCCTTTTCACACCATTCTTTGTAAACTCTAGAAATGGTTGTGCGTGAAAATCCCAGTAACTGAGCAGATTGTGAAATACTCAGACCGGCCCGTCTGGCACCAACAACCATGCCACGCTCAAAATTGCTTAAATCACCTTTCTTTCCCATTCTGACATTCAGTTTGGAGTTCAGGAGATTGTCTTGACCAGGACCACACCCCTAAATGCATTGAAGCAACTGCCATGTGATTGGTTGATTAGATAATTGCATTAATGAGAAATTGAACAGGTGTTCCTAATAATCCTTTAGGTGAGTGTATATACTCTTAGAGAATACTAAAATGAATACATGTGGATACAGAATACAGAATTAATAAAAAGGAAAAATCATAAATTGATAGGCTAATATGGATAAGAAAATCATCACAAACATTGACTGTTTGGATGCACCTATAGAGAAAGTAAAAGAGAAGCTAATACGCATTGTAGGGTTGAACATTAACAAAGATTGTGCATTCTTGTTAAACCCCCCTTTCCTTACCAACAGGGCCATGTGGAATTCCTACAGCCACTGATAGTGTTAGTGATCTAGAGCTGATAGGGATCCAGACCAAGACATCAGGGGTTTTGCTGCTGTCACACCTTTGTTAGGGGGGAGCTGTAATCTGCTGATTGGTCATTCGAATATCTCAGATTTGTTTTTTAGTCACATGGTCAAGGAAAGGATAAAAGAAGATTGTAATGGATGCTCTGGCTCTTTTTCTCTCTCTCCAGGCTCTGCTTTTAGATTCTCCACCTCCTTTCTACATGGGTTTTGCCTTCCTGGACAACTGGGTTAATGTCCATATGCCAGACTCAAGTCCTCAATGGCATCTTTCTACACTTTCTTTCTATTCTTTATCTCTTTTCGGTAACATTCCACTCACATGCTGGATAGAAATGAACTGTACATGTGTATTATTTCATCCATCTATTTTCAAGTTTAACCATGAGTCGTTACTTTTATTAAACCCTTACGATTACAAATTAATTATTTTCTTATTTAATTCCGTTATGTGCCTTTGTTATTTTATTCTTTTCTTTTCTTTTTTTTATATTGCTATTTAGGTTATTTTTTTTTTTTTCAGTTTTATTTAGTTTTATTTTCAGTTAATAATTTTAGAGCTTCACCTTGAACTTATTTTAGTTTATTTATAGGTCACATTTCTTAAGTTTTTCTACTAATATTTATATTTTTATTTTATTTCAGCTTAATTTCAATTAACAGAAATGTTTTAGTTTTAGTTAATGATAATAACCCTGTCTTGATGCAATATTAATTACAATTAAATAGTCACATTCTAGCAATGCTCTCTCCCACATATTTTGCTATTCATCTGCACTTATTTCCATTGTTGATAATAACCTTACAGAATGTGTGTGTGTGTGTCACACAGTCTGTAAATCCAACACAAGAGAATAAACCATTTTGTCTTTCACTTACTTAAATTTACGGCTTTTTTGGGAAATTCACTATAATACACAGATATGACATACACTATAATAGTTGAAGGGACATTTGGATATTGTCAAAAAAACAAGATATGTTATTTATTGTAAGTGTTTTATTAATAATGCATCCTCCTGGCTCCTTATCCTTAATGATATTGGAATTTCTTTCTTCTGCTGTAGGAAGAAAAATACTAGGGTAGTCAATGGGGCCCAAGTTCTGCTTGGTTATCAACATTCTTCCAAATATCTTTCTTTGTGTTCAGCAGAAGAAAGAAATGTATACAGGTTCGGAACAACTTGAGGGTGAGTAAATGGCTTGCCCACACTAAAAGATTTAAAAAATCATTACAACAGACGTTCTTCCCAGGGGATTCAATCACTCTTAACACACCTCACACCACAGGAAAATCTAATAAAATAATCTGTAGAACCATCAAGATAAACAGGACTTCACCTAGAATTGTCAGAAGGGGAGAATTGGGCCCCAAATCATTTTTTTTTTATTGCATTCTACTGACACCTACAGGATTAATGCTGTATAACATCCCAGAGTCCAATTACTTTATTGCTTCATTATTCATAAAGGAATAACAAACTCAATGCTACACGAGTCCAGGTAACTACCTACAAAAAATAACATTTAATAAAAGCAAATAAAAGTGCATGCAATTAATCAAAATATGAATTATTCAATCTTTCAAATCAATATAACAAACAGAAACGGAGCCAAACCAAAGAGATTTAAACACACACCATAAGAGACCATCATAAACCTACATTCAAATGTGAATAATCCTCTAATATATCTCTCATATCACGTCTATATTGCTTTCAGATTTCTCTCTTATATACACACACAAATATAGTTTTTGTCATTCAAGAACTGGTGATAATTTAACCAAAGCAATTAAAGGGCTAATAACGTTTTAGGACCATCAAAAAGAGAAAACAGTGTCTGTAGACTTTTCGCCAATGCAACATCTATTCCTTTGAATATCTGCTTCTCTTTATGTTTTGTAATTTTCTCTCCCATTCGTGACTCCTTTTCTCACTGAGGTTGATCACTGTAAGAGAAGGCGTGTATGTAAGATCATTCTGCATGGACATGCTCTAGCTTTCTATACATTGAAGGGCAAAATTAATCAAGAAAAAGCTCAGTTTTGGTTAATATAAATGAATATTGCTCACATAGTTTCATAGGTGGTGTCTTTCGTTTTGAGGAACCGCATGGCAAAGAAAGCCCCAGCTTGCAACACCAACACCAGGATGATTCCCCCAATGAAGCTGGACAGGTCAAATGATGCTTGAGAGAACTCAGGGGTCGTGTTATCTGTGTGTGTGAGAGTGTGTTATGATGACAGAGAATGACATAGACGTGTGAGGATTTATACAGAGAAAATGAAATGTCTCACCTTTGCCACCACCATCAGCAGACCCACTGTCTGCAATACAATACAAAACATACATATCAAACACACTCCTTTTATAAAACATCCATTTGCAAATGTACGATTATACAATTTTTTGCTCACTTTGGCACATGCCGGTCTCATTGTAGACAGAGCAGCCTCCAGAGTCTTCAGTGTCAGACATGCATCTTGTGTCATTTCCTGAAAATTAAATACATAATACCAAAGCCGCTTTAAAGGATTAGTTCACTTTAAAATGAAAATTACCCCATGATTTACTCACCCTCAAGTCATCCTAGGTGTATATGACTGTATATGATGAACATAATCGGAGTTTTATTTAAAAATATCCTGACGCTTCCAAGCTTATAATGGCAGTGACGGGTCCATTGAGTTTGTAGCCCAAAAAAAGTGCATCCATCCCTCATAAATGTACTCCACACGGCTCCAGGAAGTTAATAAAGGCCTTCTGAAGCGTTATAAAGTAAAATATCTAGCTTCCACCAGACCACCTTCTGTATTCTACTTACGAAAAAAGTGTAACAGACATGACGTATGAGTAGGACGTAGCGTAAGCATTTTAAACTGCGAGAGGCGTTACACTTTCTTCATAAGTTGACTACAGAAGCGGTCCACCAGAAGCTAGATATTTTACTTTATAAAGTTTTAAATATATTTTTTTTTACTCGATCGATTCGCTTCAGAAGGCCTTTATTAACCCCCTGGAGCCGTGTGAAGTACGTTTATGAGGGATGGATGCACTTTTTTAGCTTCAAACTCAATGGACCCCGTCACTGCCATTATAAAGCTTGGAAGCGTTAGGATATTTATTAATATAATTCTGATTGTGTTCATCAGAAAGAAGAAAGTCATATACACCTAAGATGGCTTGAGGGTGAGTAAATCATAGGGTAATTTTCATTTTAAAGTGAACTACTCCTTTAAGGCAAACCTCCAAAGTTAGCAAAAATACAGCACACAGGGAAGGAGGCCAGAGGACTTTTTTTTAATGGATGTCAATGGAGGAGAGGCTTCACTACGCTGAATAACCTGCTTTTTGTGGGAAAACAGCTTATCAGTTAATGAATCAACAGCCTGTTGGCTAATCTTCTACATGTTTGCCATTATACATTCATTTTGGATTGATCCATTTTTAGTTTTTCCATTTACGGCACTTCTCACTCATTTCTATGGTATCCACAAACAGTGATTGACTGTCGCACAATTCTGAGAGAAATTCAATGACGTCAAGGCTGTAATGTTATCAAGGCAAACGTGATCCAAGTTGGTCGTTGCGCTTTATCCAATGGTAGAGCCACGGATCCAAGGCCGTGGCTGCATCCGAAATCACATACTCCCCTACTGTAGTAGACGAAAAACAGTATGTGACAAAAGAAGTATGTCCAAATTCACAGTACTCATAAAAGAGTAAATAAGGGCCCGGATGACCTACTACTTCCGGTGAAATTCTGAAGTGTGCATATGATGGACACTATCCCATGAGGCCACGGGAGAGGATTTGTGAATGGCAGTGAAGCGACGCAACAGACGCTGTAGGTCACATGATAATGACAATAAAGTTGACACAACAGTACATCCAGATTACATTCATACAACACACATTCATACTATATAGAACATACTTTATTAGCGGTTGTGAAGTAATGAGTACCTACTCAAGATTTCGGACACAGCCCATCTCTGATACTCCACTCTGATAGCCCAACCACTTTTCCACTGTCGGGCCAGTGCAAGCCAGGGCTAACAACGTGCCGGGTGGGCCCAACAGCCTCGGACCTCAAACAGTGAGGCTAAAATCAAGCTGCGTTTCCACTGTTGGGCCAGCAGCTCTGCAGTGCTACCCTAAAACACGCCCTCAAAGGGATAGCTCATCATTTATTCTCAATTTATTCCAAACCTGTATGAATTTTTCTTCTGCTGAACACAAAAGAAGATATTTTGAAGAATATGGGTAACCAAACCGTTAATGGGCCCCATTGTTTGGAACAACTTGAGGGTGAGTAAATGATGACAGAGTTTTAATTTTTAGGTGAACTATCCCTTTAAGATGCATAGAACAAGGTCACACAACTCCACCATTTCACCAGCATGGGCGTAGACTGAAAACTAGTTAGACCGCAAAATGAACATGACTATGAAAATTAAATGAAAATGAACTTCCAGTCCCCTTCAGGTAGGAGGGTAATTTATGTGCCTATTTGCTTTATTGCACATCTCTACACTTGATTCTGATTGGTCAACGGCGCCATCTAGCAGTATGGTATTTTTTATATTCTTTCAGGCGCTCAAATTACACATGCGATAAAGTCTGCATACTAGTACGTAGACACAAGAATCGGACTGCACGCGAAAATTTGTGAACTGTGAAATTATGTCAGGCAGAGAAGCGAACTAGGAGCCTCATTTTTAAAGTAAGAGCGGCCGGGCGCGGCCATTTTTTATTTCAAAACCGGCTTCCGGTGTCAAGCTCTTTGACTTTAGCTGTAAAAAACGTTCGCTACATTGCTTGATATTGCAAACTCATATATTTGTTAAAATTGTATTTGAATTTATTATCGTATTAACAAACACACTGCACTTTGTTATTCATCTAGCTTACATCTGCGTTACCTCACGTTATACCGCGGTATGTGATTTCTTATATCAGACATTGTAACTTATTCTTAGCTAAAGCTTTAATATAATACACAGGTAAGATTATAAAATAATTCAACTCTGTAGCTAGCTACTCAATATTTTATATTTCAATTTCCACATATTTTTACTTATATTTAGTAGTAAAAAGTTAATGTCATTCAGTCGAAAATAATGAGATGCCTGCGTCGTAAACTACCTGACAAGATTTATTTTTTGATAATGACTGTTATCAAAATGATACTACATTATTAATTACATATTTGCGTGTGCCTACTTAACCATATTTCGGGGACAAATTTGTCTAAGCTAAATCTGACAAAACTTCCTCTTATGCACGTCCTCATTGGTAAAAATGGTTTGGAATTGGAAATAAAGTAAATTAAGCTTTTTTTCTGTTAGTGTTAGGATGTGGCTTAAGGTTATATAACTACCTGTATATAAAAACAATAGAAGTCTATGTAATGACCCCATTTAAAGGGATAGTTCACCCCAAAATGAAAATTCTGTCATCATTTACTCACCCTTGAGTTGTTCCAAACCTGTATGAGTTTCTTTGTTCTGCTGAACACAAAAGAAGATATTTTGAAGAATGTTGGTAACCAGACAGTTGATGGTAGCCATTGACTTCCATAGTATTTTTCATCCCACTATGGAAGTCAATGCCGTCAACTGTTTTATTACTAACATTCTTCAAAATATCATCTTATGTGTTCAACAGAAGAAAGAACCCCATACAGGTTTGGAACAACTCAAGGGTGAGTAAATGATGACAGAATTTTCATTTTTGGGTCGAACTACCCCTTTAAATAGTTAAGTTGTGTTTGTGTAAAGCTGGGTGGGCATAGACAGCATGTAAGCCTATACTTGTACTTTAGATATGAGTCTAAATGAGACAGAGACAGAGACTGTTAGAGAATTGGTTGCCTTGGCAACAGAGCATGAATAGACTAAAAGATGCTACTTCTTGTTGAACATCTCTTTCTCTCTTTATGTCTCCCTCACACTTATTTCCAGGAGGGTGGATAATGGTGTTGAATTATTTACTGAGACTGATGTCTGTGTGGACGGCAGCTGTAACTGCCTGCGTTTGAATAATTCACCGGGTTGTTCCTGAGATCGCTCTCCGTGGCCAGGATCGCATGTCCGTCGGTGGGATCCTCTGTATGTGTGTGTGCATAAACAACAGAGACATTGCACAGGAGAATACATTTAAACTCATATGCTACATGTGTTCTTTTACCATCATTACAGCTTTGCCAGACACATCGTGTCAGGTTGAGGGCCGGGTCGCCACTGATGCAGCCATCACATGAGTCAAACTGAGAACAGTCCCCAGTGGGTGAATCATCTGTCAATCCAACAAGAGATAAAAGATGTAAATTTATATTCTCCCCTGTTCACATAACACTTCATCCCTTGGTTTCACAGTCAAGGCTGAGCTGTTTTACCTGAAAGCAACTTGCACTGACATATCTTAAAATATTTCAGTGCCATTGTTTTGATGCACATCAGTAATGAAAAAGGCATGTTTATAAAAGCTACTAATTGCCCTAATTGAACTAAGGCCTAATCCTGGCTTAATCTAAGCCTTGACTGTGAAACCAGGCCTATATATTTGAGAGGGAAAGTTAGAAATGTTATCAATTAAATTAACCACGTTGTAAAAGAGAGGGGGACATGCTAATTGATGCAAAATAATATCTTAATAATTTCATTCAGCATCAAACACTCAAATGTAACTGTACAAAACAGGCTTTTTTCTAAAGGCTTAGTGACTCTGAATTTGAGCATTCCTCAAAACTCTGTAGTCTCAAAGACTACACAGATTAGAGTACATTTTCTAACATTTCTTGTTTATGAGGTAAAATAAAAATAATGATTAAAATAGAAAAGTTGCAATTGGATATCGTGGCTGAGAGACATCAGAGCAAGATAATTCAAGGATCAAAATGTTTAAGGGATTCTTCCGCATATATATACAAACTTCTACACTTACCTGATTCTTGTGAATTGGTTATAATAACCTGCGTTAGAAGTATAATCCCACAGAGTGCGGCCAACACACACCTCATCCTCAAAAAATCAACAGCAATTCCACCTATAATAAACACAAACTGTGCACAATGCACAAACAGACTTAAATTATCAATTAAGTGACTAAAAGTTTATGTATGAGTGAAGCACTGTTTAGCTCTGAATTAGTCTAGCTTTCCTAGTCAGACTTACTCAGCTGAACACTGAGCCCTATAAAGCAGCTAAAAGCTGATACAAGCACTAGACGCCAACAAGTTAAAAGACCTGATGAACTGAGAAACACACAGATAACTTTCCCTCACCTCAGAAAGCCTAAAACTAAAAACTTAAAAATAGGAGTCCTAAACGCACATGTGCCTGTCAAGCTAACATCCAGTCCTAAATGTCTGTGTCCTCCAGATGAAAGGTCGATGTGAACAGTGAGGAGCATGTGGTTAAGTGTGTGTGTGTGTGTCTGTTGACGTCATGTACTTTGATTCAGCGAGACTGGAAGGTGTGTAATGTGAGACAGGTAACATGGCAACCAAATGGCAAGTGACCATGTCTTGATATCCACACCACTGAAGATATTCTGCCTTTTCACAAGCAGACTCCAGAAATTTGTCACACCTCATCCCAACAGATACAGGTCCATACTGGTTCTTTCCACCTTCATTCTGTTTGTCTATCTCTCTGGTGGCCCAGGAAAGGTTTTGGGATACAATTGTAAGGCTTTGTGGACACCTATATTCATGCATTTAATATAACACACAAACACAGACCAAAAGGGAAAAGAAAAACACACAAATGACGTCTGGAAACTTCACAATATTTATATGTTTTTACACTCTTAAAAATGCTGGGTTGCTTCAACCCATGTTTGGGTCAAATATGGACAAACCCAACTGCTGGGTTTAGAAATGTAATTAGGCCTAAAAATATGGGTTTGTCCATATTTGACCCAAACATGGATTGAAGCAACCCAGCATGTTTTAGACTGTATATGTTTAAAAAAAGGGCCAAAATATATTGCCATGTACATTTTAAAAAATATATATACATAATATATATTTTCAATACGTTTTAGTAACTTAAATGTATTTTTGGCTACTTATCTTCAGTATATTTTCATTTTATTATATTTACTGTATAGTCTATATATATCGGCCGATAAAAGCAATTCTTTTCGATTGTTTAAAAACAGCCAATGATTATATCCTGTCAATCAAAAGTGGGTGGAAAAACGTGTCAAACTACTCATGCTCATACTATGTGTAAATTTCGGGCAAGTTAACGAGACATCGCATTAACAGTTAAAAAACGGGTACGTTAAAACATTTGACCCTTGAGACACCCATAGTTCAAGCCAGGGTTGCCAGGTCTGCTGTTTTTCTCTGTACCAAACATTGTTTGTAGCCCGACTCCCGTCCAATAATCGCAAAGAGCTTTGTGCTTTGTTCTCATTTTTCACATTCTGTCCATTTTATCATGGAATTCAAACAATAAGTAGCGCTTTGACGCTCTTAAATGTGACAATACAGGTCAAGCGGCAGCACGGACCGCAAATCTTTTCTTCTGCTTTACTACAAGTTATAGCATGAAAAAAACATGCATGAACATCAAAAGGTATGTTTAAACATACAGTACAACTTACTGAAATGTCTCAGTGTTTTAACCTCAAACACGTCAATCAAACAACTTGTGAACTATGTCACAACCTTGCATTTACCTCAGAAAAGTTATCCAGTGTTCACAGTTTGGAAAATAAATAGCAGTTATATAATAGCTGTCACAGACCCGCCAGGCTCCCACGTCACTCAATCACAGCGCACGCCTTCCCCTGAGTACTGATCACGCGCACCTGCAGCTCATCATCACTCCAATCACCCACAGTACAAAAGACACACTCACACGCTCAGTCACTGTCCGGTCTCGTTTGAAATTGGTACTTACCTCTACGCTTACTTCAAGGACTTCCTATATGCTACTTACCTTCTTCCATTGTTCCCTCCAAAGAGTCTCCTGTGTTCCACCCTCGTGTGTGTGTGTCTCCATCCTCTTCTCCATTCCACACCTCTCTCCAGCGATCTCAACAGCAAGTACTCCGAGCCACTTCACCAAGATTCCTTCATCCACCTCTCACGATCCTCTTCACCATTCACCTGCACTTCCGTCATCATACTGGTCTGCTCTAAATAAACATCACTTCCCATACTTCTTGTCTCCGTCCCTTCTGTACCGTAACAGAAGACCGGACCACAACCGATGAGCACCAGCATGAGCACTCCGGATCCGTTCCAAGAACTCGTGGACGCTGTCCGACGAGCACTTCCTTCCATTCCACCAGCGATCACTTCCGCAAACACCACCGCTTCTCCCTCTCCGCCAGTCTACGCCAGTCCCATGGCCAGACCAGCGCCCTACTCTGGCCTGGCGGAGGACTGCAATGGATTTTTGCTACAGTGTTCGCTGGTCCTGGAGATGCAACCGCAATTATACCCTGACGATAGATCCAAGGTGGCATTCATCATTTCCCAACTAAGGGGCAAAGCGCTGCAATGGGCTGAGACTCTGTGGACTCAGGATAATCCTATCGTTCGAACCCTGACGAGCTTCATAGCTCATTTCAAGGACGTCTTCGGGAAACCAGCTTGGGATGCCTCCATAGGTGAGCAATTGTATCACTTAAAACAGAATAAAATGCCGATCAATGAGTATGCCCTCCAGTTCAGGACCCTAGCCGCCGCCAGTGGATGGAACGAGCAATCTCTACTCACCACCTATCGTCAGGGTTTGGATCCCCGTGTGCGGTTGCATCTCGCTGCATACGAGGATACCATCGGGCTCGAACGCTTCATCCAACTATCCATACGCTTCGCCACTCGTATGCAGTCGTGTCTCGAAGAGCACCAGGGCCAGGAACTCGTCCTTTCTTCCCTCCGTCAGCCAGAGTCCGTCAGTCCTCCAGAACCAGCTCCCGAGCCCATGCAGATACAGCAAGCACGCCTCACTCAAGGTGAACGTAGGAGACGGCTGACCCAGGGTCTATGTTTATACTGTGGGTCTACGGGGCACCACATTAACCAATGCCCCATTCGTCCTCCTCGTCCTATGGTGAGTGCTATAGTCCCATTTACACATGATATGCACCCTCTCACCACTATTGTTAACCTAACTGCGGCCGGTGTTACCCTTCCAGTATGTGCCCTCCTCGACTCTGGGTCAGCCGGCAACTTCATCTCTGGTGCCCTCTGCCGTCAGCTTCACCTCAAGACCACTGCTACACCAACAACCTACCAGATCCACTCGGTAACAGGGAAACCCCTCAGCCGACGTCAAGTGCGTTCCGTCACCATTCCCATCCAGCTCCAAGTAGGTATCCTGCACACGGAACAACAACAGTTGCTGGTTCTGGAGGAATCCACCGCTGACGTGATTCTAGGGCGCCCATGGTTAGTGCAGCACAATCCCATCATTTCCTGGAAAACCGGCGAAATCCTGAAGTGGGGCGATAGCTGCTTCCCGAGTTGTTTTGAGGCTCTTCCTGTTCCCCCTACTCCATGCTCCAAGAAAATGTCTGTGTGTTCCACCTCCATCGAGAGCCCGGTCGAACAACGTTCGGTTGATATACCATCATGCTATGCCCCCTTCAGTGATGTCTTCTGCCCTCAGCGAGCGTCAAAGCTGCCTCCACATCGGCCATGGGACTGTGCCATCGATCTGCTTCCGGGTGAGTCAGTGCCCCGTGGGAAAATTTACCCTCTGTCACTCCCGGAGGAGAAGGCCATGGAGGAATACATCAAGGAGGCACTCGACCAAGGTTACATCCGCCCGTCTACTTCCCCTGCTGCTTCCAGCTTCTTTTTCGTGGCCAAAAAGGACGGAGGCTTGCGGCCCTGCATCGATTATCGAGCACTCAATAAAATCACAGTCAAATTCCGTTATCCCCTTCCTCTCGTCCCAACGGCGCTGGAACACCTCCGTGGTGCCACTGTCTTCACCAAGTTGGACCTCCGCAGCGCCTACAACCTCATCAGAATACGTGAGGGGGACGAGTGGAAGACAGCCTTTGTGACCCCTACTGGCCACTACGAATATCTCGTCATGCCCTATGGACTTTCCAATGCCCCCTCCGTATTCCAGGACTTCATCCATGAGGTGCTCCGGGAGTTTCTCCACAGATTCGTACTGGTCTACATCGACGACATCCTGATATACTCCCGGAGCCTGGCCGAACATCGCCACCACGTTGTGGAGGTCCTGCAACGCCTGAGGGAGTTCCAGTTGTATCTCAAGGCCGAGAAATGTTCCTTTCATCAACCCTCAGTGCAGTTCCTTGGATACAACATCGACAGCAGTGGCATCCGGATGGACGAGGGGAAGGTGGAAGCCATCAAGAACTGGCCCACTCCCACAACCATAAAAGAACTCCAGAGATTCTTAGGATTTGCCAACTTCTATCGTCGATTCATTTTCAATTATAGTATTATTTCTTGCCCTCTTACTCAACTACTCCGTAGTAAGCCCAAGTCTCTGTCCTGGAACCCCGCGGCCACGAAAGCCTTCGAAGACCTTAAAGAGGCCTTCACTTCGGCTCCCCTCCTAGTGCATCCAGACCCCACGAAGGCCTTCGTAGTCGAGGTAGACGCATCTACCACAGGAGTGGGAGCCGTACTCTCACAGCAGCAGGGGACTCCAAGTAGACTCCATCCATGTGCCTTCTTCTCCCGCAAGCTCAACCCGGCGGAGGTGAATTATGACATCGGCAACCGGGAGCTTCTCGCCATCAAGATGGCCCTGGAAGAGTGGAGGCATTGGTTGGAGGGTTCCCAACTTCCTTTCCTGGTACTCACGGACCATAAAAACTTAGAGTACCTCAGGGACGCCAAGAGACTCAATCCCCGCCAGGCCCGGTGGGCACTGTTCTTCACTAGATTCAATTTCACTATCTCCTATCGGCCTGGACCCAAGAATGTGAAGGCAGACGCCCTTTCCCGTCTCTTCAACCCCGAAGAGGACTCCAAGAAGTTTGAACCCATTATTTCTGAGAAACTGTTCGTGAGTCCCATCACCTGGTCAGAGGAGACCTTGCCCTCTTCCAATGTCTCCACCAATGCTCCGCCGGGTTGTCCACCAGGGTTACAATACATCTCACGGACACGACGCACTCCCCTCATTCACACGTCCCACACGTCGTTGGGCACTGGCCACCCGGGGGTCAATGAAACCCTCTCGCTGCTGAAGGAGCGCTTCTGGTGGCCCAACATGGCGACAGACGTCAGAAGGTACGTGAGAGGATGCCAGGAATGCGCCATCTCTAAGAGCCCTAGACATCTTCCCTCCGGCAAACTCCATCCTCTGCCCGTTCCCAACCGTCCATGGTCACACCTAGGAGTAGACTTTATTACTGATCTTCCTGTGTCTGGGGACTGTACCTGTGTATTAGTGGTAGTGGATAGATTTTCCAAATCTTGTCGTCTGATTCCGCTGAAAGGACTGCCTACTGCCATGGAGACGGCAGAACTCATGTTTAATAGGATCTTTAGATACTATGGTATCCCTGAGGACATTGTTTCCGATAGAGGACCTCAATTCATCTCCCGGGTATGGAAAGCGTTCTTCTCACTCCTAGGTGTGACTGTCAGCCTCTCTTCCGGTTATCATCCACAGACCAACGGGCAGACGGAGAGGAAGATTCAGGAGATCGGTCGCTTCCTCCGTACCTTCTGTCACGGCCACCAGGACTCCTGGAACCAGTTCCTGGGTTGGGCCGAGTACGCACAAAACTCCCTACGTCAGTCTACCACCGGTCTAACTCCATTCCAGTGCGTGCTCGGTTACCAACCCCCATTGTTCCCTTGGTCCGGGGAACCGTCGGATGTTCCAGCCATAGACTACTGGTTCCGGGAGAGCGAGAGGGTCTGGGACTCTGCACATCACCAGCTTCAACGGGCCCTGCGCAGACGCAAAATGACAGCCGACCTTCGTCGCTCCAACACTCCCTCCTTCCAACCGGGTCAGAAGGTCTGGCTGTCCACCAGGGACATCAGGTTGCGTCTGCAATGCAGGAAGCTCAGTCCCAGGTTCATTGGCCCCTTTCCTATTGTGAAGCAGATCAACCCAGTCACGTATCAACTCCAACTCCCTTCACAATACAGAATTCATCCCACTTTCCACGTCTCATTACTGAAACCTCACTTTCCCTCCGTTTCTATTCCCACAGAGCCTGGCGTAGCCGAAGAAACCCCCCTCCCACTCATCGTGGAGGACGGTACCGCATACCAGGTGAACGACATCTTGGACTCCCGGCGCCGTGGTGGTCTCCTAGAGTATCTAGTGGACTGGGAGGGCTACGGTCCCGAAGAACGCTCATGGGTACCTAGAAACGACATCCTTGACCCGAACCTGCTCGAAACCTTCCATGCCTCTCACCCCAACAGACCTGCACCCAGAGGCAGAGGCCGACCACCACGACGTCGGGGTCCGCGGCCCTCTGGAGCGGGCCGTGGAGGGGGGGGTAATGTCACAGACCCGCCAGGCTCCCACGTCACTCAATCACAGCGCACGCCTTCCCCTGAGTACTGATCACGCGCACCTGCAGCTCATCATCACTCCAATCACCCACAGTACAAAAGACACACTCACACGCTCAGTCACTGTCCGGTCTCGTTTGAAATTGGTACTTACCTCTACGCTTACTTCAAGGACTTCCTATATGCTACTTACCTTCTTCCATTGTTCCCTCCAAAGAGTCTCCTGTGTTCCACCCTCGTGTGTGTGTGTCTCCATCCTCTTCTCCATTCCACACCTCTCTCCAGCGATCTCAACAGCAAGTACTCCGAGCCACTTCACCAAGATTCCTTCATCCACCTCTCACGATCCTCTTCACCATTCACCTGCACTTCCGTCATCATACTGGTCTGCTCTAAATAAACATCACTTCCCATACTTCTTGTCTCCGTCCCTTCTGTACCGTAACAATAGCTCTAATATTATAGTATAATGAAAGGTTTCCCTATATAGTTTACCGTTGGGAGAGATTTTTTTCCTTAAGAAAGTCAAACTCGGTATCGGCAGATATCATTCTGAATAATCGGTTATCGGTATCGACTGAGAAATTTAGTATCGTTACATCTCTATATTTTTTTGCCCCTTGAAGTACATTTTGTAATATATTTTGTCTTTTGAAGGTTTAAATGAATGGTACACTTTGTAATAACATATATTTAGTGCACATTTAAATATATTGGTTAAAAACATTTTACAATAAGGTTTAATTTGTTAACATTAGTTAATGAACTAACAACGAGCAATACATTTGTTACTGTATTTGTTAATCTTTGTTAAATGTTAGTTAATAAAAATCCAGCTGTTCATTGTTTGTTCATGTTAGTTCACAGTGCATTAACTAATGTTAAAAAATACAACATTTAATTTGAATAATGTATTAGTAAATGTTGAAATTAACATTAACAAAAGATTAATAAATACTGTAGCATTTTATTGTTAGTTCGTGTTAACTAATGTAGTTAAATAATGAAACCTTATTGTAAAGTGTTACCAATATGTTTTAGCCAGAAAAAAACATGTTTTTATTTGTTTTGTTTTTTTGCTGTATGGAAGGACAGGGTCAGAGTAAGAGAGACTTTAGTTCCCCTTCCTCTATCCCTAAAGTCCTCTGCATCCTCGCAATCCTCATTTTTAATTGTAGCCTAATTAAAAGTCACAACATCATGAACTGAGCAGAGGAGGTGATAATATAATGTATGTGTAGGTCATGCTTATGAGGAGGAAGTAGTCACCACTATCATTGCCACATCATTTTACACATCTGGGATCTTTGCAAATCAGGTCAGAATTAAAATCCACTGAGAATCTCCATAACCCGCCCCATCTCTCCGTAAACTCTTTTGTAATGTCTCACGACACACAGACAGATCAATAGTTAGTGCCAAGCTGTGTGAATAGAGAGAGAGTGGGCGTCCTCCTCTAGGGAGGACTAGGTGCAGAGAGATAAAGCCGCGCATGCGCTCTGCAGATATTAGGTAACTGGGAGAAATTCCGCAGTCCACCCCCCACAGCACGCACACACACACAGACTTCCCGCCGAAAAATGAGTACAAGAAGATACAACGGTAGAATAATAAATACTGTCTGTGCTCTTAAGTCATTTGAGAATGATTCTCTCCTTGACAATCTCAGTGAATCAACATTGAACCTCAGAAATGAGCTTCTGCTGTATATTTGCTTGGTGGAGACACATGAAGTGCATTAGGCCAGTGATGCTTTATTGGGTATCAGGTTGTCAGGGATTGATAAAACAAACACTAAAAAGGCAGCCAGCTGGAAATCCTGGAAAACTGTTAGCTGCGTTTAGGAACATGCAACATGGTGCAGTTGTTAGTCTTGTTGGTGTTAACTAATGTATTTAGGTTGATTCAGTGATTTCAAATAATATTGTGTTAATTTCGATGTATTTGTTATTGTCTTTTTTCAGTGTAACTATTTTCTAGCTGGTCTAACCTAGTAATTAAATGGTGACTAGCTACTTGTAGAATACCTCGGGTCAACAAACCAACATTTACCCCCGGTTTCACAGACAACGCTTACGCTAGTCCCAGACTAAAATGCATGTTTTTAACTAATAGCAACTTGAACAGACTTATCTTAAAATATGTCATTGGCATTGTTTTATCTCAATGCACATCAGTAAGTTTTTTTTTTTAAGGCATGTTTATAAAAGCTACTTAAATGCCCTAATTGAACTAAAACCTAATCCTGGCTTAATCTAAGCCTTGACTGTGAAACCAGGCCATAGGGTACAAATGCATTCCGTAACAGCTTACGGTAGCCAACCAGTATGTGACCCTGGACCACAAAACCAGTCATAAATCGCACGGGTATATTTGTGGCAATAGCCAACAATACATTGTATGGGTCAAAATTATCGATTTTTTTATGCCGAAAATCATTAGGATATTAGATAAAGATCATGTTCCAAGATATTTTGTAAATTTCCTACTGTAAATATATCAAAATGTATTATTAGTAGTAATATGCATTGCTAAGGACTTAATTTGGACAACTTTAAAGGTGATTTTTAGATTTTTTTACACCCTAACCCTAACCCCTCCAGATTTTCAAATAGTTGTATCTTTGCCAAATATTGTCCTATCCTAACAATTATTATTTATTCAGCTTTCACATGATGTATAAATCTCAATTTCGAACAATTTAACCTTACGACTGGTTTTGTGGTCCAGGGTCACATTTGTGATTAAATAGTACCAGCTAATCTTCCACAACACAGTTATCAATCACAGTAGGATAGTTCTTAAAAACGGGGTTGTTTGACACATTGTTCAGTATCATCAGTCAGTATCTTAAGGGGGGTGTTATAAGATTCCCTCTAGCTGGTGACCACCGGAAGCGCATGCCCTTTTATAGAGAACAGGAGATTTCCCCGTATTGTAGCGCGCGCCCGCCTGCTTCATTGAAATGCAGAGCCACGCGAGCACTGCGACGCCCACGCGCCGAATCTGCCGGGAAGCGCCATAATCTCCTCCATCTGCAGGGAAATTATGTCATAGCTATAACCTTGAGGCATCCAAATAGCGACATATTTAAATAAATCGTAATTTGGACAGGTGTGCGTGCGTTCTTTGTTTGCGACATGATACATTTACCTTAGTCACTTCCAAGGTTATATATGAACACATGGGATTTTGTGAGAGTAATAATCGTGCCACGCACCCCGATAGTGCGGCACAAGTGACGTCACCATCAGCGAGGCAAGCGCGTGTTTCAGCACCACGGACAGCAGTGACTCACGCACACTCGCTCGTGCGCGCGCACGCACACACAATGCACACATCAAGCGCGTGTGTTGGTCAACTAGTTGTAATATTTAGAGATTTTTTTTTATGCAGGCTGACTGTGTCTTTTAGTCAACGCAAGGACTGCCTTTAACGCAAATTGATTACACTCTGTCCTCTCTCGCGCCGTCGCAGTGGGCGGGGTGAAAGAATGCGGTATTTTATGAATGAAAACACGACAGAGGCCGGTGTTCCTGCGAGCCTCCTAATTGGTCGAATCGCTCCTCATCATCGTAACTGACGTCATGGGGGAATCGGGGGTATAGCTCGCAGCCCACCGGAGATCGGTGTTATACAGAAGCGCTCGAAAGACCGAATACAACGGGGCTACTATAGGGATCCTCGATTTGCAAGAAGAGAAAGATATCTTTTTCACAAGACCTGGATTTGCAAGACCCTGTTATTCATCCGCGGCTCGAGCTCGGATCTGTCGCGCGCTCTAAGGGACCTCCAGCTGGATGGTGGCGTGAAGAATCGTCGCTTTGCAATCTTATAACGCTCCTGTAAGTCTGTTTTTATGCATCTTCATCTTCTCTGTGAAACCTTGTTAAATTTCAGTTGACTAGTAGACTACACGGCGAAATTATTTAAGGCATTACAGAATGGCATTGGTGCTTGTTGTGTATTTTACATAACATTGTGTGTTACTTCCAAACGGTGATTCCCATGCAGGCGCACGTGCAAACCCGCAGGTTTTAGGGGATGCTTAAAAAATATTTCACTTGCTTATAAACCTACTGAAATAAAGACTTAATTGTGTGTAATTGTAGTTTGTCAAGATTTCAGTTTTGGATGGAGTATGTGAGATTTACATATGGGGACAAACATTGCTTTAAAATAGATTAATGATATTAAAGTAAGTGGCAAATAGGGCCTCAAGTTCAAAATTAGCTTGCATGAACATTGTAAATGCACAGTTACCTACAATCAAGGTAACACATGACACTTATATAATGCAATATGCAGTGAAAAAATTAAGATTAAATATTAATATTTTATTATATTAATATATAAAAAGACAAATCATTTAATATAATATAGCTGACATCAAAGACATTTATAATTTTTTATTTATAATCATCAAATCATCATATTAGAATGATTTCTGAAGGATCATGTGACACTGAAGACTGGAAAATTCAGCTTTGCATCACAGGAATAAATTACAATGTGCAATATATTCAAATAGTAAACTGTTATTTTAAATTGTAATAATATTTAACAATATTACTGTTTTTACTGTATTTTTATCAAATAAATGCAGCCTTGGTGAGCATAAAATAGAGTAGTAGTGTATTTATATGATATGATATTAATTATATATTATATTTACATTTGCCCGTATCTCCAGCAGTATTTGTAGTATGCAGACTCGGGGTGTCAGTTGCTGTTCATCTCACTCTGTGTGTCATTATGAGGTCAGGCGTTAGGATGGAGAGCAGGAGCTCCAGTGCTGGACAGAATATGTGACAGACACCCCGCTGTGGATTGCGTGACTAAACCTTCTCTCCCTCCCCCACAGAAATGGCCCTGAACAGCTCTGAAGTGGGCTTAGAAGTCATCTTGGCGATGGACCAACTGCTGGAGCTCACCCCTTCCAACATGACCCCTAAACCCCTGGAGTCCACGGTGATGACTCCATGGGACGTTGCCCTGTGCGTATCAGGAGTTCTGATCTGCTGTGAAAATGCCATCGTGGTGGCCACAATCTTCTCCTCGCCGTCTCTGCGGGCTCCTATGTTCCTGCTAATTGGCAGCCTGGCCTGGGCAGACTTTCTGGCAGGGGTGGGGCTCCTTTTGCACTTCCTGTCTCGCCGGTGCGTGTACTCGGAAGCTCTAGAGCTGGGCAGCGTGGGTCTGTTGGTGAGCGCGCTCAGTGCTTCCGTCTTCTCTCTGTTGGGCATCACCCTGGACCGCTTTCTCTCGCTGCATCGTGCTCTGACCTACGGATCCCGCCGCACACACGCGCAAACACTCTGCGCTCTGGCCGTCGGCTGGACTATTGCAGGTCTTCAGGGTGCACTACCCGCCTTGGGCTGGAATTGCTTGCACGATGGAGAATCCTGCAGCGTGCTCCGCCCTTTGACCCGAGTGCACCTCGCGACCCTATGTGGCGGCTTTCTGCTGACCTTGGCTTTGATGCTGCAGCTGAACGCCCGCATCTGCAGCGTCGTGCTCCGTCACTCGCACCAAATCGCCCTCCAGAGACACACGCTCCCGTCCGCTCGCACGCACACCCGCCGTCGGGTTCACACCCTCGCCCTCATCCTCGCCACGTTCGCCAGCTGCTGGATGCCCTTCGCCTTGTATGGTCTTCTGGCCGACGGATCTTCACCGGCTCTGTATACTTATGCCACATTGGTGCCGGTCACAGGAAACTCTCTGTTGAACCCTCTGATCTATGCCTACAGGAACACACACATACAGAGAGTGTTGCGACAGGCCTGCTGCTGTTGTCTTCCAAACACACCCATCAAAAACACACACACTCCCAGTGATGTCTGACATCGTGTGCTGTAAGCACATCAGAACACTTCTATGATTCTATGGTGCCATTAAAGATTGTGTTTCACATTTTACGTCTGTTCCTGTTTGGGAACGTCACTGTGCCAGTCGCCAAATCTCCTGTCTGAAAAGTGAACATGACCACTGTCAGTGACCTGATCTACTTTGCATTATTTAATTTCCTTCTGGAAAAGGTTTATGTAGCAGTGTGTGTCCTTTTGTTTGTTTTGTATTGAGAAAACTGCCACTGTATCCTTTTAGCTAGTTGCCAACTAAAGGGGTGCAAGCAGAAGCTCTCCTGTCCGCTTTAACGTCTCAGATTTGTGCCTCATTTTATGTCCTCTGAAGTTCAGAGTTGCTGATGGAATCAAAATCATTTGCACTTTATGACAATGACTTGACTTTTGAGCTGAAACTTTCGTTTTTATACTTCATAAATGTCTTGTTTGCACTTACAATGTATTAATGTTGCACAAAATGTCCAAATGTATGAGTGAATGTTTTATTGTTGAAATGAGATGTTTTATGGAAAAAGTTTATAAATAATAAATTGTAACTTTTGTACATTTTGTTGTATTTTTCTTGCAAACATTTTTTATGACATCAAAAGTGTGAAAGTGGATTAATTTCAATGAAGTTAAAACCATAAAAAAAACTTATGCTACTTATTTCAGCTATAGTTGCCAAGGTCGCAAACATTTCTCATTTCATTTAGTTTAACTTGATAAAATAAATAAAACTGAAATAAAAACTATATATAGGCTACATTTAAAAAAAAACTAAACATTTCTAAATCTTTTAATATTACACTTAAAACAGAAATAAATCAAAACAAATTCTAAATATTAATAACAACTATAATAGTATCTCAGTGATACTAAAAGTAAACTGCTAAGGATATATAGAATTAAATTACATCTTTATTAACCAACTGCAACAGTATAAAATCAACCTAGTGTCATATTTATTGATATTTTTATTAAATACATACTAAATGTAGGACATGAAAGGCACGTTCACACCAAGAACAATAACTATAGCACCACACTTTAACATTCTGATCATTAAAATCGCTGCCGTTTTGTCGTCTGCCACTTTAAAGGCGCAGTAAGCAATTTCTGAGAAACGCTGTTGAACGTGGATGGACGGAGCACCAAAACACACTTGTAGCCTATCAGTATTAAGGGGCGTGTCTACTATGTGTTGCATAGTGTGTTCGTGAATTTGAGGGTGGAGCTATCAAGATAGTGGTGTGATCCTTTTGGGTAGGGGCGTGTTTGTTTTATATGTGCATAAGAAACGCTTTTATCCAGGGCCTAAAATGAACTTTTTGCCACACCTAGCAATGGCTGCTGACTTAAGAAAATTTACCAACCAGCGGCCATAAATATTTTTTACCGCCCATGAAACTGTTTTTGTAAAGTAACAACACCAAATTTTTAGATACCAATGAATACCAGTATTTGTGCGCTGTCTGAGACAGAAAACTAATTTAATTGAGATCCCTTTCACGTCTTCTTGTGCTTGAATATTTAAATTGGCATGGCTTAAACTTTCATAACGATGCAGCAACTGTCCTGAGCGTTTATTCACATTCATGTTCTCAGAACATTGCATTGTTAAGATTCATAAAAATGATACCGGCCAACTGCCGATTGATCGATTCATAAACGATTTTTTATATGTGATTTTTACTCACATTTGGTGCTTGGCGAGTGTTCATTTTAGGCCATGCTTTTATCACTTGTGATGTCACCAATAAATGTGGCCCACATGTAAGAATTATGTCTAGGGGACCTTCCAAATTAACACTAACTTGGTGAGATGCACATTTCTAAATTTATTTAATTTCCATTTATCACAAAACCCAGATCTTCAGATACCACTATAAGTGTCAGTTTAGTGTTTTGAAGTTAGAAATCGGAAGTAACTATGAACTGAAATTCCAATTACTGTGGTCCAACATTCCAAAATGTAAATATTAATCTCACTGCAGTGTACACATGTTCTGTAACAATGACCATACATGTTCCCCTTTCTCCACAAGAATGTTTACTGAACAATAAACATGACTTTATTAAACTGGAACTCTTTTGATTGTCTTTTTTCTCAAATGGAAAGAAAATCCTTTCAAATGGAAATCTAAACAATGAAAATCTCAATTCACATCAACACAAGTCCAGAAAATCACATTAAACCCCAATAAACCCAAAGTAATGAATTCTACCTAGCTGGGATTTTAGTTTAATCGTTGGCGCGCTACGTTGGAGCTCTTTGTAATTTGACACCACATTAAGTACTCACAGATCCAGGGAAACAACGACTCGAGGAAATCGATACAGATCCCAAACAAGGAAGCACAAAGAAAGGAACAGCAGCAACCTTGAGCCATCCAGCGATGATGATGAAGATGTCCTGACGAACAACATCAGCGAGAGAATCACGATTTGCAGCACAACAATGTGCACACACAGCAGCTTTGCTTCAATGCACGTTATTACTCATTTTAGGTCACTTTCCAGTTTGCTTCTCAAAGTAAAGTTAACTTTCTTCCCGAACATAATCTTCCGAATACTCAATGTAAATTGTTCTTTAACTGTTGAAATTCGTTAAACTCAGTCCAAAAAAATTATCTTCGTCAAAGTTTTCAGCACACCATATGCAAACACGTCTTTATCTCTTGCAATACGTTGTTTTCTAATTGTCACAACTTTTTTACTATCTTTTTTCACGAGCTCTCTATTTTTAGAGCTCTCTCTCTACCATGAGCTCTCCCTTCCTCACTCCGCCCCATTGAACTTCAGGGGTCACCATGAGAACACTTCATTGGTTAAACAGATGTCCAATAAAATAAAAATATGCTTTCTCTACATTCTCCTCCCACCAAGAATCGTTATGTCCTCATAAGAAAGGAAAACATAGAGAACACAATTTACATTTCACATAAATGAAACTTACCTTCAGTAACCTCTTGAGCAAGATAATGTCACAATAGACCCATGTCTATACTGAAAAAAAATCACTCAAATTAGTGTCTAGTAGGTAAGTCAACTGAACAGGTACTTAACCTTCTCGCAGGTACATTCATCCATAAAAAAGATGGTAGAACCGTATCTAACAGGGCTTACGACTTTAGTTTGAGCAATGGCAGGCTCAAATTTTGGCTCCCCAAGAGTATCATATGTAAACCTCTTAGGCACTATCCTCTCTCTCTGAGACCTTCTATAATGTTCAGTTACATCAGCAGAGATACCTTGAGTTACACCACCCTCATTCACATCTGAGTGGTATTGCCTCTCACTTGAAACATCATCACAGATGTCTGACACTCGGCTCACATTTTGCAAGTTGCCAGAATCACTTTCTGGTAGCAGTCTTGAAACAGACTCTACAGATTCATCTGGCTCAACTCTTGGAGGAATCTCAACTCTTTCATCAGAGTGCTCAGAAACATCCTCAGAAACAACCTGTTCAACATTCTCCTGAACAGCGTTATCAGAAACCACTGCATCACTCTGAGAAGTGTCTCTTCTCCTAGGAGTCAAAGGATGATTTTCAGGTACGTGATACCACACCCCATACATTTCATCCTCACTCTCTGAACTTTCATCACCATGTTGATCAACTCTGGTTTCTGTTTCCTGCCTTACAGGTGCATCTTCCACTTCGTGCTCTGGACTCTGATTCTGTTCAGCATTCTTCCTTTTCTTCCTTTTCCTCAGAACTCTCTTTCTGGTTTCAGGACACTCTCCGGAACTTGTTGCTGCCTCAACCCTTGACTAATAGGAAGAATGTGATTCCTATGCAGAATCTTGACAGGTCCAGTTCCACTCTCTGGCTTAAGACGAAATACGGGTAAGTTTGGCATTTGACTCTGGACAATGCAAGGCTCAGCACTCCATCTGTCTGCCAACTTGTGCTTCCCTTGCAGTCCAAGATTCCTGATCAGGACTCTATCTCCAGGAACAAGGTAAGAGTAATGCAGTCTCTGGTCAGACCGTCTCTTATTTCCTGCGTTCTTCTTTCCAGCTTTTTCCTCCACCAGCTCGTATGCAGACTTCAACTCTCTTTGCATGGTCTGCACAAAGCGCTGGTAAGACTTAATGGAAGTCCCATCGCTAGACACACCAAAACTCAGGTCTATGGGCAATCTGGCTTCCCTTCCGAACATAAGGAAGTAGGGTGAGTATCCTGTGGCTTCGTTCAGCCTGCTATTGTACACGTGTACGAGATGTCCAATGTGACGGCTCCACTGCTGTTTCTGCCTCGGATGCAGGGTCTCCAACATATCCAAGAGTGTCCAGTTAAACCGCTCCGGTTGCGGATCACCCTGGGGATGATACAGTGTTGTCCGGGATTTCTCCACTCCTAGCAAGTCAAACAACTCATGGATGAGCCTGCTCTCGAAATCCTGTCCCTGGTCCGAATGCATCCGTCTAGGCAGTCCATAGTGAATGAAGTATTTCTCCCACAGGACCTTTGCAATGGTGGATGCCTTCTGATCCTTAGTCGGAAACGCCTGCGCATACATCTGGCAGTACTTCACCTCAATCTTCATTCGTGGCCAGTAAAATCTCTCTCTCACCAAGCCATAGGTCTTATCAAATCCCAGGTGTCCAGAATCATCATGCAGTGACCTGAGAACTACTTCCTGGAACATGGAACATCCTGGGCAGGCACAACTGCTCACAACAAGGTTTGTCTGGGGCTTTAGTGCACCGAAACATCACTCCATTCTCCAGCACTAATCTGTCCCCCCCTCTCATTATTAAAGGAAGGTCCTTGTGAACTTCTTTCTTGACCTTGGACAGATCTCCTCCTTTTAGTGCTCTCCATATCTCTCCAAGACAAGGATCCTCCTGCTGAGCATGTGACAGATCCGCAGAACTCAGTTTTGGAATCGTGGAAGTATCCAGAGTGGCTAAGTTACAGTAAGCTCTGGGGACTGCTTTAGGAGATCCTCCCAATGACGTGATAATCCTGCTGGCAGTGGCGAAGCAGCTGGACTTGTCTTGCCCTGACAGGTTACACAGGGATCTCACTCCAAAGGATGATATATTAGTCCACTCCTGGTCCTTCACACTCTTATGAGGAACGACGAGACAAAGCATCAACATTTTGTCTTTAGACTGAAGTCATAAGCAGGCGTCAAAATTCTGCTGACAAAAGCTACAGGCCTCAACCCCTGTCCTTGGTCCTGATACAGCACCCTGCCCAACCCTTCACAGCAGGCATCAACATGTAGGACGTACGGGAGCTGAGAGTTGGCAAAGACCAACACAGGAGCCTTGGTAAGTCTCACCTTCAACTCATTGAAAGCATTACTTACAAATGGATCCGAGGCTTTGTACACAATCCGGTCGGGATTGTCTCCAGCTTTTATCTTCTTTAAGGTCTTGGTTGGAAGACACCCTTGCAGCAACTGATTAAGTGAGTAAGACACTTTAGAATAGCCTTTTACGAATCTCCTATAGTACCCACAGAAACCTAAGAAAAAACGTAGCTCTGTCACGTTCTGGGGTCTGGGCCAAGATTTAACAGCTTCAATCTTGGAGGGATCAATTGAGACACCATCTTGAGACATGATGTGACCAACGTAGCTGACAGAAGTCTGACAAAAGGTGCACTTGTCCAGGGACAACTTCAACCCTTCGCTCTGCAAGTGGTCCAGCACCTTGAGCAGTCTCTCTTCATGCTCCTCCAAAGTCCGTCCGAAGATAATGAGGTCATCCAAGTAGACCAACACCTCCAGGTTCATGTCTCCCACTGTCTTTTCCATCACTCGCTGGAAGGTCGAGGGAGCTCCACAAATCCCCTGTGGCATCCGCTGGAATTGGTAAAACCCCACCGGGCAAATGAAAGCTGTCTTATCTTGGTCCTCTTCACTCAGGGGAATCTGATAATATCCACTCCTAAGGTCCAATACACTGAACCACTGGCTTCCATTTAAGCAGGCCAGAGCATCTTCAATGCGGGGAACGGTGTATTGGTCAGGGATTGTGCGACAATTCAGCGTCCTGTAGTCCACACACATCCTTATCTGTCCGTTATTTTTCCAGACTAAGACGATCGGTAAAGCGTAAGGACTTCTGGACAATAATATCAGCCTCCTTCAGCTTCTCCAAGCGCTGCCTAACATCCTCGATGTCGGCTGGTGCAAGCCGGCGTGACCTCTCACGGAAAGGCTTATCCTCTGTCAGTCTGATGTGGTATTTTTTTTACGTCAAATCCGCAGCATCTTCAGTAGTGCCAAACGCTGACTCTAACGCACTAAGGTAATCACTGAAAGTAGCGGATGGGTTACCAGTCTTCTCAAACCTTACAATGTCTGCTGCAGGACCTCGGAGACACTCTACTAGTCTCTGCTTCTTGACATTATCAGAACACTGCCACTCTTCCAGAATGTGGGTAGTCTACACTTAGTCTACACAAGGGCTCTACACTTGTTTCTGCTAATTTTTTTCCTGTGTTTTGATCTGAAGATTCTGTACGCTTTCATTTAATACTCATTTATAAATAATTTAAATTAAAATGTAAATTTCACTTCTGGAAGAGAGGTTTGCGTAAGTTCGTTCTCTGAATCGCACATTTGAGAAATGAGCGTATAAGATCAAATGTCGGACGGTTTCTACGCAACCTTTTATAAATGTGAATTTGTAAACTAATTCATACTACAGGCTAGACTTTTGCATTCTTCTTTTTTCTTTAAAGTACCAAAATATTCATAAAGCTATAGAGCACCTGTGTGGATTGAATGTTTACCCCAAACAAAGCATGAATGGCATGTAAGCCCCTACACGCACACACGCCCAAACATGTAGAAAAACAGTTGAGCTATGCACACAGCACACTTATGAAATGACTAACACCAGCAGGACACACCATTATATTTAAGACTTTATTTCAGTTGCTGATAGAAAATTCTCGTAATTATTACCCACATACATCAAATAAAACAATTTACTTTTGATTTCAAAATCTTGCATAATTTCTAAAACTTTGGCATTAAAACAACAGGCATTATGAAGCAGGCACTTGGGCTGAAAAAAAAACAAAAAAAACATCAGTCAGACCTGAGGGCTGCAAAACCGTACAGACACAACGGATGCCATTTAAACAGATAACGACCTTTGGTCATGGAGAGTGAATGTGTGTTGCAATGGAATAAAAGGTTATTTCATCCTACAAGGTGCAAAAACTAACAGACACACGTCTTATTATTTTAAATATCTGCATTATAAAGTGTGTCTTGTCTTGGTTGTAAGGAAGGCTTTAGTTGATTAGTTTACACAGAGTAAATGTTAAATCGTGGGATTTTAACAGAAACGATACTGATGCATAAAGAGGAAAATATGGAAGCACATACACACAAGTGCACGCGCACACACACACACACACACACACAGTCTCAGTTTACCTTTGGCCACATTATACAGAGGCACAGTCGCTCTGAAACAGGAGAAGGCTTATCAACTAAATAATTCACTCTCTCATTTAGATTAGATCCAACCCTCTGGACACACACACACACACACACACACACACAGACACACACTATTTGGCCCGCTTCCCCTTATTTGCTTTTGGCCTCACTGCAGGTAAACAGGTAACATGAGAAGTGTGAGGCCTAAAAGGAATGATCTTAATGTCATAGCACAGGCGATGAAGAGCAGGAAGATGGTGTTAGTCAGACCAGTCATCATCATCAAACTCGGATGAATCATCCTCGGAGTCACTGCACTCCACGGCAATGCGGCGGGACAGGATGGCTGCGACATCATTGCCATTGTGATCTCTCTTCTCCAGCTCTCGCTGTTCCTCCACTTTACGTAGGTTAAATCCTACACACACACGCAAAATTTTAGCAAACATTACAATGTTAAAACACTTAAGGATAGATACATTTAATGTAAGTTCATCTCAATTTTAATCAATCGATTTTAATCTGATGACTGTCTCACAATAGTAAGCAAATCAATATGTGTTCCTCTATTATAATACTTCAATAAGGAGCCAATCACATGCAATATGATCATAACCTGTACATAAACATCTATTTTGGTCTGAAAGCCTTTGAAAGCCTTGTTTCCTCCTGGTGTTAACATGGTCAACCACATGTGTTCAGTAAGACACATTACTGTTCACGCATGGCATACACCAACTTTGGGGACAGCAAGATTGTTTTATTTAAGTTCTAATAAATAAACCTCCAGACCTCCATCTTCCGAACACAAATTAAGATATTTTTGATGAAATCTGGGAGCTCTCTGACCCCTCCACAGACAGCAATGTAATTAACACTTTCAAGGTCCAGAAAGGTATTAAAAACATTGTTAAAATCATCCATGTGACTACAGTGGTTTAACCTTAATTTTATGAAGCGACGAGAATACTTTTTGTGTGCAAAAAACAAACAAAAACAACAATTTCTGTGTCATTCTCCTATGCGGTTGACGTAGTAAATACAGTGCAGCGCTTCACAGACCAGAAGAAATTGTTGAATAAAGTCGTTATTTTGCGCACAAAAGTATTCTCGTCGCTTGATAAAATTAAAGTTGATCCACTGGAGTCACATGGACTATCTCTTTACTACCTTTCTGGGCCTTGAAAGTTGCAATGTCGTTGCGGTCTATGGAGGGGTCAGAGAGCTCTCGGATTTCATCAAAAATATCTTCATTTGTGTTCCAAAGATGAACGAAGGTCTTACGGGTTTGGAACGACATGAGGGTGCGTAATTAATGATAGAATTTTCATTTTTGCGTGAACTAACCATAAATTGGTAAAGTTAAAATTTAACCACTTGAGATCAGATCACCTGAAACTTGTATTCCAGATGGTCAGTAAATTTAGTCAGCATGTTGACACGCATACTCAGTTATAATAAAGCTGCAACTTTTTTGGCTTCTCTGTCTAAGTATATGTGGCATCAAATATTTGAAGGATTAAATACGCAATGTGCGTCACCTCTGTTTTTTGGAGTGTGCACACAATGCCAAGGACAATTAGTCTGATTAATGTGTATACATGCTGGGTAAAGACGTGCTACAATTGCATTATCTAGCTCGGTTAGTCCGACTACGCAAAAAACAGAGTGATAAAATTTCAGTCATACCAAAGCGCAATGAATTTGCATGACAACTTGAACAATCTAAATCTGCATGGGGAACTTTTTCGCCCTCACACGAAACTCAGGATCGAGAGGATTTCTACTGGAATTTTTTGAGCAATGGTAAATGTGATGCACCTTGAAGCAGTTACATGACATTTTAATTATCTTACTATCTAATTATCTAATATGTTACCTTGACGGATGGCTGAAAGAAGGTCACTGCGAGCGTCACCCTCGGCTGGAGCAGGCTGGGCTTTGGGTGCGGCGGGAGCATGAAATCCTGCTGAGGGAGGCGGTGCTGGAGCAGAGGGTGGAGGAGGGCCTGGAGGAGGAGGGGGAGGGGGAGGAGGAGGCGGTCCACCACCCATGGGTGGTGGAGGGGGAGCCGGAATACAGGCTTCCATAGGTGGTGGAGGTGGGATAGAAGCAGAATTGTTGGAGAATGGAGGAGGAGAGGGGGGCGAATCAAAACCTAGCGGTGGTGGAGGTGGGATCATGCCACCGGAAGGTGGAGGTGGTGGCGGCGCCAGAGGAGGAGCCACAGTTGGACGGCCTGGAGAAGAAGGCATGGATGGTGGAGCTGGAGGAGGATGACTGGGGCTTAAAAGACTGCCACGCTTTGGAGGCGCACCACCAGCATCGTTATACCTGGAAGAAAACAAGCGTTCGTCAGCTCAGAAATGAACCTGCAACAGGGAAATCATAGGCTATTTTAAGGCACTCACGGCATGTCTGGAGGTGGTGGTGGTGGGAAGTCCTCTTGCATTGGAGGTGGGAGAGGAGAGCCGGGATCATAGCTGTAGGAGTTAGTGCTTTGGTCCAAATATCCATCAGAGTAATTAAAACCATCATCACCAGAGCCAATACTGCCGTTTAACCCTTCTATGGAGTTTCTGATAGAGACGCATACATTAATATTATTATTATTATCAATGTACATA
Source organism: Rhinogobio ventralis (assembly GCA_039654625.1). NCBI lineage: Eukaryota > Metazoa > Chordata > Actinopteri > Cypriniformes > Gobionidae > Rhinogobio > Rhinogobio ventralis. The sequence continues at coordinate 34,769,579 of CM077209.1, read as the reverse complement.
GACATTATTAGTATCCTCTGCATGTTGTTTTTATTACCCCATGGCATCGAGTTTGGGGACAACAAACTCCTCCCCCATTTTCCGGCGTTCCCATTCTTCTTTTCGGGTTTTGATTTTTCGCGGGTTCAAGTTCCTTCGGTTAGGGTTGTCATCTTTCTTCTTCTGCTCTCAATAAACACAGACATACAATTAACACAAACACGTTACAGAAGCTTGTGCATTCTGAAAGGTATTTTAAAGTGGTGAACATGCATCTCTCACCTTGTGCTTGCGTTTCTCTTTCATAATGTCCTTGGTATCTTGAAGCATTTTCTCTTTCCAAAGGTCAAAGAAATAAGATGGATCAGTGTAGAACTTCAGAGCCTCCTTACCATCCTCCCTGGAAAACAGAAAATACTTAAAACATAGTATTTAAAAATAAAGTTAAAGAGGACCAATTATGCCCTGAATTTTGTTGTTTTCACGCCTGAATGTTCAAAAAACAACATGTGCTCTGATTGGTCAGCTGGACCAGTGTGTTGTGATTGGTCAACCGCACTTTTTGGGAAACGTCTTATCCCTTACCATAACCACCAGTTTCAACACACTACTAACTCAACTAGGCTCTGTCCCCTTTATTTAGCGTATTCCTTTGACAGGAATTATTTAAATGAGGAATATTGTGACGTGTTCGTTCCCGGAAGAAAACTCAAGACTACAATGGAGGCGTTTCAGGGAGTTCACTGATATAGAGAATAACTCCCGCTGGAGGTACTGTAGATGTGGTGAGTGTGTTAATGCGTGTACCTGTAAGAGCTCAGGTTGTTGAGGGGGGGAGGCTCATTGCAGGTCAGATAGGTCTCATGGATAGGCTGTGGTAGTGACAACCTAATGAAGAGCTGCTGATCCTGGATGAAATTGGAGTGAAAGGCTTTGCGGCTGGTGATTGCCTGAAGAGAAACTGGAACGAGAAGGCAAAAATAGGAGAAAGGGAAACAAAGGAACAAAGAAAGATCATGACATTTAGAATACATTCATCACTGTTCAAAAACAACAAACTAAAGGCCCGTTCACACCATGAACGATAACAATAAAGGTAACTATAACGATAACTATATTAGCGTCCACACAAGCGGACAATATCGTTTGGTTTATTCTAAGCGCACACTGCATTTTCGTTGTCTGCCACTTTAAATTCTCAAGCTCTTTAAAGTCTGGTGGATTCTGATGGGCAGTCATTAAAAAACAATGATATGGTTTCTCTGTGCCCTTGTTATAGTTGTGGTGTGGACACTGCTTTTCTTTAACATTGTTAATTTCTTTATTGTTATTGTTACAGCTATCGTCCTTGATGTGAACAGTTCACACTGCACATAGATCCAATCTTTATGACAACAGTCATTTTCCAAGTGATGATATCAAATTTGTGTTGCCATAGTAATGACTATGATGCCTAGCAATATAGGGGAGAAAGACAATTTTCCTCTGCTCTTGACATGATGACTGAGTGCATCAGACAACATGTGCGTCAGAGACATTAATGTACTATTTATACAGTATATCAATGCAGTGAATGACACATAAGTGCAAAAAAGAGTGAATTCTAATACAGCTGAGCCATAAATAGAAATGCCCTTTGTGTACGACATTACAGTATAACACAATTTTTAAAAAAGCACTTGAAATATGATCTGACATTTCATACTAAAATGCATTTCACAGATTTCAACAGATTTAAATCAAATTTGGTTTGGAATGGGTTTGTAAAAATCAATCTTAACAAAAGAGATGGATGTGCACAAAAAGAAAATGAGAAGAAAAATAAAAAATCATTAATATAAATAAAATAATAGTACAAAATAACTAAAAAAAAAAGTGTGGAAGCATGTTTCCGCCAAGGAATAAAACAATTTAAAAGATAATTGCGACTTTTTATTTAGTTTTTTTTCTCAGAATTGCGTGATAAAAAGTCCTTTTTTAGTTTTTTTATTCTGTGGCGGAAACAAGCTTCCATACAAAGGAGTTGGATATGCATAAAAAGAAACAATTAAAAAAATATAAATAAAATAACATCTAAGAGCCAAACAAAGTTAGATATGTAAAAAAAAAGTAAAGAAAAATAAATAAACAAGAGTTGAATACGCAAATAAAAGAAACTGAAAAGAAAATTTAAGTTGGATTTATACATACATGCATGCATGCATGAGCAATACTGCAATACTGTTGTACTTTGCTGGATTCAAACCTAATGCAAAATTACCAATTCTGTTTTCTGCAACAAACCAATGTGGTCCAAAAAGAATTTTATTTAATCTACATATTTAGCCCCATAAATGAATGAAATGCCTTGATAACCCAGTGTGTTTCTTACCTTCCTCTTCTTTAGGGTCCAGCTGGGTGACTTTGACCTGCAGCTTGTCCACTCTCTCTCCAAGCGTATTGACCCGTTCGGCAAACGCGCTGGCTTGAATAAACAGTTCGCCGAACACATCCTCTGCATACTTACCTATGATTAAATGACACGTTAAAAGCAGAAACACACAACTGATTTTCTTCAGTAAACACCCCATTACACAAACACTTACTAAGTGATCCAAGCTGGCGAATGATGTTGGCAAGTGTGATGTTGGTCACACACTCCAGTTCACTCTTGATCGTATTTGGCAGTGTCTGGCGACAGAGGTGCCGTGGCTCGATGTTTCGCGTCACCAAAGGCATGTTGGGAACTTAGTCACCTTCCTCTTTTAGACAGAAAAACAAAAAAATTTACATTCACAATGCATTACGAATCCTGTCATTAGCTGGGCTGGTAGGATCTATAACACACTGCTGCTCTTTTATTCTGATCGCACATATCCGACACACCCACACTCGCAGACGTATATGTGCTTAAAGCAGAACCAAAACTGCTGCTGTGTTTCTTCTGCCAAGATGCAACTTATAGCCTAATTTCTGCAGCCTTTAACACTTCTCGTCTTTGAGTAATTTTGAAAATAAGTACACCAATAGTGCATGCTATACTATACTATACAATACAATACTAATACATACTATTAGCAAATACTACACTTTGGCACTGGAACCAGGCTTTGTGACATCGTTAAGAAAGGAAATGCTATAAAAAAAATTCTGCTATTTTTAATAAAGCCGTTCTTAGGGTATAATTAAAAGTATATATATATGCTATACGCACACTCATACACAACAGTGGCCAAAAATTATATCTGGAGGGCATATCTGTTTTTAATACCCTATAAGTTTGTTTAAAACATCAAAATTAGGAAAATTTAATTTTCTTCTTTTATATTTTAAATATGAAGGAAGAACAAAACACTACACCTAATCAAGGTATTTATCTGACTTAATTATATGGCAAAAAAGTCAAACTACAACTACAGGTTGTATTTTTACTATGCAAAAATATGCATAGAAAAACAAAAAGCTCTCACACACACACACACACACACACACACACACAAAAAAAAACATACATTAACTACAACATAATCAACTATTAAAATTTAGTTGGTTCTCTCGTTTTTGCATTTCTTTGCATCACAACCTGGCCAAAAAATATGTCCACACAATTTGGCAGGTTTGGTTGAGTTATCACAAATAAAACAAAAACAAAAAACGCAATATGCTTATGAATAAAGGGTGAAGATGTCAATTTTCCTAGGCCAGATATTACTTGTTTTGAGAGGGTTCATTTTACACATTTAAATCATATAATGTTATGAGTCAGGAATGAATCCCTGAGCGTGAAGGAAAATGTTCACCCATTAGACTTCCTACATTGGGAGGGAGTGGAGGCTCACAACATACCAGCCTAACTTTGTTTGTGGGGGGAAAGATAAGCCACGATAAGATCAAATCAAGGCCGTTCCCAGTAAACTGATTTCTAGTTCAGAAGTAAAAGCTATGGTGATATCAAAACGACACAGGGTTATTTGTCACGAGTGTTTATTAAAAAGTTTCAAAAACTAGAAGCGGAGGCCTAAACTCTCTGAGGCGTCTGTTCAGAACAGGAAGTGATTAGCGTTAGCTTATACTGTCAACTCGCCAACCCAACAGCGACTCTTTCATACTTTACGCGAATATAAAGTACTTAACAGTCTTACCTGTATAGATTTGGCCGTAGATGCCGACGTCTCCTGGCTTTTAAACTACCTCAGCTGTTCCATTCCCTGAGTTTTATGCCGTCCATACTTTTCCGAGCCGACAAAATGTCTACAAGTACTGTAACAAGAGCTGTATGGCAGCGACAGTTCAGTCCCGCTTTTGGTAACTTTTCATTGGACGGTGCGTGTTAATCCGAAGATTCGATTGGCTGATGAGTCTGTCAATCAAAAAAAAAAAAAAAGGGCGGATATGGAAACTGGAATCTTGAAAGCGCAACTCCACCCTGGCGGCTTGCAAACATCTGTTTTTAGGGGAGGGCTAATTCCTGAACGTCGGGCCAGTCCGAACAAATCCGAACCATGGCGAAATTCAAGAGAACGCCACAATAAAAGTAATAAAGCAGTTTTTTTTGTGAATCACAGGATTTCATGCTCACTGAAAAACAAATAAGACTCTGATGAACTTTTTATTGTGTATAGTTTATTTCATATTAAACAATGCACTTGAAAAATATTGCACGTAGCCCTTTTGTATTAAAGTGATTTTAAAGTGAATGTAATATGGCTGTTAAAGGATTAGATTTAATTGTGCGGAAAAAAATACAGAGTTGAATCATTGCAGTACCGTTCACAACCACTAGACGGCATTTCTTAGCATGTAGACAGAAACAAAAACACTATAACAGGGGTGGCGAACTCCGGTCCTGGAGAGCCTCAGTCCTGCAGAGTTCAGGTCCACCTGCCTGTAGCTTTCTAGTAACCCTTCAGACCTTGATTAGCTTGTTCAGGTGTGTTTGATTAGGGTTGAAGCAAAACTATGCAGGACTGTGGCTCTCCAGGAACGACGTTCGCCACCCCTGCACTATAATATGCTACTTTACCTCTTTAAAATGTCATGTACAGTACCAGTCAAAAGTTTGTAAACATTAAGATTTTTAAATGTTTCTAAAAACAGTATCTTCTGCTCTCCAATGCTGTATTTATTTGGTCAAAATTACAGTAATATTGTGAAATATAATTACAATTTTAAAGGGTTTTAAAATGTAATTTATTTCTATGATGGTAAAGCTGAATTTTCAGTATCATTACTGCAGTCTTCAGTGTCACATGATCCTTCAGAAATCATTCTAATATGATGATTTGCCGCTCAAGAAACATTTATTATTATGATCATCAATGTTGAAAACAGTTGTGCTGCTTAATATTTTTCTTCTTTTTTTTGTTTTGTTGTGGAAACCATGATACGCTACCATTCAAATTTTTGGGGTTTATAATATATGTGACCCTGGACCACAAAACCAGTCATAAGGGTCAATTGTGGTTATGGTTTGTTAGGATATGACAATATTTGGCAGAGATACTACTATTTTAAAATCTGGAATCCGAGGGTGCAAAAAAATCTAAATATTGAGAAAATCGCCTTGTCCAAATGAAGTCCTTAGCAATGCATATTACTACTAATAATACTTTTTTGATATATTTACAGTAGGAAATTTACAAAATATCTTCATGGAACATGATCTTTACTTAATATTCTAATGATTTTTGGATAAAATAAAATAAAAATGGCTAATTATGAGCCATACAATGTATTGTTGGCTATTGCCACAAATATAGCCGTACAACATATGACTGGTTTTGTGGTCCAGAGTCTGGGTCACATATATAAAAAATACGAATATTACTTTTATCCAGCAAGAATGCATTAAAAATTAATCAACAGAGACAGTAAAGACATTTATATTGTTACAAAATATTTCCATTTCAAATAAATGCTGTTCTTTTTACCTTTCTATTCATCAAAGAATCCAGACAAAAACGTATTACGGTTTCCACAAAAATATTAAGCATGCAAAAATGGTTTTCAACAATGATAAAAATAAGAACCATTATTAATAATTGAGCACAACATCAGCATTTTACTGATGATTTCTGAAGGATCATGTGACACTGAAGACTGGAGTAATGATGCTGAAAATTCAGCTTTGTTCACAGGAATAAATTACACTTTATATTATATTAAAACAGAAAACGTCTATTTTAAAGTGTAATAATGTTTCACAATATTATTGTTTTACTTTGTTTTTGATCAAATAAATACAGCCTTGGTCAGCTTAAGAGACTTAGGGCCCTATCATAATCTCGGCGCAATGCGACGCCAGGCGTGACGCAAGTGTTTTTTGCTAGTTTTTCGCAGTTATCATTTTCACGTCCTGCGCCATGTTGTTTAAATAGCAAATGCACTGGCACCCATCTGTTCACCCATGGGCATGCTGGTCTTAAAACCAGGTTTGTTCAGGAGCATTGTTGGTGCGTTGCTATTTTGAGGAACTGAAAACGACTGCACAATTGACCAACTAAAACCTGGTCTAAAGTCAATAGCGCAGTATTTTTTGTGTTATTTAAAGGGCGTGTTAGTAATATGCGCCTATAGGCGGTGCACAACGCGAGTACACTCTGCTTATTACACACACAAGGACGCAGAGTGGCACACAAACATTTTTAAATATTAAAAATAAAAGGATTCCTCACTAGAGAAGTGTTAAGTTCTTCCACTCGCAAATTCCACCATGTAAATAGCGAATCTGCCATGGTGCAAGCACAACTGGCATTTAAAGGGAATGGGAGATGAGCCTCTGATTGATTTATTGCACGTTACGCCTAAAACAAACACATGACTCATTAAGAGAACAGGGACAATCCTTTTAGAAAAGTGGATTTGGACACGCCCTGAGAGCACCTGTGCCATGCGCTTCAGACCATGTGCTCAGATCGTTAAAATAGGGCTCTTAATATTTCCAAACTTATTTCCGGTACTATTTGTACATATTTAACATGTCAACTTCATTAAACAACCCTGCTTTAGTTTGAAGTACACATATAGACACATATGTCATCATCTTTCTCATGGATTCAGAGTTCTGCTTCTGTGTCTATAGAGATTTTGCAGTTGGTTAACTGAGCTGCTCCCTTGTCCTCATCCAGCTGAGTGTGTATGAGCTGTGTGAGTTCGCCAGTTTGTGTCTCAGCACTATGTGTCCCGGGCCGTGTGCGGAATGCACGAGTCGGAGTCCTGAGTTGCGGAGGGCTGTCAGTACACTGTACCAGAAACGCACCACCTCCTCTTCCGCTCCACCCACCTCAAACCCCGCCCACTGCAGATGTATGGTCAGAATGAGCTGATTGATCCTCCTGAGAGTTCCATCCTTAATCCAGCTGTCTAAAATGCGCCACTCAGCGCTCTCCAAATCCATTCGCAGGACATCCACCTACACAAACAGACAATAAATGAATGTGACATTTTGGAACCAAGCAGATGACACTTCAGGAATATTGTATTTGTATGAAATCTGTTCTTTAAAAATTAGCAAAAATTGTGCAACTCATCTTATTATGAGTCTGACTGTTGCTTGTGTGAACATAGACTTAAAGGGATAGTTCACCCAAAAATGAAAATTACCCCATGATTTACTCACCCTCAAGCCATCATAGGTGTATATGACTTTCTTCTTTCAGACGAATACAATCTGAGTTATATTAAAATATGTCCTGGCTAATCCAAGCTTTATAATGGCAGTGAATGGGAGCCCAAAATTTGAAGCCCAAAAAAGTGCATCCATCCATTATAAAAGTGCTCCACACGGCTCTGGGGGGTTAATAAAGGCCTTCTGAAGTGAAGTGATGGGTTTGTGTAAGAAAAATATCCATTTTTAACATGTTTTAACATGACATAAAGTAAAATGTCTAGCTTCTGCCAGACCGCTTTCTGTATTTAACGTAGGGAAAAAGCGTAACTGACGCGGCGTATGACGTCGGATGTAGCGTAAGGGTTTTAAACTGAGAGAGGCGTTACACTTTCTTTGTAAGTTGAATACGGAAGGCGGTCTGGCGGAAGCTAGATATTTTACTTTATAACGTGTTAAATATGGATATTTTTCCTACACAAACCCATCGCTTTGCTTCATAAGGCCTTTATTAACCCCCCAGAGCCGTGTGGATCACTCTTATAATGGATGGATGCACTTTTTTGGGCTTCAAATTTCCCATTCACTGCCATTAAAAAGCTTGGATTAGCCAGGGTATTTTTTTATATAATTCGTAACTATAACTTGAATTCGTCTGAAGGAATAATATCATATACACCTAGGATGGCTTGAGGGTGAGTAAATCATGTGGTAATTTTCATTTTTGGGTGAACTATCCCTTTAAGTATATAAAGGCAGAACTTTAGTGTGATTCACTATTGGACGGTGAGTGTGAAATTATTGTACTGCATGTTGGAGAATCAGAAGTCTGACTGAGTGTATTTGTGTGTGAGTACCGTGGTGTGGCCCAGGGAGTCCATGATGTCAAGCAACCTGCGCTGTACATTACCCACGAGACTTGCATGTGAGTGACTGCGTGGGTTTCTCCAGTCTAACCAAGCCCGATGATTCTTAATATATGCGGGCTCTCGACCCCCTCGACCGCTGGGGTCAAAGCGATGAACCTCACACCGTGCGGACAACATTGTGTTTAAAAATGCAGCATCCTTCCCATCCAGACTATAAAGATACAGACAAAAGATTCCGGTCATTTGGAACAGTTTGAAACATCCAAATGAACAGTCCAACCAATTACTGTTTCCCTGCATCAGTCGTGACATGTCGAGAGCTACAGAATCTGGTGCAACCTTCAGCTTTGTTTTTTTGTTTTCCCCCAGAGTATTTTATACAACAAATCCCACCCTACATTCTTTAAAATTAACAAGTCTGTTCTTAAATGTGCTTACTGTTTTAACCCTCTGACCCTCTTCGGTCAGAAATGACCAAAAAAAATGTAGTTTTGAAATTTTAAATGTTTTTGCTTCATCGGAATGGGATGACACTTGGTGACTTTTGTCGCATTAGCTATGTGAACACACAAAAAAATCATGGACATGATTAAAGGGTCAAAAAAAGGTCACACTTGGCTCCTTCGCAGTAAAAAATGGCCGACATAGGAAACAAATGGGAAATACGAAAAAAAAAAAAACTCTTTTGGTGGTACAAACTATCAACGTCCTGTGCAGAAAAAGTGGTGACACTCTAAAATATCAAGAGTGCAAAATAGACCCACACGCACATTAGATAAACTAGTGTGACTATAACATAGAGCAAGAGTTTGCAAATGTGTGAAATAAAATTAATAATTCAGCCTCAATGCGGTAAAAAAAAAGAACAGCAAGCAAGAGGTTACACAACAGACACACTTACACTCACTTACACACACGCAGAGACACACACACAACACACTATTATACACACACAAATGAACTGGTGTGGCTGTAACAATATGGTAAAATTGAGCCAAAAGCCTCAAATAAGAGGTTGAAATCAGATCAGACAGATTGATTAAGCTGTGATAAAGCATATCTGTTCATTTCTATTACATTTTTATTGAATATTGATGTTATGTGTAACAAAATGTCCCCCTCTGTGTTCAGATTTGACTTTAGTAAAATGAATGCAAAAACGATGGCACAATGGCACAGATGGCACTAATCTACCTTAAAAAATTGGATTTTTTTTTTTGGTCTCTATTTTAACATGGAATACTGCTTTAGTTAAAAAATAATTAAAAATATATTAGAAACAAAATTGTGTATTGTATTCAATGGGGAAAAAATGTATTGCATAGTATCATAAAATCCCCTCAAAATCCTAAATAATATTAAAAAAAAATATTATTGAACAAAAGTATATTACATTGGTTTCCGTGGGGGAAAAAAGAGTTACATTTTAAGGCTTCTGTCCCTTTTGACTGCGAAGGAGCCAAGTGTGACCCCTAAATGAAGAGGGCCAGAGGGTTAGAGAAGACACTGTTCGATCAAGTGCTACCTTATCTATGAAAAACTTCGTCAGGATTCAGGCCCCATGAAAGGACAGGAAACTGCACTCGTTAAAATTACAAATGGCTTACTTTTAGCTTCTGATCAAGGCTGCATCTCAATACTAGTTTTACTTGATCTTAGTGCTGCGTTCGACACTAGATCATGACATAAGTCGCGTTCCCACCGCAGGAAATTTCTCCAGGAACTAGGGACTTTGGGGTGGTACTCGGTGTGTTTCGACCGCGATGGTCACAGCAACAGGTCTGGGGGGGGAAAGGTCCTGGGAAAAAAGTTCCTAGGACAAGTTGTTCCGGGTAATTTTGGCAGAAACGTGGCTTTACACTGGCATTCAGGAACAGGCATTAACATGGTTTAGATCAGGGGTTTTCAAACTTTATGATGCCAAGGACCCCCAAATATGATTAACCTTTTATGAGGGACCCCCTGCCTAAAATCCATCTACATATTTTTATGTATGAAAAAACATGTAAACTGTTAGATAAATAGTAAGTGTGCCATTGTAAATACAACATATTGTTTCCAAACTTAAATTGGTTTTAATGTTGGATGTATAAACCTGAAGAAGAACATTTTCAATTTAAAATTATTTATATAAGCAACTTTCACAATAAATGTATACAAGCAGCTTACGTACTGCGTTAAGAATACTGCCTTAGAACCCCAGTGAGCAAGATAACTATAACTGTAGGACTATAGTGAGAGCAAACATATACAATTCTGAAAAGTATGTATATGACAAGAAACATTTAGAAATAAAACAGTTAGAATGTTCAGTAGACTTTATCCATTTTTGCTTTGTCTTTTTATCTGAAATTTTCTGGGGACCCCTATAGAACCTTCTGAGGACCCCTGGGGGTCCCCAGACCCCAGTTTGAAAACCCCTCGTTTAGATCGTACCTATCTGACAGTTACTATTTCGTTTATTTAAATTTGTATTTTTTCATTTTTTTAAAAACATTTTTTATTAGATTAACCATTTTACTCGGATGCACGTCACAATATGGAAGAAACGATCTGTCAGTACTTTCATTTTAAAAAGAGATGACTTTAGCTTAACTTAAAGGAACACGCCGACTTTTTGGGACTTTAGCTTATTCACCGTATCCCCCAGAGTTAGATAAATCCATACATACCATTTTTATCTCCGTGCGTGCCATAACTCGCACCCACCGCTAGCCTAGCTTAGCACAAAGACTGGAGGTAAACGGCTCCAGCTAGCCTACTGTTCAATAAATGACAAAATAACGGCAACATTTTCCTATATATATATGTTGTGATGTGTATAGTTACATCGTGTACTAAGACCGACGGAAAATGAAAAGTTGCAGTTTTCTAGACCGATATCATTCCTGCGTAATAATCCAGGAACTTTGCTGCCGTACCATGGGTGCAGCGGTGCAATGATATTACGCAGCGCCTGAAAATAGGCTAACTTCCGTCAACATAACCAACGTGACAACCTGCTTGCACAGAGAGCGTGCTGGGGACTATTTTCAGGCGCTGCGTAATATCATTGCGCCGCTGCACTCATGGTACAGCAGCAAAGTTCCTGGATTATTACGCAGGAATGAGAGTATAGTCCCTAGCCATATCGGTCTAGAAAATTGCAACTTTACATTTTCTGTCGATCTTAGTACACAATGTAACTATACACATCACAACATGTAAATAGGAAAATGTTGCCATTATTTTGTTATTTATTGAACAGTAGGCTAGCTGGAGCCGTTTACCTCCAGTCTTTGAGCTAAGCTAGGCTAGCGGTGGGTGCGTCAGACAGAGTTATGGCACGCACGGAGATGAGAATGGTATGTATGGACTTATCTAACTCTGGGGGATACAGTGAATAAGCTAAAGTCCCAAAAAGTTGGCGTGTTCCTTAAAATCATTATTTGTGACATGACTTAACTCTTTCCCCACCAGTGTATTTGATCATTTTCACAAACTTTTAATGGCCCCCAGAATATTTTATTGCATGAATATCTGAACATGAAATATATCAAAAGAAAGAAAAAAAAACAAAAAAACATTTTATTCTAGCTTAATGCGTTCTTTTTTTCTCAACACTTGAATGTTTCATAAAATTTTGAGCAAAAAGCTAAGAAAGTCGCATTTTTGTTAAAGACTACATCCAGATCGGATTCAGAACGATGATCAAAACAGAGATGGAGTAGATCAACACCCCCAAAGCTTCACAGTCCTATAGCTTGTTCTGGGTCGACATTTCATTCAGTAACATTAGGCATTTTGATTTATATGCTGTTTAATGTTGATGATTGCGTTATTTTACATATGCTTCTGCTTACATATGATATCACTTGTTTCTGCTTCTGTGTTTTGAATCAGAGATCTGTACTCTTTCAGAAGATGCATAATAGCACCCCCTACCATATAACAGTGAAAACACGGAAAGCTGGAAAATTCCGTCAATGGCGGGGAAAGAGTTAATCTGCTTTAACTTAATATAGGTATATGTTTACCTGAATGAGTAGGCCACACAACCCCCTTTTCCCTTCCAGTGGTTGATGCACAAATCATCAGATTGACCAGGAGAGCGTTCAGATTGATTCCCATCTGAATCCTGGACCACAGAGCAGTTCACCTGCAGAGTACAGATGTATTATTTTTATAATATGCAACTGCATATTGTTAAGACAGGAATGATCGAGCATTATAGTACGTTTGTGTACCTCTGTTGTGGTGATGAACTGAGTAAAACGCAGCAGCTCTGTGAAAAACGAGGGTTGTTCTGATGCCCATGGCTGCAGTATCAGCTCTCTAGCTGAGGCCTGTAAACACACAAACACAAAGATTTCTCTCTCTCTTCTTGGCCAAATTTCAAATGCACATACAAAAACTTGAAAACAGGGATGCAGTGGAGGAGGGTCAGGCATTCGATAGCCACTGTGAGCATGTGTAGCGCTTCAGGCAGGAGAAGTTGCAGCTTGTTTGGGGTCACAGAATTTGCCCTTTTGAAACCAGAGGTTGAACAAAAGAAACAGAGAGAACTTTTTTTAAACCTGATGGGCTGTTGGAAATTGAGCCTCTCCCAAAACATACAACAACCCTGTTTAGTAACCATGGAGACTCTAGACTAGTGGAAGAGGGGATATGACTCACTGAGGAACTCACTGTTGTGGGGGCGGACAGTGAGACAAACAGAGAAAGGGAGAGTGAGAGACTATTTTTCAGAACATTTTTTCCATGTTAAAGAGTCTAGGAGGGATCCCCGTATATTTTGCCAAGTCACACATATGTTTTTCAATCCCTCTAGATAAAAAAACAAAACAAAAAAAACCCATTTTTTGTACTAAGTAAACCCATTTACAAGGACAATTCGTTTTCTTTTGAGTTGCATATGAGGAAGACCATCCCCCTAAAGCTGGGAGATAAAAAGTTACCTGCATTTCTGGTGAATATGAGATTACATGAGGTCCTTCAAGCTCGTTTTCGTCTTCATATCCTGTCAGTCTTGAATCCTCGTCAGTCCAGAGACCCAAATCACGCTCATTTTTTCTAACCTCAGATGCCAGGTCATTCTTTATGCTTATGACGAGAAAAGCAGGCTCGTCCCCGCTCGTGCTGCTGTACGCGCGCGGCACCGTTAAACTAACCAGTAGTTGGACGAGCAGTAGCACCGACAGACCTATAATAAACATACGGTGGGAAATGCCTCTTAGTCCGCTAAAGTTACAAGCGGCCATGCTTTCCCTATTTTGAGCTTGGAGTGACCCGTGGGAGCGCAGACACCAGAAATGAAGAGCCGGCGCCACGGTGACTCTCTGGCTTGAGGGCAATGGGATCGAAACTCACTGCTGGACACCAGTGCGCGTGAGTCAGGTTTTTGCCCACACCACCCAACGTTTCCCAAGAGAAAAACAGGTTAATAGACATACTAAATAATAATGAAAACCAAAAAATCAGGTCGGTTTGTGTGATGTTGAGGGATATGGCAAGCCGTTTTGACTTTTATTCATTCACAGGATATTAATTCTTGATATAAACAATTACATTTTTACTAGTTAAAATGCTAATTCTTGATATCAACAATTCAATTTTCATTAGGTAAAATCTAATTCTTGATATCAGTAATTGAATTTTCACTAGTGAAATGTCACCATAGGCTGCCATTCAAATTCAATTGTTGATATCAAAAATTACATTCCTGATATCAACAATTAGCATTTCTGATATCAAGAATTTAATTCCTGATGTCAATATAATTTCAGATATCTAAAATGGCTTTCTTACTATAGTAACAATCACATTCATGATATCAGAAATGATCATTGTCACTAGTGGCTCTGTAATTGTTGATATCAAGAATGCATATCCTGTGAATGAATAAAAGTCAAAACGGCTTGCCATAGAGGGACGGAAATGGGAACAGTACAGATGATAGAATCCAGTGGAACTAACCATTCAAACTCAAACAGACAGTCACGCGCGCGCACCACCCCCGCGCGCGAACGCGTTTCACTACTATGTAGTAAAGCAGCGCGTCAAATGAGTAGGATGCCCAAATAGCCACAATTCATCAGTAGGTGAGTAATACCCTCATGACGTAGTCTACTGCATCTATACTGTAAAAATGATATGATGACCACATATATTTTTACATTAACTCATCAAAATAAGCAGTTTAAGCTTTTAAAAGTGCCCCTATTATGCTATTTTAAAGGTATTTTTGGAGGTCCTCTACAATAGGTTTACATGCATCAAAGGTCAAAAAACACTTTCATTTTCTCATAATATACATTGCACATTACCAGAGTTTTCAATGATTCTCAAACCACTGGTCGGATGAATCAGTCTCTCTAAAGCTGCCTTCATGAGCTATTGGAAATGTCCTACTTCCCACTTCTCAAGTGATTACAAGCTCATTGTATTCAAATTTTGACTTGAGAGGGCGTTCATGTCCAATTTTTTTAACTAGGAAACTAGTATTTATGATAATTCAATAGCATGTGAAGGCAGCATAAATCCCTCCTTTCCGTGTGCCTACTCTGCTCTGATTGGCCAGACGGCCCAGTCTGTTGTGATTGGTCTACCGCTTACAGCGCGTGTCGGAAGCTAGACGCTCAATACCATAACTGAACTTCAGCTCCGGAGGCTTCCTCAGCTATTTTACACACTGTAAACGGTTTAATCTATTGCTTAACGCCATTGTGGAGACTTTCTATTTGTTCCTGTGAAATCACAAAACAAAATGCACAAAAAACGGTCCCTGCTCTTGATATATAACCACTGATGATATTCGGTTTTGATGAGAGAAAAAAAAACGAAGACAGATTAGAACCGAGAACCACAAAAGACCATTAGGGAACTAGACCATTAGACCACTAGACCAAGTTTTGCGAATCTATGCATTTATTCACGTAAAAAAATCTTGGCACTAACCAAATATTCTGTTTAGATGCAAGAATTAAACATGAGTTCGATACATTAAACCCAATGAACTGTTGAAAGTTCATTGAAAGTTCATTGGGTTTAATGAACCCCCCCATACACACACCTGTGTGTCCCACCCACCTTTAAAAACAAAGTTACGCCACTGAAAGACAGTAACAATAATGGTGATTTTGCCATATCAATCCGAGCGCGAGTCCAGTGATGAAACATTGGAAGAACAGACAGCTCTATTACACACTGCATGAAAGGGAATATTCAAAAAACAATTATAAGGGCACTTTAAGTTATACAAGATTTAACTCATTTTCAAGTCCATTTATTGTTGAATGACTTAAAAATTTAAGGCAGCAACTTTTTTTCCCTTCTTCTTTTATACAGTGTACTGGGATTCTGAAGTGTGCAGCTAGTGGACACTTCCCACTATTATAGAGTGGTAGAAATTAGAATTCAGTAGAAATTTTGATGTGGCTCATCTTTATAAACCGTACCTTTCAGTTTAACAATTAGGCTATCACTATCAGGAATGGAAGCCGACGGCAGATCAAGTCTGTTATTTCTGGAAAATAGGCCTACTGGTGGTTTGCAACATCCACTTTACAAACAAAAGGTCCATTTGTGGAAGAGATGGTGTTTTTATACAACAGAAAACACAAACAAATCATTAAAATTGACTTGTTTGTCAGGATTATCTTGTACATCGCTTTCCCCATTAAAAACTTTCCCTTACTGCTTTTGCTTGTTCCTAATGTTTCTTAATGAATTATTACAAGTTGGCCTACGTGCTGACAGCTAAATCAGGGCATCAGGAGTTTGTTTTTAAGGGTCTCTTAACATTGTTCATGAATGACAATCTCAGTGTTGAAGGCCTAAACATTAAATCAAATTGCAAGCTTGTAGTTTAAAGTATCAGGTTTTTTTTAAAAGGGACACTGTTGTACTTCTAAATTTCTTTCTGTTTGTGACCTCTGAACAATTGTAACATATTATCATTAGATCACAAATATGGGGAGAATAGTTGCAAAATAAGTAAAAAATTCTAATAAAAAACAAAGCACTGGTTACAGAAGGTGCATATTAATTTCATTTAAAAGGTTAAATGCATATCTGATATTGGCAATGTTTTATGAGGACATTGGCTCGATTGCATGTTAGAATGACATTTTTTTGACAGAATTTTATATAAATGCAAATGAACAATAAATTGTCAAACTGATGCATGTTATATTATATTTTCCAGGTGCTGCAAAGAGCATTTTTGTTGCCTATGCATATATATATTGAAACATATTATATGTGATAACCAAGAAACAGGAGTACACTACTGTAGCCAGACAGTGGCAACGCAACTATCAAACAACTCAAATAGAGAACAAACAGAATAGGGTAGAGAACAGATTAAAGCCACAATATGTATTTTTCCGCTGCTAGAGGTCGCTGATTTAAAACAAAGGCGTAGCTTGATGACGCCTTGATTACACAGAGCTTTTATTATGCCGCAGACGAGCGCTTCCACTTATTCTGCTCATGTGGGGTAATGCAGTGTTGTTTATCATATTAGATACATTATTTGAGTGTGTATGTTATAATGCTACTCTGTGCGTTGAATGTATCCAAACAGTTGCTCACCTGTCTAATAAACACATCATATATTAAAGTGTCTTTGGTGTTTCCATGGTTTCTACAAAATAAAACCGGAAATCGATAGTAACGCGGGTATGATGTCATTGATAGGCAACGCACGGGCACAGTCCGTGTTCTGGTTAAAATTGCTTATTTCTCTGGATTTAAACAAAGTACACAAGTCAACAAAATATATAACATTGTTCTAGTGGTTTTTGGTTATTTTAATCCAAAAATCTTACATATTGTGCCTTTAAGTCTCTTTATGTGCTAGATGCTCTCCTAAAATATTATACTAGACGACAAGCCAAACATTTATCTTTAGATGTCCCTTGGGTTGATCTGTTGGAGATAACTGACATAATTGTCCAATATTTTCTCAACACAGTAGCGCAGTGCAAGGATGAGAAATTACAGTTTATGTTTCATACCCACTCCCCTCCCCCCACAACCCCCCCCCCCCCCACACACACACACACAAACTGATCAATGAAAAATGTACACTATTCTCATAGCCTCCTCAGATTACTTACTTTCCATACATTTCATAATTCCCACACAATCCTTTCTTCATTTCTCTGAAATCTGTGTTCATGTCCTCATCTGAACTCATCTGAGCTGCTATTAGAATGTCTGTCGACAAAAGCACAATTGCCTCGTTCCAAATGCCTGAGTAGTGCTGCACGGCTGGAATGCAAAAGAGGCACCAAAACCACTCACACACACACAAAGAACTGTTTCAATACCATTTCAGAAAGAAATGTTTTGGGATATATCATTATAATGAACCATCCAGTTTGATCATGCTTATGCTGCACACATATACATACATTATATCGAGAACATATTGAGCTTTTTATCATAAAAATGTAATTGGACAGTCATCTGAATGATATCTGACATGTTTGTTAAACGTCTTAGTAAAGGTGATAATAACTGCATGTTAATATCCATTGTATTTTTATTTTCCTGCTTGGCCACCAATGGACCTCATTTCATTTTCATCGTATTTCCCCAACCACAGAGGAGAGGCAGGACAAAATTAAACAATGATCAGAACAGAATGTGTATTTAAATATTTTCACCTCAGATACAGTATATGGAACAGACAGATACAATATTTCATCACAAAAAATCACTGTACGACACAGCGGACCACAAGAAATACGAACAGAGGGATGAAAGAAAAAGAGCAGGAGAATATGCATTGTCCACACCCTGAGCTTCAGGCCATCATATCCAGGGTGGAAATTACCCTGGTCTCTAAACATCTTGACAAGGACAGCATCTTTCAGGGGCAGTGCATGGGTGTCTGTCCTCCTGTTATGATAAAAACACACAAATGAGAGTTGGATGTCGGGCACAAAGTGACCATGCTGCAGAACCAGAGCGGCGGTTGAAGGGATCAAATTTGGACACATTCCTGTGGGACCAGACCAGGCCATTGATAAAAAAGATTATTTAAACTGTACTTGCACAAACCCAAGCTGAACAATTTAAAGCCACATAAAACTGGTATTTCCCTCATGTGTTCTTACAGCAGTTCCAAAACACTGTCATGACATTGCTGCTTTAACATATCTCTTTCAGCAGGACTCTGAGATTCGGTTGTTTTCATAGCAGTGAGCTCCTCAAGTGATCGAACCATTTGAGTAGCTTATGTACAAATGCTGTTTTTGTTTTGTTTTTTTTTCTTAAAAAATGTTGAACTTAAGAGTGAGAAGAGGGCAGAGTTTGTGCAGTCACCATTCATAGATGCTGAAGGAACTGGACCTTTAGGATTAAGTAATCTCCCCAGAGACAAAATCAGAGGA
Source organism: Rhinogobio ventralis (assembly GCA_039654625.1). Classification (NCBI taxonomy): domain Eukaryota; kingdom Metazoa; phylum Chordata; class Actinopteri; order Cypriniformes; family Gobionidae; genus Rhinogobio; species Rhinogobio ventralis. The sequence goes on along the minus strand of CM077209.1, from coordinate 34,750,764 downwards.
GACTAAAACAGACAAAGAGGGAGCAAGTTCAGGATGTAGACAAAAACCTTTTGTGTGGTCTCGCACATTGGTTGAGTTTTTGGGCATCAACTGAGTATGTGTGAATCACATTTGCACTCTAAAAGAAAGGGACAAGGTTGTTCCCTGCATTTCATCAAATTGGTTTCTTCGTGATACTAGTAGTGTCCATTCTTTGTTTAACAAGTCCCTAGCCCAAGCTATGTAGCAATATTAGCTGGCAAGACTTTTTGTGCGTGCATTTGCAGTTGCAAGTCAGCGTATGAAAAGTATATGCAAGATTGTAAATGTTTTGTGAGCACAGAGTATGTTTGTGTTCGTGCATGTGTTTCTGTGTCTGTCCATGTGTATGCATTTGGATCTTGATTGTCACTGCTGGAGAAGTCTTTATTTAGTCCATAGCTCTGAAACTCTTCAGTCTAACTCAGTAAGTGTCTTCCAAAGCCTTTAAAAAAGATTAAAAATATGAAAAGGGCACTGTCCATTTCATCTGTCAAGAAAAAAGAGAACAATCAAACGAGGGTTAGTCTCAATACATAATGACATAAACCTGTATCACAATATAGATTGTGGTAGCATTAAAGTATTTAATTGAACAATTTCATACTGCTATCATGTACTGGTATTAATGTCGTACCTCTTCAGCAAAGCCATGATAAATCCAACTACAGGCTGGTGACGGTGAAGCCTTCATCGCTGGGCTGGTCGAGAAGCTGGCAGAGTACCCCTCCCCGGGCTGTTTGGGGTGCATAACGGTGTCCAACAGGTGCATAGTTGTCCAAGTTACCATGGTAACCCATCTCATCATGCTGAGGGGAAGAGTCCAGAGTCCCACTCACACAAGTTGACATGGAAGGACCTCTTTGTAAAGGGGAAGGGTAAGATGAATGGGATGGAACTCTCATCCCAGATACCATCAATGGCATGTCCCGTTTGTGGGAGGGCAAAGAGACTGCTGGTGGTCGTTGTTCCTCATAATTTTGGGGGCTGCCAGCGACACTTCCTCCTTGCCCATACCAGCAGGGAGAGCCACTGTAACTTGGGGAATCATACTGGGAGAACTGTTCTTTTGGGACCCGATGAGGACTCATGGCAGAACCACACTGCGGCAAGAGCCGAGGGGTTGGGGAGAGGGTTGGGCTAAAAGTCCTGGCAGCATGCCCATAAGTCTGTGAGGGAGGACCAGGTTTAGGATACTGCTTTAGGGCATCTGACTGATTTGACAAACTGGGGGACACAGAGGCAGAGTCCGGAGGAAAGACATGAGCAAATCTTTCATCTGAGGAGGGAGTAGAAGTGTGGACAGAATATGGAGAGGGGTATTCACAGGACTCTGGGGCATGGCTGAGAGGTGATAGGCTACTACTATCTCCACTGTAGTAGTCCAATGCTTCTTGGTATAAACCCCCTGAACCCATTTGCCCTGACCCTGATGGGGTCGAAGTCTTTTGAGATTTGGTTTTTGGCGGTGGGTGGCGATCTCTTTGGCAAGGAGAGTATCCTCCCCTGCCTCTGGCTCCCCTGGGCTGTCTACCACCTGTAGCACTACGTTTTGGCCCTCCTTGCATAGGAGGGCTGGCAGGTGAACCTGGGGGAACAGAGCATGCTTCCTTCTCATTGTGTGTCTCAGACTTTTTCCTTCGCCCACGACCTGGTTTCACCCCCCCTTGGAATAGTACATTCTGACTCCAATTGTAAGAAGGGCCTGCCGAATTCTCATTCCAGTCAAGCATTAGCTTCTCCAGGCTTGAAAGGCTAGACTGACCCTCAGGCATAGGAACATCCCTTGGGCGAAATGCTCCCCCCACAACACTCATCCCTCCACCACCAGTGTGAGAAGAGTCTGAAGAGGATTCAGAGAGTGTGTCGGGGCAGGGACGCTGTTTGGCTTTTTGGGGTGTGTAGTTTGAGATGTCCAGAATGTCTTTGGATTCTGACCCAGTTCCAGCTACCCCATAATCAGAGTAACCATGAAACTGATGACTACCATATGCATCACTACCCCAGTTATTTCCCCCTTGCCTGTAACCCCACTGAGCTGTAGAGGTGTATTGTCTGCAACCCTCAGGCGGAGAAGAGGATAAGGAATAGGGGCTAGACTTTGACATTGACATATAACTTCCACCTGGGGAGGTTGCACCAGAGTCCCCTCGCTGTATGGTTGGATGGGGTGGGCCTGGATATCCACTATAATTGCGCTTGGCAGAACCCTGGTAATTCGAATAACTCATCTGACACTGTGCAGAGGGAACAGAGGGAGTTTTAGTACCATATGTAAAGCTACAGTCACTTGGCCTTTGCTGTTGCTGTTGCTGCTGCTGTTGAGGGAGGGGGTGAATACTTCCTCCTTGAGGAACCCCAGCGCTATAACTAGGTGGATATTGAGGAAAACCTCCAGAGGGATGTGGAGAGCTGGGTGAACGGGAAAGCAAGAGTGCAGGGGATTTAGGGAATGATGGAGTTGGAGAAGTCTGTGAGACACTGTATGAATATGAGGGTTTAGTTGAAGAGCTGGCTTGAGTTTGGGGTGAGGGTAATGGCGCCCCTTCCCCAAGACATGCTGCTCCTTTAGGACTTCTTTTAGGAAAGGCAGGAGACCAACGATGGGCTGCACCAGGGCTGCCACCCTCATATCCTGGGGTGAGCTTACGGCCTTCCTGGCGTCCAGCAGGGCTGGACATGGAAATGTCTAGCAGGTCAGAGGAGTCATCAGAATCAAGTAGAGAGCGAAAATATCCTGCAAACATTCCCTGAGACTCTTCTCCACTGCACACCCCTCTCATACCAGGGCTGTGGTACATCCCCCCTTTACAAGCATCACTGCTTTGAAAACTTCCACGAGGGGAACAAGGACTCTGATAACTACTTGCTTTCTCAGGAATATCTCTGTCACCTTTCCCTATCCAACTACTGTTCTCATTTTGCCAGTCTTGCTCTTGGGCACCTGTACAATTTTTTAAAGCCCCATTCTTTCGTGACCGGCGTTTTTTAACCTTCTCACCTAGTACAGAGTCACCCAAAGCTGCTCTATTTATTCCCCCAGCAACACCCTTGCCTCTTTTTCGAGGAGCTCCTGGCTCAGAAGCAGGGACCTTGCGCTTTTTGCCAATTGTTTCAAAGAAGTCACTGAATGACCTCTTAAAAGAATCAGAGGATCCAGCTGCTCCCCCTCCTCTACTCCCCATACAGCCTGCACGACCACCTCTTCTGCGAAATCCTGTGAGACGGTGCAAAAGAGTGGAAAGGGATGGATTTTCTGGTGGTATGTGGAAAGTTTCAGGCTCTGTTGGGGTCCAGCAGCGTGGAGGGGAGCAGCGGCCTGTGCTGGGAGGTTGTCTGTTCAAGAAGGCCAGTTTGGAAAGGACATCTGCATATTCTACTTTAACATCATTGGTATCATTAACGTATGAGGGCTGTGGAGACGGTAGCTTTACTGTTCGCCGCCTCCGAATTTTTTTTGGCTCTGCTGCACTGGCTGCTCCTACTCTGGTCTCATGCATGTCAGGTTGTCCTGGCAATGCCTGTTTAGGGGGGCGTCCCCTCCGTCGCTTCAAGATTACAGGAAGCTCTCCCGGTGGAAACATTACCATCACACTCTTTCCATTGTTTTTCATGCGGAGAAGTGCAGTTGGCTCTCTGGAAACATTAGCTCCTGGCTTAGCTCCAGGCTCACCTCCTACACCCCCTTCAGGCCCCTCTCCTGTTGTGACCCCTTCTCCATAGGGTCCAGCACACACTGGCTCCAGGGATGAAATCTTGTAGCTTTTCTGTCGTCGGCTCATGTGAACAGGTATTCTGGCTACTTTTACCACAATCCTTCTCACACCTAAATAACGTCCTTGTCGCTTCCCTCTAACTGCATGGTGAGTCACAATGCCCTCTCCTTCTGATGTCCTCATGCTATGATTTGGTGTAACATTTGCTGATATAGCTGGCAATGGTAAAACAAATGATGGGGCAGGAGCACACACCTCTGGGGGGCGCTCCTCCATCGGCCTTATTTCCTCCGCTCTCCAGACTCTATTCTCCTCTTCTTCTTCATCCTGTTGGTCCAATTCCCTTTTGAACAAATTGTCCTCAGTAGCTCTACGTAATCGGGATGATTTTCGAAGATGGCAGGGGAAACGTGGTCGGCCAGAGCTCCGTAGGGTATACTTCCTTTCAGCCTCCACAGAGGTCATGACAGTGGACTGGCCTGTTATACAAACTTGGTCTGGGTCAGTGGTGCGATCCATTTCTGGCTTACATGTTGAATTGTGTTCTTTCTCCTCCTTAGGTAAAGAGGGAGGGTTGTACTGAGGAGGTGATAGAGTCTTTGGGGGAGGGGTGGCATGTAACAAAGGGGCAGACGGAACATGTACATTATGTGTTTCAGTCTTGGAAGGTAAGGACAAGTCTTCTGGAATAAGAGAGGGGTCCTGCTCTATAAGTGAGGAGCCAGTGTCTGCGCACTTGTGTGTTAGCGTGTTTGTGTCCATCCACATACGTGTATCCACTGGAATGTGTGTATGCGACTGCAGGTGTGTGCTTGACTGTGTGAGTGAGTGTTGGGGTGTGTGCATCTGTGGTTGTGTGTTTTGCTGAATGTGCGTTTGTTCTTGTGTGTGTACTTGCTCCACATATTCCGTCTGCCGACGTCTCCTTGCCCTACGTCGAAGTTGCTCTTCATGGTTCCGCAGACCATTAGCTAAAGAGGGAGGTGAATAAAAGCTGTAATGTAGTGAGCTGGCTGGAGTGGAATCAGTGGGTCCTACAGATGTGCCCCCAGGCTCTTCATCCCCCTCCCAAAGAGAGGGGCCCTCATCATCACTGCAGTCTTTGTCAGCCAGTGCCTCACAAGTCAAGCGAACACCTCCAGAGCGCAGGCGACCTGACAGACGGCTCATTACCCCCAAAATTGCAGATCAGGATCTTTGTATTTACGTATATGTGTCAGTGATGGTTCCGTGTTAGATTTAACTGTAAGCTGGGTCCAGTTCAGCAGGTGGGTTGTTTGATCTCTTTCCTCTCACTATGTTATACTTGGACAGAATGAGGCTTCACACAGTCTTGGGGTTCCCAGTTTTCAGGAGTGCAGTTATTTCCTAGGGAAACAAAACACACAAAAAGGCATGTTCACTTACTGTTGAGGACTGAAAACAGTTACTGTAAATGCTATTGAAATAACTGCAGTTGTTCTTACCATGTCTGATGCTGTGGCCATGCTTTGTGTTATCCCTGTGGGCGAAAGGACACTTGTCACTATGGCAATACAGTTAGAGAACAGTTGTAACCATGGCAATTGAATATGAGTGGAACGGTAACCATGGTTACATAGTTTTCCTTTCCAATGCAATAGATTGCAGGCCTTACTATGGCAATACGACATATGTCTCAGTGGATAGGCAACTGCTCTACATGCTTTACATTTGGCAATTTAATGCATATTAAATAAACTTTTAGTAAAAAAAAAAAAAAACATAAACAGTCACTCAGTCTAGCATGATCTCTCGCAATAATAAACAATCCCTCAAATTTTTTTAATGCAAAGTCTGATTTAGGAAATTTAAGAATAAGAGAATTCGTGAAATCATCTAAAAGACCATGTCGAAAAAAGTCCAAAGCAGCCATTGCATTAAATATCAAAAACATGGTTTGAATCTTAAGATAGTGGCTATTCAAAACATTTTGAAGAACAAATGTTTGGCTGCCAAAATGTATTGCTTTTCAATATTATTGTGTGACGTCATGTGGCCTTGTTAACATTATTTTAAAAAGACGTGATAGCATCCACATATATTGATATAAAGAAACATTAAATGTGTCCATTGTCAAAAAATTAGGTTGAAAAAATGTCCACATTGTAACTGTAAACCAGTAAACAAATATGGAATATAGTTAAATTTAAAAGGCAATATCTAAATAAAAGACTGTATATAAGACTATACACATAAAAATACCAAACATACTAGTGAGATACAAAATATGACCTCTGAGAAAAGGCTCGAATCAATAAACAATGCAAAGAAGTTTGGACATGGCAGCAGGGGGCAGCAAAGGGACGAGAGGCGGAGGATGTAGAGAGTTGAGGAAAGAGATGGATGGATGAAAGAATATGTGAATGGACTTAAATATATAAAAAAGGATCAACATATTTTTCAAATTACATCCTGAAAAATGAGGGGGGGGGGGGGGTATAAATGCATGCAAGAATATTTCAAACAAAAAGGAAAGTCCCATGTCATTCCAACCCATCTTCTGTTAAACACAAAATGAGATCTTTGGCATAATAAACGTGGATGCTGTATATGCTGCCATTCATGAAAAGAAAAATCCTAAAATTTTCACACAAGTATACATATTCCAAGTCTTTGAAAGCCACAGACAGGGTTTAGATTAAGCCAGGATTAGGCCTTAGGCCTTTAATTAGGGCATTTAAGTAGCTTTTATAAACGTGACATTACTGATGTGCTTCTTGAGACAAATCAATGGCACGGACATATTTCGGTGCAAGTTGCTTTTAGTTAAAACAGCTCAAACATGCATTTTAGTCTGGGACTAGTTTAAGCCTTGACTGTGAAACCGGGGGGAAAGTATCTTTGTTGGCGAATACATTATTCAAAAAATTCCTTTAAGAATGGCTCTTCGTGTGCAATAAACACTGTAGTGATGCAAGTAAGTCCAGGGGCTGGACTCTCTCACACACACAATACAGTTCTATCCATCTCTCAGTCTATTCCACATGGTTTTTATTACTAACTGGCAACGATAAGGAAAGTGCCGAAAGAGAGAGAGCGAGCGAACCAGAAACATGTGCTACAGTACATGGTGCCGAACAAGCTGCCACACTTGCATTCTTGAAGACACTGATACAGAGACAACATGCACCCTTGCCCGTAATATCTCATATTTTTGCTAAAAATGAATGTCTCCACAATCCTTCATTTCACTACTAGTACTGCTGAAACTACTTTAGATGCATATAATTATTTCTTCCACCAAGAAAACAAAAAAGCATTTCCTTTGTGCACTTAATTTTCTGTGACACAAACAAAATCGCTGCAATCCAGTGTTCGGAGCCATGGATAAGCTTCCCACACTACTGTATTGCCAGTTTGGCCTGATCTTCTTGTGCTTTAATTCTCCCAGATTTCAACAGTGCCTGCTCACGGTTTTCATCTTTCCTCACAGGTTTTCAGAGAGATTTTAGATCTGAACACATTTCTGGTTGCTTCAGAACAATTATTGTATATGTGTGTGTGTGTGTGTGCCCTTAAAGGCCCATGACCTTCACTCAGTACCAAGTTTCTGACACTTCTTTCATAAGTGCTCGCCAGTCTTTGCCTGACATCTTGAAACCATGCACATGTTCACAGTATCCAGTGCCAAGGGCAACAAAACAATTCAAAACATCAATGAACTCTCTTGTGTTTGACTCTTCTCCTCTTTGAAAGCTTAATTTTGTTGTCAGTAAACATAGCGATGATGTTCTGTACCAAAATGGTCTGATTTGGTCATCAGAAGCAGTTCTGTTAAGGCACGTTCAGGTGTGTTTTGGCTGTGATACTGTGCACTTATGTCTCTCTCAGTCTACCTGGGTCTTCAAACATATTACCCTTTCATTGGGCTGGCTATAAATGGTGCAAGCTTGTGCTTGAAGGACTCAAGCACAAGGATGTTTTTTCTACCATTTGAAGTATTCTGTTAAGAAATCACATCCTGTGATGTTGACTACAGATCCATAGGTCTTAATCTTCGTCACACCATTACGAACAGTGAAAACAAGAACATCAAGGTCTTTGAAGATTGTCAGAACTGGCATGTATTGGCTATCTTTACATTTGACATGCTCATTGTACACTAACACAGGAACTCATAGCAGGACTGAATTTGCATTTTATTTTGTATTGCATTCCTGCAATGTATCACAAATGAGTTCACTTAAACAAAAATTTCCGGAATTAACTGATTTGATCAAATGACTTTAATGAACAAACTAATTACTATGAACATTAAGGTCCCCTATTATGCAAAATTCACTTTTACATGGTGTTTGAACATAAAAGTGTGTCGGCAATGTGTGTACACAACCACCCTATGATAAAAATCCACCCACTCCTTCTCCATTAAACCTCAACAGTCTCATAGAACAAGCCGTTTTGATTTTCTGAGCAATGTGACGTCACATTGCTTAGGCTCCGCCCCGTCATATTCGCTACATGAGCACCTGTGTGTGTGCTGTTCCGTTATAGCGCATAGCGAACGTTGTAACAGTATTTGTGTGTGTGTTGCTCATCCATCGCTGCAAAACGGCTGAAAAAATTCTACAACTAAATAAATTCATCAAGTAACCATTTGGAAAATTCCTGGTTCATTCTCATAGTTGTTGCTTCTGCTGGAGTCTCTCCGTTTCATACATATAGGGCTGAACACCACTATTTTCGTTGAGAGTCATATTGCTTCTGATTTTTTAGGCTGCATTTGAAATCGCCCCTTAAACCCTCAATCACTATTCCCTACATTAGTCCACTAATACAGTTCACTTGAAGGAGTGAATGAAAACGAGTGAGTGAATTCGGACAGACGTTGAGTGTACATCGCAATGCAATGTGGGATTAAATGAGTGCACTCAGTAACGTCCACTATGGTTTCGGACACCACTACAAATGGCTGTCCTCTCAAATAACGCCCTATTTGAGGGTATAGTGGGGTTACGATTTCAGACACAGCCTTATTGTAGTTATCCAGCAGATATGTAAAAGCTCCGCCCTCTTCTGGAAAGGGGGCGGGGAGCAGCAACTTCAATGAGCAGCTCATTTGCATTTAAAGAGAGACACAAAACAGCGTTTTTTCCTCCACCCAAAAATTGCCATTTTCAACATGGTATAATAAATGATCTGTGGGGTATTTTGAGCTGAAACTTCACAGACACGTTCTGTGGAAACTTGAGACTAATATTCAGAGATGGGAAGTAACAAAGTACAAATACTTTGTTACTGTACTTAAATCGATTTTTTCTATTTATTTTTCTGACAACTTTTTACTTTAACTTTTTTAAAGTTTTTGTGTTACTCAGATCTTGGGTCAGACGTAACAACCCAGTGTTTGGGTAGTTTTTGTGTTACCAGATCCTGGGTCAGACGTAACAACCCAGTGTTTGGGTAGTTTTTGTGTTACCCAGATCCTGGGTCAGACGTAACAACCCAGTGTTTGGGTAGTTTTTGTGTTACCCAGATCCTGGGTCAGACGTAACAACCCAGTGTTTGGGTAGTTTTTGTGTTACTCAGATCCTGGGTTAGACGTAACAACCCAGTGTTTGGGTAGTTTTTGTGTTACGCAGATCCTGGGTCAGACGTAACAACCCAGTGTTTGGGTAGTTTTTGTGTTACGCAGATCCTGGGTCAGATGTAACAACCCAGTGTTTGGGAAGTTTTTGTGTTACTCAGATCCTGGGTCAGACGTAACAACCCAGTATTTGGGTAGTTTTTGTGTTACTCAGATCCTGGGTCAGACGTAACAACCCAGTGTTTGGGTAGTTTTTGTGTTACGCAGATCCTGGGTCAGACGTAACAACCCAGTGTTTGGGTAGTTTTTGTGTTACTCAGATCCTGGGTCAGATGTAACAACCCAGTGTTTGGGTAGTTTTTGTGTTACCCAGATCCTGGGCCAGACGTAACAACCCAGTGTTTGGGTAGTTTTTGTGTTACTCAGATCCTGGGTCAGACGTAACAACCCAGTGTTTGGGTAGTTTTTGTGTTACTCAGATCCTGGGTCAGACGTTACAACCCAGTGTTTGGGTAGTTTTTGTGTTAGCCAGATCCTGGGTCAGACGTAACAACCCAGTGTTTGGGTAGTTTTTGTGTTACTCAGATCCTGGGTCAGACGTAACAACCCAGTGTTTGGGTAGCTTTTGTGTTACCCAGATCCTGGGTCAGAAGTAACAACCCAGTGTTTGGCTAGTTTTTGTGTTACTCAGATCCTGGGTTAGACGTAACAACCCAGTGTTTAGGAAGTTTTTGTGTTACCCAGATCCTGGGTTAGACGTAACAACTCAGTGTTTGAGTAGTTTTTGTGTTAGCCAAATCCTGGGTTAGACTTAACAACTCAGTGTTTGGGTAGTTTTTTGTGTTACCCAGATCCTGGGTTAGACGTAACAACTCAGTGTTTGAGTAGTTTTTGTGTTAGCCAAATCCTGGGTTAGACTTAACAACTCAGTGTTTGGGTAGTTTTTGTGTTACCCAGATCCTGGGTCAGACGTAACAACCCAGTGTTTGGGTACTTTTTGTGTTACCCAGATCCTGGGTTAGACGTAACAACTCAGTGTTTGGGTACTTTTTGTGTTACCCAGATCCTGAGTCAGATGTAACAACACAGTGTTTGGGTAGTTTTTGTGTTACCCAGATCCTGGGTCAGACATAACAACCCAGTGTTTGAGTAGTTTTTGTGTTACTCAGATCCTGGGTTAGACGTAACAACCCAGTGTTTGGGGAGTTTTTGTGTAAGCCAGATCCTGGGTCAGACGTAACAACCCAGTGTTTAGGTAGTTTTTGTGTTAGCCAGATCCTGGGTTAGACGTAACAACCCAGTGTTTAGGTAGTTTTTGTGTTAGCCAGATCCTGGGTTAGACGTAACAACTCAGTGTTTGGGTAGTTTTTGTGTTACCCAGATCCTGGGTTAGACGTAACAACTCAGTGTTTGGGTAGTTTTTGTGTTAGCCAGATCCTGGGTCAGACGTAACAACCCAGTGTTTGAGTAGTTTTTGTGTTACCCAGATCCTGGGTTAGACGTAACAACTCAGTGTTTGGTTAGTTTTTGTGTTACCCAGGTGTTGAGGTTATTTATTGCAGGCTTTTTGTGACCTCTTAAGGATAGAGCAGTGCAGCTCCGTCAAATTGGTGCATGTCTTCAATAAAATACAGGTTTGTGTACATTTAATTTTATCTATATTTGTTATTGTGATACATACAGGGGCGCGATGTGAGTCACCTAAACAAGTGTCACGTCTGTCTTTTCATGTGATGGAAATCTTATGATTTTATTTTAAAACATACAGAATATACTTAGGATGTTCAAATATGTCCTCAGAACTTTACACTGATTGTTTATGGACAGGTTATGGAGTCAGTCGCCACATATTTTGGCTATGAGAGAAACGCAGGGCGGCGGTCTGAAGTTAGAAGTTCCTCCGCTGAACATGACACAAGCTCTGGCACTAGATCCAGCACTGTTACGGTGGAAACGGGACAACAGAGACTGGTCGATTACACTTCAATTACTTCTAAGGGCCAGATTTACTAAACAGGGCAAATTAGCATGAGAGCGAATTTTGCGTCTGAAAGGGAAACTCCTACAAATACATATGCAATAAGGTCAGCCGCAAAAATAACCCTGTCCATGCCTTTTCAGCGCTAATTTATCACTGTGTGTCTTTAGTAAATCCTGACAGTCAAAAGAGGGTTTGTGCTGGGATAAAATAAAGGAATTATCATGCAAACCAGTGATTGTGTGGAGTATTTTTTTTTTTAAAGTTTAGAGGATTTAAGTTAATCCATAGACATTAATTATTGTATGAAGTACAGTATTATAGTAAAAACGAATCAACCTATTATGCTGGGTTAAATATACAACCTAATTTGCTGGGTAAAATTAACCCAACATGTGTTCTGTCCTATATTTACCCAACCCTTGGGTTGAAAACAACCCAAATTGGGTTGTTTTTAACCCAGTGTTTTTATGACTTTCTTTCACTGACTTTCAATGGTCAAACACACATTTTTCAAAATATTTTTGCAGACGAAAGAAGGTTGTACAGATCTGGAATGACATGAAGGTGAGTAAACGATGACAAAATTTGGATTTTTAAAAAATGAAAATTCTGACATCACTTCCAATCCCGATGAAATTTCATTCATCCTCGAAACACAAATGAAGACATTTTTAATGAAATCTGAGAGATTTCTGTCCCTCCATTGAAAGTCTATTCACCCGGTTCAAAACGTCCATAAAGAGATTGTAAAATAAATCCATATGAATTGAGTGGTTTAATTTTTGGAAAAAGCCTAATTAAATCTGTTCATCATATAAAGCATATAAAGTCTCTTCAGAAGACTTGGTTTAAATGCTTGATTCATATGGATTTCTTTTACGATCTCTTTATGAACGTTTTAAAGTCTTTCAATGGAGGGAAATCTCTCAGATTTCATTAAAAATATCTTCATTTGTGTTTTGAAGATGAATGAAAGTCTCATGAATTTTCACTTATTTTGTGAACTACCCCTTTAAATTGTAATTCCAACTACAAGAGTCAAGTCCAGTCCAAATAGCGAAGAAAATCACATCGATGATGTTGTCCGAGGGTCAACAGGTTTTGCACACAAGCAAATATAGCTTTCAGATCTCCTACTTCACCCTTAAATTGCATCTCTAATTCTCTCACACTTTAAATTTGCTTTCTGTCTCCTCCTCGCTCTCTTCTTCTCTTTCTTTAATTAATACCACTCATTAATTAAGCATCAGTCTCACAGAAGACAGGAACAAGCACAACTGCAGAACAGCACTTTAATTACAGTCACGCACACACACACCGAATCGCTCACAGAGTCCCTCAGATATTCACACACATTCCTTCTCCTAAGCGTTAGAGAGAGAGAGAGAGAGATTGAATGTCTGGAGCTTCTCCTACTCTTCTCTCACAGTTCTGGCACCATCACATATTTGCCTGCCAGGACAGACTAGTGAGCTGGATTAAGTCAGCGATGAGTGTGTGCGAAGAGAGAGAGGAGACATGAGTGAGGTTAGCAGTGCTCTGCTCTGTGTACTAATTAAATGTGGCTTTCACTCTTTCCAACCTAGTGACGTGTGGTAGATAAATGAAATGAGGAATTGTGATGTTTGCACATACAGGTTAACGGCAAATGGAACATGAATCAATATCTTTTTTGTAATATTTTGCTTCTTGGGGTTTATTTATTTTTCGAAGTTTCTTCTACGGAGTGTTTATTTACACTAAGTGCAAATAGCCCGCCTTATTGGCAGAGGCTATTTACACTAACTCCGCCCACTGACGTCTGATTGGGCCAGAAAAAAATGACAGAAGATGCTGTATAACAGTAGCAACACTCTCAGAAAAAAGGTACAAAAGCCGTCACTGGGGCAGTACCTTTTCAAAAGGTACACTTTTGTACCTAAAGGGTGCATATTATACCTTAAAGGCACATATTAGTACCTAAAAGGAACAAAAGTGTACCTTTTAAAAAGGTACCGCCCCAGTGATGGCTTTTGTACCTTTTTTTCTGAGAGTGAATAGTGTAGGGGTAAGACATGTGGAAGTTTAGATCGATCTGAGATTCAAAGCCGCCTTTTGCCGAACTCGCTCTACTCCCTTTTTATACCCTACCCAGGCATTTATTTTCACTAAAAGAATGAAAAAATTCGAAAAGTGGAAATAAAGTGTCTAACGTGTTTAATAATAAAGTGTTTAGGGGTAGGGGTAGGTGTAGTGAGGGCTTTATTGTCCCAATAGGGTGGCATCCATTTAATAATTTTACACTCTGTTATTATTGCATACCGTTTAATGTACAACAACACTGAGGTGCAAATACTATCTGCCACTATTTATAAGCTACTAATAAAATTACAGTTATTGCATAAAATACTGCTATTTTTAGTGTAAATAGAATCTTTTGCTATTTGTACTTAATGTAAATATCATCTATCACTAAGAAAATAAGGTATTTTCATTTAGAAAATATAACCTAGAATCTAGTAGCCACTGCCTTTTTTGAATCAATTTTTCTGCTTGTTTAAATGAATGTGTACTTGCTGTTTCTTTGTAATTGTTTGTGAAATTTACTAGCAATTTCTGAGTGGATATTTTTTTACACCATTTTTTTTCAGTGTGATATTTATTAAAACTCTCAAGTTTACAAATTTTTAAGACTGCTCAAAAATAATAACAACATATCAGTACCATATTGGATATTGTCAGATTTTGTATTTATCTAATTTTTATATGACCTTTGCCATCATCTAACACTCACTTAAAGTCAATATTCTAAAACAATAATAATTGAATAACACTGTTCAATGTAAACATTACCAAATCTCGAAATTAATATCCATTTTTCATACTGTTTCATACATGCCTAAATTCAGTTTTATGATGACTGTGACGATTATGATGATAATTAAACATTAAACACATTATCACTATTGACTAGTTGCTTATTAGCATGCATATTACTAGGATACTGTCAGGGTGTGGTACAAATGAAGAGGGAGCAAGGACTCAAGTGCAAGAAATGGGTATTTATTAAATACAAAAATAAAAATAAACAAAACAAAACCCATGAGGGGGAAAATCAAACATAACAAAGACAAACTACCAGGGTCGGGAACAAGGAGCATGAAAACAGGAGACGTACCAGTGACAACGAACCAGCACAGGACTGAAGACACAAGGAGATTAAATAGGGGACAAACAAGGCAGGTAATGGGGAAGAACAGGTGGGGCAAATTAACCAATAACCATATAACAAGATAGGCGGGGTTGACCAGAGACCAGAGACATGACATCATACCTAAACATGACAAACACACCACATGTGCTTACACAGGACAAGACAGACATGTGACAGATATTGGCTGTTTATTAGTACTTATGAAGCACATATTAATGACTTATTCTGCATGACCATATTCAACATCCCTTAATCCCACCAATACCTAAACTTAACAACTACCTTACTAACTATTAATAAGCAGTAATTAGAAGTTTATTGAGGCAAAAGTCGTAGTTATTAGTGAGAATTGGACCCTAATCTAAAGTATGACCGAATTTTAATATTGATGCATCCCTAGATTTTATTGTATATGTTCCTACTGTTGATTGGCTATAAATATTATTATACATAATATACATAATCACAATCTTTTCACTCTAATAATCAGCAAATCCTCAGTTAACAATGAGACGAATCATTATCCGCGGATGTTGCTTTTGGACCGTGTAACTTCAGAAAGATGAGTGGTTTACACACAATTTGATCTCAGATTTGTTTTTGCTTTTTGTACTAGCTGTTATTTATATTCTCTTCATATTCCAATTTTGTTTGGTGTGCCTCCTCT
Source organism: Rhinogobio ventralis (assembly GCA_039654625.1). Taxonomy (NCBI): domain Eukaryota; kingdom Metazoa; phylum Chordata; class Actinopteri; order Cypriniformes; family Gobionidae; genus Rhinogobio; species Rhinogobio ventralis. Next base: position 34,735,641 of record CM077209.1, on the reverse strand, counting down.
GAGAAAATCCATCCCTTACACACTCTCTGGCGTTTCACCTTTTTTTTGTATTTGAATGAGAATGTATTTAACTTCTCTTACTGCAGCCGCCTCTCTTTCCCTCCCTCCACTACTGCGCTTTCCATTCTCCACACATGTTCCGTCTCTTTCTCCATCGCTCCAATCCTTTTAACTGCTGCAATGCTCCCCATGGGATCCAAACAGCTGGTAACGTTTAGCCAATCACAAAGCTGCCTTTAGACTCACTGTCCAATGACAGACATGATAGTCCACATTGATGCCCACCTGTCCAAAAACTAGCCATAAACAAATCCCACAGCACAAAATAAGATTATCTGTTGACTCATCCTGCAACAAGATTTGAATGCTCAAAATGTTATTTATTTTAGATCTCATGAAATTGTCATGAAACCAATCACAGCCTAAACCAAGACCAGAAAGCCAAATACATCAGACATAAGGACATATGGGGAAATAATCAAAAGTAACAATGCAAAATCATATAATAAGCAAAAATACATCCTCATAGTGCAAGTGATCTTTTTCTCATTCGAACTGTATGAAATGGATTTGGCATATAGGTACAACAAAAGCTGAATGATGCAGGGATTGGAAGTACTTCACACTCTTAGAAGGAAAGGTTCTATATGGAACCTTAAAGGTTCCGTCAGGCGCTTCATATATAGAACCTTAGGGGTTCCCATCATGGGATCATTTCAGTTGTAATTTTAATTAGTGCTTTCAATTGATATAAAAAAAAAACTAATTAACCACACATTTTTTCTGTAATTAATTGTGATTAAAACATTGGAGTTTTTAATATTTTTATATTGTAATAATTTCACAGTTACTCTCCAAATGAATGTAGAAACAACTTAAAGACAGTATATTTTAAATATTTGTTGTAATGGCATTTTTTTATGAATGAAGGGCAGTTTCACTGATACTAATACTGATGTCTAATGTTTTAAACATTAATGATAGACATTCAACATTATAGTATAATTGAAAGCTATCAATTTCAACATTTATTAGGCTTTAGAAAATAACAACTTTTAATTTAAGTGAACTTCAAACAATCCTCACATAAACCCAATATAATAAAATGTCATATTTACCTGTGACCTTCTGTCAAACAGGTACAGAAATTGAATAAAGTTATCAAACACCTTCTTAACTGCATACATTATAAATTAAATATAGATTAATGCTTATCAAAGCTACAATTTCCTCTGTTAGCTTTGTTCTGTGTTTAACATTAATGATAGACATCATTAGTGGCTGCTGTCACTTTAAGATCTGCCGCTGCCGAACATAAAAGCGTGATCATATAATGTAACGCTTGCCAAAGGATGATAGAAAACGGATGTTGCGATAATTAATGTTAACGCGCTAATTTTGACAGCACTAATACAATTTTATGAATTAAACAGCTTGTAAACATACTTTATCACAAGACAAATTGAAATAATAACCCATCAAACACGAAAGTATTATGCAATAATTTTAGACTTTTGTCCTTATAGGCTATAGAACCTTTTTGGCATAAAGGCTCTTTGAAATTGAGTCAAGAACCCTAGAGGTCTATATCAAACTCAATTGAACCTTTTTTTCCCCTAAGAGACGGATTCATACCCAAACACACCCATGGACACATGCATGCATTGTCTGGTCTATCTCACATCCAACTTTTTTTCTTCTTCTTTTTTAGAGTGAGATGTGCAAGTATGTTTGCACAAGTGTTTGTGCTGGGGTGTGTGTCTGTTTACACAGGTCTGTGTGTGTGTGTGTGTTTACAGAAGTGTGTGTCTGTGTGTCAGTGGGTGTGTTAGGGAAAAGCACTCACTGAGTTCAAATGAGAGTGCAGTTGTTGCTAAGATACAGGCAGCAGCCCCGACAGTGTGTGAGAGCGAGTGACAGAGAGAGAGAGAGAGAGAGAGAAACAGAGAAAGTTAGAACAAGACAGGAGGAGAAAGCTTAGAGTGGGGAGAAAGAGAGAGAGAAGGAATGGAAAGAAGGTAAAGAGAGGTAGAGAGAGAGTGAGAGAGAGAGAGGTAGAAGTGGGTCATAAGATCCACAGAGACACTCCAGTGACACTCTGCAGAAACACAGCTGTCATCACACACACACACACACACAATAGCTCTGTTGCAAAACCTAGTCAGCTACCTTGCTGCCTACATAGTCAGCATCCTAACTGGAACCTAACAAGGCAGGAGTTTACAAACTTTATAGAGCCACAGAGCCCAAAAACATGATGATCCCCTTATGGTATATAAAGACAGCTAGACCGATTTACACTGTGAGAAGAGAAAAATAATGTTATAAGTACAATGTGATTGACCACATCATTTTTGAAGTATTAAGAGAAAGAAAAGAAAGTATAGGTGTGAATGACACTCTTTAAATGTGTAATTAATCTAACTCATTAAATGTGTTAGACATGTTTAAATAATCTCTGAAGTTAACACACTATGCCTAAAAATACATTTTGTAATCTTTTTCTTCCTTACTCTTTTAATCTTCTCATTTGAAAACAGGAAAGTTGGAAGTGATTGATTTGGAAAGCTGGGAACTCGATGGGTCATACAAATAGCGTTCTGCATAAAAGACTCGAGTCTCAATTGAATTGAATTAGTGAGGGGAACGTAACATACATAATATACATAAATATACACTACAGTTCAAAAGTTGGGGGAGCAGTAATATATTTTAATGATTTTGCAATAAAGTCTCAGCAAGGCTGCATTTATTTAATCAAAATTACAGTAAAAACAGCAATATTGTTAAATTATTACAATTTAAGATAACTGTTTATTTGAATATATTGTAAAATGTAATTTATTTCTGTGATCAAAGCTGAATGTTCAGCATCATCCTTCAGAAATCAATCTAATATGCTCAAGAAACATTTCTGATTATTATCATCAATGTTGAAAACAGTTGTGCTGCTTATAATTGTTTTTATATTTTTCAGGATTCTTTGATTAATAGATTGTGAATTTGTTTGAGAAAATGGTGCTTGAATAGTAGTGTACATACACATACATTTGGTGTAAAATACAGTTTTTTATTTACTATTTTTTATTAGTATCTAATAAATGTTATGTTTATGTCTGTTTTGCACCAAATGTATGTGCATGAATTTTATGTACATTTCTGAACAGTATTGTGAGTTTTTGACATTTTTCACTGAACCCATTGCAATATTGTTAGAAAATTACATAAAATTCAGATACTAATAATTATTTTTATTTTTTTTAATGTTTTACATCAAATGTATGTGTATGAATTTTTTATATTATTGCAATGAGTTTTTGACATTTTTCACTGAACTCATTAAAATATTGTTTAAAAAATGACAAAATTCATTAGATACTAACAAAACTGTCTGTTTTACACCAGATGTATGTGTATGAATTTTTGTGTAAAACATTTAAACAATATTGATATGAGTTCAGTGAACAATGTCGAAAACATAAAATTCATACACATACATTTGGTGTAAAACAGGCATGATTTGATTATTAGTAATCATTAGATACTAATAAAAAATTAACTAAAAACTGTCTGTTTTGCACCAAATGTTTGAATTTTATGTATATTTTTAAACAATATTTTAATGAGTTTTTGATATTTTTCACTGAACTCATTGCAATATTGCTAAAAAATGTACATAAAATTCATTAGAGACTACTAAAAACTGTCTGTTTTATACTAAATATGGGTTAGGGTATGTAATATGTAGAGTATGTCAGTGATTTTCTATACATGCAATTCTGCCTCAGAATTTGGCCAAACAAAGTCCAACATCTCTTCTCTGATGACGTGTTTATTGGTGTGACAACGTGTCACTCATATGAGATCGACCAATAGCAGACCACAACCATTCAACCATCCAATCAAATCCACATGGACAAAATCAAGTCCCGCCCTACATTTGTTCTTGTTTGAGATGAAGCTGTCATCACAATAGGGAAGAAAAGACTATCACAACTATCGTTTCATGCCGAGCGTAAAATGCTTCCTCCAGGCAGCTCACTAGGTTGTGGAACAGAGCTGCTGTCTTTCTGGTTTCCCTTCTTCGCTTTCAATCCCTCCATCATTCCTCAGCCAACTCTGTTCTTCTTCCTTCTCATCTGCATTCTTAATATCTCCCACATCTCTGCATTTTCCCTCTCTGTAACCTCTCATCCCCTCCTCCCCTATCCACCTTTCTCACTCGCTCCCTCTTTCACTTTCTATTACTCGAACACTCTCTCTTGTACCCAGCTGCAGGAAATTCCTTATAATCTTCATCACCAGAGACTGCGTTCAACACTCGGCCCAGCCAAAAACACACACGCACAGCACACACACACACACACACACACGCACCTATCTTACTTCTACCTTGTCTTTTCTTGTTACATTTTTCGCTTTCCTTATTTTCTTGCGCTCATCTACTAGGTTATTTGAAGAGGAGCAGAGACTCACTACACCATCCTGACCTCTTGGTCACATGACCACAACACCAGCTGGGAATAGCATCCAACAGCAGCTACAAGTGAAAGACAGGCGTGAATGAGACAGAGAGTTTGGTACATTTGGTCATTTTGTCTAGTTGAGAACTGAACAGATAAATCAGAAGAGTTTCTGTTCTATGTACGGCATGTGCGGCTAAAACCCAGTCATTCTTACGTCAGATATTAAAAAATGCTCAAGAAATGGGGATGGAAATCTGGTAAGAGGGAGAAGAGTGGGAAGAGAAAACAGACCTACAACACACTCACTATTCTTACTTCATTTATAATCATAATCACAGGTTTGTAGCACAAACAGTTTAACCGTTTACTGCACTTTGCAATTCTTCTAATTGTTTACCTATAGCAGCTAATAAATATAGTCGTGCACATTTACAGGAAATGCCTTACTTCTGTGTTAGAAAAATATGTTGGATGCAGATGAATGAACATTAAAATGTGAGCATGGAGTGCATCTTTATCATTAGGGAATATCATAAACAAATCAAATTAGTTTTACATTTTGATATTTCAGAGCTAATTATGTTATTATGAAAACTGATGACAAATATTTAAAGGATCTTCTACTAAAGCCCATCCTATTTTTCACTATATCATAAATGACACATCAGTTTAAAACACACTTAAGAAAGGAGAATAAAGCCAGTTATTTTTCGGTCCATTCTTCTTTAAATATCCGGTATTCATCAGCGTCTTTTGTTTATTTGAATAATCCATCATGCCACCGCTCATGAACAGACGCACTGCTGTAACGGCATCATTATTTTCATACTGTATACGTTTCATTTGGAGAAGACACACTTAAACGGTGCTTATTTATGTCTGGGGGTCACTAGAGTAGATGAAATATGTCCAGAAATAGCTTAACCCGCTGTGTTAAAAACCCTGTAACACCCTGTCAAAAATGACCGGCCTTTTTAAAAAATTGCTTGTAAATCACTCGTTATCAAATATTGGATTCAATCTTTTTGTTAACTTGTTTTCTTTCAATTAGGATGGGTTTTGCATTTCTTTTTGGAACTGATTGATCGTAGGCCTCATTGATTTGAGCTTATGCACCTCAGTTTTTGGGTGAAAAATCATTATTTGTGGATAATTTTGTCAATATTCAATCAAATATATAAAATAAAAAAAATCACACTAGTGTGCTTTAATGTTTAATCAGGAAGTTTGTTTTGAAATGTTCAAAGTCACACTTGTGGTGTTCCTGGGCAAAAATTACATTCCTGATTATTATCATCAGTATTGAAAACAGTTCATATTTTCAGTATTTTTTTAAGGATTCTTTGATGAATAGAAAGTGCATTTATTGGAGAAAATGGCATTTGTATGGTAGTGTACATAAACATACATTTGGTGTAAAACTGTTTTTATTTTACAGTTTTTTATTAATATCTAATTAATTTTATGTACAATATATGAACAATATTGCGATACGTTTTTGACATTTTTCACCAAACTCATTGCAATATTGTTAAAAATGTACATAAAACTCATACACATACATTTGGTGCAAACAGATTTTATGTACTTTAAATTAGACACTAATCAAAAAGTTAACTAAAAACTGTCTGTTTTACACCAAATGTATGTGTATGAATTTGACATTTGTATGAATTTTTTGACATTTTTCACTGAACATCTCAATATTGTTCAAAAATGTACATAGAATACATTAGATACTAATAAAAAAGTTAACCAAAAAATGTCTGTTTTACACCAAATGTGTCAAAAATGACCAGCCTACAAAAATAATATCATAACGAGAGATTTATAAGCTATTTTTTGTAGGCCGGCCATTTTTGACTGGGAACACCACAAGTGTATGAAGGTGGTGAAAAAAAATTGGGAAGTAGTTATTCCCTGTGTGAGCAAAGTCAGTAAGTTTTAGTCCAATGCGATGACATTAACTAAGATTTTGGGGTAAAAGAAAATCCTCCCCGGGTCAAAATGACCCGAACACAACATAAGGCTTAAATACGCTCACTCCAGTTCCAATATAAACTCTCATCCGCTCCACAAGCGATTAGGAATGTACCATGGTAGGCTATTTGGATTTTCTACTGTTTTATTGTACTAAGTGTTAGTCAACGATTGGATGGAAATCGATAAGAGGGCGTTTCGGAACGCAATGACGCAATACACGCCTACAAACACTCTGCTGCAAGATTAATCGCTAAAAGATCGCGATCTCGATTCAAACACAACTTCATTCCTAAATGACAACAATTCGCCTTTGTCTATTAAATAGTAATGGGAGAAACTAAGCTTTTCAAAGCGTCGAATCAACTGAACCAATTGCTTCGCGAGATGATTCACTGTTTCGAAGCGTTTGAAACGCCACACGCGGGCGACCCCTGCTGGTCAAAACAGTGTAAGTACAACAAAACTCCGCATGCATATAAAACACCTTTTACAAACACATTGCAAATGTTTTATTGAAAGTAAAATCTATCAAATGCCATTAAAATCATATAATAATTATCAAGGGTCTGTATAATATGTGTTCTTTTATCAATTTGCAGGGCTTGTTTTGTTTGTTCCATGGATGGATCAGCTAAACAGGCCAATAAGATACTATTAACTGCTATTATTCATTTTAATGTCTCAATAAAACGTCTACAAATGTATATAAAACTGGTGAACCAATGGTGAAATTTTACGTTTACTGAAATCACGTGACTTTGGCAGTTTGATACACGCTCTGAACCACTGATTCGAAACAAAAGATTCATAAACGTTTTGAAGTGATTCTTTTCAGTCACACAGTAGCATTATTTCTGTCTTAGAAATATTCATATTATCACAGAAGTAACAGATAAGAGTTTATAGTTTGGAAGCACTGATGTCTACAGCAGCGATCAAAATAGAAAGTAACATGGCGTTTCAAATAACGATTGTATCATTACATCGTTACGCCACCAGGTGGCGACAAGTGTCGGTTTAAAATGTAATCGTCATTGAATCATTCATTCAAAAGATTCGTTCAAAAACGCTGATTCATCCAGTAATGAAACAGGTGAAGTATTTATGAGCGAGTCATTGAATCATTCATTCAAACCATTAAAAAAAAAAAATTAAATCTGATTAATTTAGATTATTTAAACATTTTTTAAAAAGACTGCAGCAATTAACATTTGTGACCAGTCATCATGAGGGTCATGAGGTTTATACATAAATAAGCTTTCCATTGATGTATGGTTTGTTAGAATAGGACAATATTAGGCCGAGATACTACTATTAGAAAATCTGGATTCTGAGGGTGCAAAAAGAATCTAAATATTGAGAAAATCGCCTTTAAAGGATGAAACTTTCACTTTTGTAGCTTTTGTGTCTGCCAGCTGAGAAAAGCTGAAAAGAAAACATGCAGGCAGTTTTTTTTTTTTTTTAAAAATCTATAAATACATGAAAGAACAGTAACAACTATTTTTATCATTAATACGGTCCTTCAGTCTTTCAGTCACGCAGCCATTTTGTTATAAACTATCCGAGTTTGAAAATGTTTCATTCGGTGACCTGTTTCAATTTGTTGCCGGTTTTGACGTAACTAGCTAGTTATTTGAATATGACCGCCCCCGAGCAACATACGGAGTCCGCCCTCTTCCCGGCCCGTTTTGTACACAGATAGCGAAGCGGCTAACTTAGATGACTTTCGTTTTACTACAATTTCGTTTTACAATGAAGCGATCCTGGCATGCAACCTGCTCTGTGTAAAAGACGAGACTAAAATGTAGTTTAAAAAATAAAAACTTGATCAAAATCAATCTTTGAAAAGAGTAGCGTTCGAGCGTTCATGCCAGATTTCACTAATTTAAATCCCCCAATCAGAGCTTTTCTGTTAAAAGAAGACGTCTATCCGGTGTTTTACTTAAATTGTGCAATCCTTGTGCACGCTCACTCTCTCTCTCTCTCTCTCTCTCTCTCTCGCGCGTGTGTGCGGATGATCGGAAAACACCAATAAACAAGTAAGCTGCATTTTAGCAATCTCCATTGAGATTTTCTGCTTAAATTAAAGTGTCATTCAGTCGGTCTGTGTTCTGTCACGACTCACTTCTCAGTGATGAACTGTAATAAATCCAAGCATGGATCTCTCGACTATTTGCGATTGTGTTTGCTGAATAATGCACTTGCCTCTGTGTGACAATACTCTTTAAAAAGAAGAAACACAAAACATTAAAGTAATGTGGAATTTCACAGTTTAAAATTTTTAAAGAAGTTTCTTATTTTTCCATTAGGCCTATATGACACAACTGTCTTTGAAATCAATGAGGTCCTACCTTCGAAGCAAAGGTAATATTATCATTAAGTGCGTATGTGCTGCGTTATAAGGACAGATTAATTGTGTACTGTTATTAATTGTAAGCTTGTTTGGCTGCGTGAGCTACTGAAGTGAGCCTTGCTGTGAAACAGCCAATCAGAGCAGAGCTCAACATTATTATTCATGACTATTCCAAATAAGGTAATAACAGCCCATTTCATTCTAGGGACAAATCCTAGGGTTGTAAATGGACATGTAAAACCATATCTGGAGTATTTTTGCCCTTACCTAAGCCACATACCTTATATGTTGATATCAGAGAACAATTTAAAATATTGTATCAATGCATTCTATGGCACCTTTAAAGTTGTCCGAATGAAGTCCTTAGCCATGCATATTACTACTAATAATATTTTTTTTATATATTTATAGTAGATAATTTACAAAATATCTTCATGGAACATGATCTTTACTTAATATCCTAATGATTTTTGGCATAAAAGAAAAATCAATAATTTTGATAGCCAACAATACAATGTTCAATGTACAATTTTCAATACAATTCTCAATTTAAAGTAACTACCCTCCTGAAAATTAAAAATAACATGTAATATCGTTGTTGTGACATGGAAACCAAATCATTTTATAATTTTGAGAGCCCTAAAAATAAATATTAATTTTACATGTTGTTTGAAAAAAAAAATTGTCTGGCATGGAAAAAGGTGCTGTTTATAACCAGGTGATGTAGTTACAACATCTCCCAGCAGGGGAAAACCTTGACCTCTTCTCATGCTCATCCCTAACACACACCTGTCTCCGTCCACACCTCCCTCTTTCTCTCTCTCATAATCCAACACACATTTATCTGCTTCTCACGTTGTGTTTATCCATGTCCTAATCTCCCCTTTCCGCCTGATATTCAGTAAACAGCTCATCAACCAATCAGCTCATACTTACAGCCTGTGTGTGTTTCTGCGCACGAACCCGCACCTCTCTAACCCACCTCCTCCTATCCATCTCTGGATTGTGTCTAATGCACAACCGCTCTCTCTCGCCTGCCGGCTCTTACGAACACACAAACACCCTACACATTCAGACATATGGGCATACGGCACACACATCCCACATACGCGCACACACACATATTGAGTTGGACCTTGAGGCCAGTGTTTTGTAGAGGGGCCTCTCCACTGCGGCCCTGACTTCCTGACTCCCCCCCCCCCAGCACCCCTGTTCCACTGTTGCTGTGGGAAACGCTGCTGCAGAGCCCGTTGCCAAGGAGAAGGGCTGCTGGCTGGCTGTTTAAACAACAATGGCCGCCTTGTGCACATTCCAACTCTAGACACTGACAGCATGTTAAGACCTGCTTCAGAAACACATACGCACTCACTTATTCTGTCCGTCTGCGTCTCACACACTAGTGTGCACATATGCAGATATTCCCTTGACTTTTTCATGTGTTCTCTCTCTTTCTCTCTCTCTCTCACACACAGGGGCTTTATTCAAAAGCATCTGTTTCTTTTTAGCCCGCACAGCTCATTCTCTCGCTCGCTCGCTCTCAATCCCTGTTTCCATGGTCTAAATCTCTCCTTCTCATTCAGGATGGGAGTGTGTAGTGCACTCATCCATCTTTCTGCCTGCTGTACACTCCCTCTATCATCATATCCAGAAAATTCCACTCCCTCCTACTCTCTCTCTCTCTTTCTCTCTCCTCCCTTATCGGCCTTCAGTACCTCTGCTCTTCCCCCACTCTCTCACTTTCTCCTGTTTCTTTATCTCTTTTCTCCCTCTCTCTTGCTCGCTCTTTCTCCTTCCTCCCTTATCTCCCCATAGTACCCCTCCTCTTCCCCACCATCTCTCACTTTCTGCTATGTCTCTCTCTCGCTCATTCTCTCTGCACTGTGTAATCTCACTCGCTCTCTCCTCTGTCTCTGGCAGAGGAAGTGTGTGTTCCCCAGGGGGAGCTGGGCTCATTAACTTCCAGCAGACAGAGAGAGAGAGAGAGAGAGAGAGAGAAAGAGAAAGAGAAAGAGAAAGAGAGAGAGAGAGAGAGAGAGAGAGAGAGAGAGAACAGGAAAGGGAGAAACAGGGGGAGGGTGAGAGAGTCTGCAACAGAGTCTGAAGGTGAGGAAAAGACAGGAGATGGAGAGATAGGAAAAAGAAAGAAAGATTAGACAGGAGGAGAAAGGAGAGATAGACATCGGATCAATCACCCAGGGCCACATTCACATCCTGTTTTAATGATTTTTATCATATTTCTATCACACATTGTAATACTTTTGTATTAATATTAAAACATCTACTGCAGATTAATTTACTCTCTATCAGCCATCTATCTATCCTTCCATCATCTTTCTGTCTGTCCACCCATCATCATCTGTCTCTCTGTCTTCTGTCCATCCATCCATCTATCATCTGTCTTCTGTCCATCCATCCATCCATCCACCCATCTATCATCTGTCTGTCATCTGTCCATCCATCCATCCATCCATCCATCCATCCATCCATCCATCCATCCATCCACCCATCTATCATCTGTCTGTCATCTGTCCATCCATCCATCCATCCATCCATCATCTGTCTTCTGTCCATCCATCCATCCATCCATCCATCCAATCATCTGTCTGTCTTCTGTCCATCCATCCATCCATCCATCCATCCATCAATCATCTGTCTGTCTTCTGTCCATCCATCCATCCATCCATCCATCCATCAATCATCTGTCTGTCTTCTGTCCATCCATCCATCCATCCATCCATCCATCCATCCATCCATCTATCTATCTATCTATCTATCGATCTATCGATCTATCGATCTATCTATCTATCTATCTATCTATCTATCATCTTTCTGTCTGTCTGTCCATCCATCCATCCATCCATCCATCCATCATCTGTCTGTCTTCAGTCTGTCCACCCATCCACCCATCCACCCATCCATCTAGTCACCATGATTTTGGTGATCCTAGAATAACATTCCTGTCCACAAATTTAGTCCTAACCCTATGCCCATAACCCTTAAACCCACCCATAATTTATCCCTAAAATCATAGGGAAATGATAGCTGAATAACACTGATATAGAAGCACTTAACCCTGGTAGCCTAAACTTGACATAAACTATACACTTGACCCTCAAATCTGATTGGCTGATGTTGTCTGTCTGTCTGTCTGTCCATCTGTCCGTCCGTCCGTCCGTCCGTCTGTCTGTCCGTCTGTCTGTCTGTCTGTCTGTCTGTCTGTCTGTCTGTCCGTCCATCCGTCCGTCTGTCTGTCTGTCTGTCTGTCTATCTATTTATCTATCTAATTGTATTATTTATTTTCAGTGTGCATAATTCAATTAAGGTCAGCAAATTGAGTCTCTAGCGGTACAAGTGTATCCTGGGGGGCAAACAGGTGTTCTGAGTTCTGCCTGACACAACACCCACAGTCGTGTGCGGGAAAGCTGAGGTCACTGATGTAAATTCAGCTCTGGGGCCAATTTGATTACGGTTTCATTAAAATCATGCCTTAAAATCACGAGAAAGACCCAGTGCTGCAAAGTAGACAGGGAACTGAGTGAGCAGACAGGATTGAGGATCTGTGGACCTCTGAGTCAGTTTTCTGCATGATACAGAGGCTTGAATGGATTAATGTGATTCTCAAGAATGTTCTGTCCTCCTCAAGTTCAGCCCACTGCAGTCATAACTTTGAGGCTGCTTTGTTCTTTGTACCATTGGGCTGAATTTATTTAATTCATCATAATTTAATAGTAAAACTGGCACCTGCAACATGTTCTATAACTAATAATATGGGTGATGCATTTTAACCCATTAGTGATAAATGTGTCAAGAATGACTTACAAACTTGATTATATAAAAAAATTCTAATTTTCTATTCAAAGTTTCATTAAAGCACAGCCACCAAAAATGATTGAATTCACAAAAACATATCCTAACTACAGTGATATACTGTCATAAAGCCTATGAATTTGACTATAATTCAGAATATATTTACAAAACAAAGTGTGAAGTCTTTATGAATAAAAATCATTTAAAATGTGGACACATTTTATACCCCAGTTGGAATATTCTCCATCCTCCTAAAATCGTAGCTTGAATGACAACTGAGAGATTTTGTTTCCGTGATGCAAGACTTATCACCATATTTCTGATCATATTTCTGGTATTGTTAAAAAAGACTCCTTCTGCTCTCATCATTATTAAATGTCACTAAATGAATAGAATAAAAATCCACAAACTATTGTAAAACTGAATGCGTCTCTCATAATCATGACAAAAGGAACACAAAGAAGACAAAGTTTAAGTAAAGAAGACACATGATTGGCGCAGGTCTCGAAAATGCTTCATTCACTTTTCCCAAGAAAAGCACATTAACGTGTACAAAAAGGTGTGGTGATTCAGAGCCTTCTTTCATGCAGTTATAGAAACAGAAAGTACTTCAACTACATAATTGAAAACAGTGAGCATATTTGAACAGGCTGTCCTCTGTGACCTAAATGATGTATGGAATGAAAACCCACACTTACCTTAGACATTGATTCTCTCAATCATTTCTCATCTCACTCTCAAACTGCATGTTTCCATGGCAATCTTTAGCCAGGCAGTTTGTTACCTGAGAGAGAGAGAGAAAGGGAGAATCGAGAGAGGGAGAAATGAAGAAAGCGCGCGAGAGAGAGAGAGAACGACATATGTCAAGGCAGAATGCAAATGTAACATATACTGTATCAGCGGATCTAAATAAAGTCTATTGCATGAATATAAAAATGTTCTTAATAGGTGGCTTGTAGTAACATCTCACAATAACGATCCAGTTAGTGATGTATCATTCATTCAAAACCCTATTTAATAAGTGCTTAACATGAAATGGGTGAGTTTCAAAACTAGCAAATGCAAGGATCATTTCCAGTGGAAGATTGTGCTATCTGTGTATCTCTGTGTTTATGTGATGCATGTGTGTTTTTTTCCCCTCCCTTTCTTTCTTTCTTTCTTTCTTTCCGTCTTTCTTTCTTTTTCACTCTTTAATAATTGAGCTGGTTCTGTCTCTTGTTAGAGTTGGCTCATTACTGAGAGACACAGAAACCAGTCAGGTACACAGAACCCTAGTTACTCGCTCTCGCCTCCTCTCGCACCAACTCCACCATCATCCTTGCTCGCAAGTTCTCTGTGTCTTCGTGTCTCTCTCTCTCTCACACACACACACACACACACACACACACATACTGATGCGGATAAACTTAGCAGCCTGAAACAGAATGCCTCCCCCCTTCCTCCCTAGACCGAGGAACCGGGGTCAGAGGCGAAAATCTCTCCAAAAAACCAGCTACAGCCAGCCAGCAGGGAATGAAAAAGTGGATGGAAGAGAGTGAAGCTGTGTTTTCCTGCTAAGTATGTGCAGTGTGAGATACACTAGCTGTGGCCAAGGTCAGCTATGTCTCTCAGCTCTGCCAATCAGAGGTTTCCAGCTGTTGTGGGAAACCAAGCTTCCTTTACAGAATAAAGGTTGCCATGGAGACCAGCGCTATAAGACTCTCTGACAGGTGGACACATGCACAGACAGTCCCCCACTCCCTATTCATTCTCCCTATTATAGGCGATTTGACCAATATATAAAAAACATTCACGTATAGAAACTATATGCACTAATCTATCCCACTGTCAGTAGAAATATCCGCGTTTCCGTAATGCCACCATGTGCGTGTTTTTGGGCAGAGCAGCTCGCGCGTTCCTGGCGTGTGCCGTGAATAATCGCGCCTGTCACAACATAAACATCTTCGCGTCACCGTCGCGCGCACAGCGCGAGCCCAAAGACTTGCGCCAACGCGCCACTGCATTGCCCAACAGCAGAGGAGATTAGTTTAACTTCTTAATTGGCATGTTATGCAATGCTTTTTTAAAAATATAGTTTATATTGTATATTGAAATCATGACTTTATTAACATGCCATTTTTTTCTGTCATTGTTGCTTATGTAAAACAATCATGCCAATAAAGTACTTAGAAATGAAACATTGTGAGACACGGGAGGCTGAATAATTAGCCAGACTAATCAAAAGTGCAGTCATTGGCGAGCTCCAGGCAGGCGCGTGAGGCTGCTGTCGTCTCCCCATAATAATCACCCAACGCATGCATGCCGTCAGTCAACAGCCACTTATGACCATAGTCAATGGGCACAACATTTAGCCTATGTTTGCCCCGTGTTATAGCGGCACGTTTCCCAAATTACGCATAAATCAAACGGTCAATTTAATGAATCTCTTTTATATATATATATTTGTATGTATATACATACATACAAATATTGTCCACGCATTTTAATTGCACAAAATAATACGTGTCAGAAATATTTCATATTGCAGCTAATAATGTGTCTGATGTAGGTGAGTGTAATCTATGTATACATATGGAGTGTGTGCGCGCGCTCGTGTGTGTGAATGCGAGTGACCTATCGCGAGCTCAATGAATGGCAGCGATGAGGTTAATAAAAATTCCTTCAATAGAAAACACAAACCCTCGTGAAATGCGCCGCGGCGCAGGGGAAGACTATGCAAATTTTGGCTGTGAAGCCAGACGCGCGCACTCACCGGGAGGCGACGAGCTCCGCTGCTGCAGCTGTGGTGCTGCGCTCCTCACGCGCTCCTCAGGCGTCTCGCGACTGGATCACAGAACGTTCGGTGACATGCAACATCCTAAAAGCAGAGGCTGTCTGTGTGAGAGAGAGAAAAACTACTATGCATGAATATCTGGGGTTTTGGTCATCTCGGTCCTCTTCTGTCTTGCGACGCTTCAGCATCTGGTTAAAAAAAAAGGACAGAAAGAAAAAGAAAAACGCGCAAAAACATATACAGGGAAAAACAAGATAAAACTCGCGTGTTTTTGTCACCACGTCGGATAAAAAAAACTAAAATTGTAGTAACCGAGTACCGCAGTTTGTCACAGGAGCGCGCCGGGAGTGCAGCGAGCACGAGAAATTGGAATGAGCGCCGTTCTGCGCCGTTTCTCGCCCTCTGCAAACCAACTCGGAGGAATCTAGTCAGAGAGGGCTGTAGACGTGCCTTGTAGATGGGGGCATCCGGGCCTCCGTAGATTCTTCTGTCTAGATTTTTTCACCTCCTCTGGAGGACTCTGGGTACTGAAGTTCTGCTCGTCGTGACTTCATTCATTCTCTCTCCCTCACTCGCTCTGTCTGTCTGTGTGCGTATGGGTTGCATCAAATGATACTCAGACAGTGCGACGGCCGGGGCTCTGAAGAAATGCAATTAGATCTGCCTACGTGACACAAATGCATTTTTGAGATCCCTATGCACATTTCATATAGGGTGCACAGAAGATCTTTGGTAACACTTTATTTTACAGTGTCCTTGTTACACATGTTAGTAATAACTATAAATTAGTCATAATTACATGCCACTAACCCTCAACCAAACCCTAACCCTATAGTAAGTACATGTAGTTAATTACTATTACTCAGTCAGTACTTAAATGTATAATTACACATTAAACTAAAGAGTTACACTTTATTTTAAGGTGTCATTGTTAAAGTGTAATAATACATTTAAGTACTGAGTAATAATAATTAACTACATGTACTTACTATAGGGT
Source organism: Rhinogobio ventralis (assembly GCA_039654625.1). Lineage (NCBI taxonomy): Eukaryota > Metazoa > Chordata > Actinopteri > Cypriniformes > Gobionidae > Rhinogobio > Rhinogobio ventralis. The sequence continues at coordinate 34,719,262 of CM077209.1, read as the reverse complement.
TAGGGTTTGGTTGAGGGTTAGTTGCATGTAATTATACACAATTTACTGTTATTCCTATGGTAAGTACATGTAACATATGTAACAAGGACACTGTAAAATAAAATGTTACCAAATAAAGTGTAACCAGATCTTTTCCCCCAAATGAGAGGTGACATTAACTTAGCACTCATATGTGTGTGGTTAAAGTGAGTTTTGCATTGTGCAAACTGCTTTGAATGCTTAAAAGGATACAGTTAAACCTAAAAATAAAAAAATCTGCCATTATTCAAGTCGTGCCAAAATATATTTTGATAAAAAGAATATTGGTAACCAATTGGTAACCATTTTTGGGTAAACTATCCCTTTAAGAAAGTGCAAATGATTTTATTTACTCTCTTAGGATTGTCAGTATAAAGGCATAGAAACTGTGAACATGTCTATGATTCAAACAAGCATAGAGACTTAAAAACTGAAAGTCTTAAAGGGATAGTTCACCCAAAAATTAATCACCTAACCAGCCTCATGTTGTTTCAAACCTGTATGGCTTTCTTTCTTCCGTGGAACACCGACGGAGAAGTCAAAATGACAGACTCATTCAGGCGCAATGAAAGTGAACAATGACTGAGGCTGTCTGTAACATTATACGCCCAGCGACTTCTTTTGTGGTTCTCAGAAGAAAGTACGGTAAGTTACAGGTTTGGAACAAAATGAGGTGATTCATTTTTGGGTGAACTATCTCTTTAAAAACTGAATGATGTCCTGTAATGACTGAACACAATATAAAGCATCTTTGATATGAACGGTGGGCTGTGAATAATATATTGGCTGAATCTATTAGAGATCACAGACATTGTCAAAGATCTTTGCTCTGCCCTCCAGTAATCAAATTGTCCTTTAATTTTTTGCATGTTCCAAGCTCATACCCTTTACAGTTAAAAAAAAAAGGACTTGGAGAAATGTATAGCTATATTATTTGGCTATTATAATACATAACATCGCACTGTGTGACTAATTGCAGTTTTAATTGATTGCATTGATGCTGGTCCTACAGAGCGATTCTTTGTTGTTCTGATTATAGCATTATACTAGCTCATACACACAATGATGTTTCAGATTAGGGAAAATTAGCTTTATATTATGTTTTAAAAAATGCTAATTTTTGTGCCTCACCATAAAATGGGGGAAAGTCTAAAGGCATCTGTGTGCAAATAATACAATTTCCCACAAAAAAGAAGTGTTTACTTAATAGATGTGTATTATAAATAATAAATCCCCTGAAATCCAAAAAACACAGATTCCAAGAACATATTCTGTCAAAAAAGAAAGTCAACCTACATTAATCTGCATATCTGAAACTCTTCCACCTATATTCCTTTTCTTGTTACATCTGATTTTTATAAACAGGAACAAATGCCGAAATGTGCTAGAAATTAAACACACACACACACACACACGGCTGCAGAAAAACTCTGCCCTGCTGCAGCAAAAATTTAGATGCAACAAGCGGTTTAATTTATAAATGTAAAAATCAAATCTGCAGCATAAACAAAGTGCCAGCTCAGTGCAGGTACGGAATGTACCATCATGACTACAAACCCCAGCAGGATAATTAATAAACCAATACAGCATACTAAAAACCCTGCACACGTCCCAGACTTCACATTATGGTTCTTCTGCCATCTTGTGGACAGCAAAGTTGAGAGCAAATGAATGCAGCTGCGAGAAATTGAGTGTTTGTTTCGGTCTTTGATGCACACTTGTGTGTTTATGTATTTGCTGCACCATTCTGGATAAATTGAGAATCATAATGATTACAATTATCCTACGATTCTGAATAGACAACTAAACAAAATAACATGCCATTTACTAGAGGTTCTGCTGTATGCTGAATGTTGAAGTCTGTGTGTGACTCAAACATGATCAGTTGCCAGATATCACAAATATAGAGGGATTATATCAACCCAATTAAAAGTTTCACAAGGTGTTTATGATCTAAGTGTTAGCAATACCGTTTTAAAATATAATTATTTGACATGAAATATAGTTTCATATACACCAATCTGGAATAAGATTATAGCCACCTTCCTAATATTGTGCCCTAATATTTGAGCTGTGTTTGATCGGACCACACGGGCCAGCCTTCACTCCCCACGTGCATCAATGAGCCTTAGCTCATGACCCTGTCTCCGGTTCACCACTGTTCCTTCCTTGGACCACTTTTGATAGATACTGACCACTACAGACCGGGAATCCCCCACAAGAGCTGCAGTTTTGGAGATGCTCTGACCCAGTCGTCTAGCCATCACAATTTGGCCCTTGTCAAACTCGCTCAAATCCTTATGCTTGCCCATTTTTCCTTAGGCAGCAAGTGAACATTTTGTCCTCAAAGTTGATGTGTTAGAAGCAGGAAAAATGGGCAAGCATAACTGCATAGCCGCAGACCAGTCAGAGTGCCCATGCTGACCCCTGTCCACCGCCGAAAGCGCCAACAGTGGACACATGAGCATAAGAACTGGACAACAGAGCAATGGAAGAAGGTGGCCTAGGGCACACATGCCACCAGGATGCACTATGGGAAGGCGGCAAGCCGCCGGAGGCAGTGTGATGCTTTGGGCAATGTTCTGCTGGGAAACCTTGGGTCCTGCCATCCATGTGGATGTTACTTTGACATGTACCACCTACCTAAGCATTGTTGCAGACCATGTACACCCTTTCATGGAAACCGTATTCCCTGGTGGCTGTGGCTCTTTCAGCAGGATAATGTGCCCTGCCACATGAATGGTTTGAGAAGCACAACAACGAGTTTGAGGTGTTGACTTGGCCTCCAAATTCCCCTGTTCTCAATCCAATCGAGCATCTGTGGGATGTGCTGAACAAACAAGTCCGATCCATGGAGGCCCCACCTCGCAACTTACAGGACTTAAAGGATCTACTGCTAACATCTTGGTGCCAGATACCACAGCACACCTTCAGGGGTCTAGTGGAGTCCATGCCTCGACAGGTCAGGGCTGTTTTGGCAGCAAAAGTGGGACCAACACAATATTAGGAATCATGTATGAGGACATAATGTTATGCCTGATCTGTGTATATACACATATATAATATTTATTTCTTCCCTTTCTTTGAAATCCAATAACTGTGATTTCTTGTTGCATCCTGCATTAATAGGAAGAGAATTACAATAATATAAATGAAGTTCCAAATGCCCAACCAACACTGATCACCATAATGGTGAGTTCAAACAAAAACATTTTAGGAAAATCAACATCAATTTATGAAGTCAGCTTATGTGATGTTCTCTAAAATTTTTCAGTTGTATTGACAATTAAACATTCAAGATGACTTTGGGAAATGAGTGAATCCAAACAGAGAAAGATAACTGCAGAAGTGGAGGAAATGAGTGAAAAGTCTATTAAGAATTGCCCGCCTCAAAAACTTGTTTTTGCCTTGACAAATAGTAGAAAAACAAGTAGAACTTTAAACTTTTATCTCAGTACTTCTGTGATAAATGGTTTCATGTCCCTAAAGGGACAAGGTTGTAGAAAAAAACGCGAGGAAACGCAAAAGCATTGACAAAAAATTTTTTCCTCCCATCTCATATTGTTTTTCTTCCTCACGTCCCTTTAGTGGTTCTGTAAGATCGAGATCTTTTACCGATCAGCTGTAATGTGAAAGTGTCCTGCAAAAGTGAACGTCGAGTAAAAGAAACATGTTAGACACATGGGTTCAGTTCAGTAAGCTCAGTATAATAATAAAATGGCACGAACATTACACGACTGTAATACACATTCTTCAGGGTCACAGTAGAATATCACTGACCCTGCATAAAGGCACAGGTTTGACATCCACTTAAATTATAAACTAAATCACAGAGATATGATGTAAAATACAGTGTAAAATGTAGGAAACAAAACAATAAAAACAGTAGTTTTTGTTTTCATTTTAAAGGACAGCTCTGAAGGAAGTCTTTTTGAATGCTGACGTCAATACTGTGTCTTTAAAGTCATCATAAAACAACAGAACTGCTCTCTAATAAGATAATACAAGACTGCTAGCTTCAAAATTAAACAAAAATGATTATTATAAGCAATAACATGACTGGCTAAATGAACACGGCCTAGAGAAACAAACGCAAGAGCACTTTAAACTGTCTTGAGATGAGCACACAATCACCTCTGTAATTTCAAGATTTCATTTTTGGCTTCCGCATATCAAGACCTTTGCATTCAGTTTCCTTTTTTTGCCAGACAAAAAAAAAAGAAAGACTTGTTACATTCAAAAATGCACATTCAGGAGCTGGAAGAGCTTTCTCTGTGATTGAATTTTAGACCTGCATGTCATGTTCATCACAAATCATACCTCCGACTAGATAGCGGTGTGAAAAATCTCACACAGAGTTTTCTGTTTTATATCAGAAATGAATGAACTCATTAGAAATGAATAGTCTACAGAGCATTCAAATACAGCGGTGGATATAGTGAAACAGACAGGTGTTAATATGATTAAATAGGTAACTATTTGCTATTGCCTAAACAAAAAGATGGAAGGTGTATTAATATGTGCATATTTAGGCCTGGTTTCACAGACAGGTCTTAGATTAAGCCAGGATTAGGCCTTAGTTCAATTAGGGCATTTGAGTAGCTTTTATAAATTTGCCTTAGCAAAACACATTACTGATGTGCATCTTGAGAAAGAACAATGGCACTGACATATTTCATATATTTACAGCTCAAACATGCATTTTAGTCTGGGACTAGTTTAAGCCTTGACTGTGAAACCAGGGGTTAAAGTTAAAGAACCAACATTAACATTGCCCATTTTATTATGTCAAAAAAGTGACCCATCTTGCTGTTTAAGAGCAGTATCTTGGAAAGCATGTTCAGTTTGAAGCTCTCAAGCTAAAGCACAAGATGTTCAGAGCCTGTGATTGAGGTGCCGTGGATCAAAACCAGTTTATGGAGGTATTGTGATAGAAAGTAAAGGCAATCGCATCTTTCCTGAAGGATATATTGAAGTAATGCACGTAAGAGTGTATGCGTCTATCACAGATTCTCTCCAGGCTGGTACTGGGGTTCAGTAGCAGTAAAGTAGTCTTCCAGGAAGCCCTGCAGGTACTCAAAGGTGTGCCTCTCGTCCGGATCCTTCCTCCAGCACTGCAGCATCAGCTCATGCAGAGACACCGGGCAGCCCTGCGGACTCGGCATTCGATAGCCACGCTCCACCTGTTCCAGCACCTCTCGGTTGTTCATCCCTACACAAATTCATACACACAGAAAAAGAATTAAATATACTACGGGATTAGTGCGATTTCTATTATAAGAGTAACGTCCTAATTCGCCTACATATACTGCGCCCTAAAAGTGTGTACTCTTAGTGTGAAGAAAAAGTACAAACTTTGGAGTGTGTAGCAGAAGCTTTGTGACATACTATCACGTCATAAAATTGTGTCTTTAACGGACGCTGTCGCATAGTTATGTGCATCCTGTCACCGTCAATCTAGTCACAGTTTACATCCTCCACGTATCTTTCAATTGAATTGGTCACACTTTAGATTAGGGTCCAAATCTCACTATTAACTACGACTCCTAATTACTGCTTATTAATAGTTAGTAAGGTAGTTGTTAAGTTTAGATATTAGTAGGATTAGGGATGTTGAATATGGTCATGCAGAATAAAGCATTAATATGTGCTTCATAAGTGCTAATAAACAGCCAATATCCTAGTAATATGCATGCTAATAAGCAACTAGTTAATAGTGAGAATTGGACCCTAAACTAAAGTGTGACCATTTAATTTCCTACCATAATGGAGAGAAAAAAAAGTAGCATGTGGATCTGCCAGTCATGGGTCTTTCATGCGGAGAACGCTCATATTTTTGCATAACGACGCATTTAAACGTTAATGGCCAAACGGATCTTTATAAAAATGTACATTGTTGTTGCAGATGAAATATAACATGGATAACATTACTTAAATATTTTTATCAGGTTAAATGTTGATTATTAGTCACTCAAACCCCTTATCTAAACCTCTCTACTTTACTGTCGTCCGTGCACATCCGACATATTAGTAATTTTTAAAGACTTTTTTTATTTGTAGTTCTGAATCGAATCCTCCTACAAAGCGCAGTGGGTGGTGGGCAATATTTGCAGTTGGAATGTGCATGGATCGGATATAGTAGACCATCTATGGACTTTTGGCATACTCTTGTCAACATACTATGCTTTAGGACACACTTATTCTAATCTCACATACTATTTAGGATGGATAGTATGGACACTATCATTTATTCAGCAAGGATGAATTAAATTAATCAGAAGTGAAAAAGACTTATACTGGAGACTTTTCAAAGTTTATTCTTTGATGAATAAACCTTCAGTTACACTTTATTTTAATAGTCAACTTTAGACATTTTACTAACTACTTTGCAACTACATGTCAACAAACTCTCAGAGTATTTGTACTGTCTGCTTAATATCTGCTAACTCTTTATTTTGATCCAACTTTAAGTAACTTTGCAACTGACTCTCATTAGAGTATTAGTAGATTGTTAGGTTAGGGTTAGTAGAATAAATTGATATATTTGTTGCAAAGTTTCTTATAGTTAGTAGAGTGTCACCAAACTTTATATTCATCAAAGAATCCTGGAAAAAAGTAAATCACAGTTTCCACAAAAATACTAAGCAGCACATTGATGATAATAATAAGAAATGTTTTTGAGCATCAAATCATCATATCAGAATGATTTCTGAAGGATCATGTGACACTGAAGACTGGAGTAATGATGCTGAAAATTCAGCTTTGACCACAGGAATAAATTACAGGTTACAATATATTTAAAATATAAGACACTTCTTTCAAAAACATAATTTTGTTTTAAAGACTACAAAATATTGCGTATATTTTGGACAACAACAGGAGATCCACATTGCTATTTCCATGCTTTTTTTCAAAATTTTTCAGTCAAAGAATGTGCTTAATCTTCAGAAAATGTTGACTCAAATCAAGAATGTTAAATTAAATATTATACGAGTTGTTTTATTTTCTATCGACATCATATGAGTTTTTCAGTTTTTGTAATCTTGCTAACAAAAGCTTAAAATTACTTAATTTTATAATAAAATATTTTTTGAAAATACTTCAGAGTGAATAACGTTGTAAGAAACACGATTGCGAATTTAAAATTCAGATTCTTGTAAAAAATGTAATGGGACAGCAAAGTTTACAGCATTTGTGAAAATTCCCAATTGTTAATTTACTATTATTTTAACTCATTCTGCCAGTGTACAAAAGAAAACGCAAGTGAAGAAAATCAGCAATAGCCGGTGTGTATAAAAGAATAGCCATGGCTGTGTGACACACCTGGGTAAGGCACTCGGCCCTTGGTGATGAGCTCAGTCAACAGGATACCAAAAGACCACACATCTGATTTGATGGTAAATTTTCCATAAAGAGCAGCCTCTGGGGCGGTCCACTTTATCGGAAACTTTGCTCCTGTAATATAAGGATCGAGACAATCAGTTCAGCACATTTAATGATTATATTAAATGGAAAGCGTTGAACCAAAAGACTGAGAATGCAGCATCCCAAAATTGAGAAATGAAAGATTGTACTGCAGTAAAATGAGTATTAGAACAAAATGAGCTGGAATGATATTGAGTCGAGGCCAAGGAAGAGATAAATAACATTCAATAGTATCAAATAAAGGATGAAAATAGATTTGAAAGGATGAAAATAGATTTAGATCAGATTAAGATCAAGTTCAGGTCATAGGTTGTCAATGACCTTGTCTAGCTGTGTACTCATTGTCCTCAATGAGTCTAGCCAGTCCAAAGTCTGCAATCTTACAGACCAGACCTTCTCCGACCAGGATATTGGCAGCTCGCAGGTCTCTGTGGATGTAGTTCATCCGCTCAATATAGGCCATGCCTCCAGCAATCTGTAAGAAAGCAAGCACTCTCGTCACAATACTTAAGAAGTGAGATCAATATATTAGCATTAGGGTGTGTTCACACTTGTAGTTCGGTTCTCTTGCTTCTTTTGGTCCGGACCAAAAAAGCAAATGATACATTTAGTCCTGGTTTGCTTAGCGTTCACACTATCATTTTTAACACAGAACCTAAAGATACAAAACAAAAATGGCCTTTATGATGTATATTTTGCGACTGAATTCACCGAACATCTAAAACAATGCTGTGCGCTGGGCTAAATGCGCTCATTGTATGTATGCGTACATATGATGCTATTTTCCAGCTGGGAACTCATGTTATCATGGGTGTTATCGAGTGCACTCATTCAATCCCACAATGCACAGCAATTAAGGGCGAAAGTGTTATTTGCTAATTTTGGCCTGACGCAGTTATCATTTTCACGTGTGTTCAGGAGCATTGTTGGCGCATTGCTATTTTGAGGAACTGAAAACGACTGCGCCATTGACCAACTAAAACCTGCTCTAAAGTCAATAGCGCAGTATTTTTTGTGTTATTTAAAGGGCATGTTAGTAATATGAGCCTATAGGGATGCGCAGCACACACACATTTTTTAATATTATAAATAAAAGGATTCCTCTCTTGAGAAGCGTTCAGTTTTTCCGCGCAATTGGCTTTTAAAGGGAATGGGAGATGAGACTCTGATTTGTTTATTGCACGTTACGCCTAAAACACACCCATGACTCATTAAGAGAATAGGGACATCCCGGTTGGACCATGCGCCTGGTGCGCCGACTATTTTTCCCATCGTTAAACTAGCAAAAGTCGATTCGGACACGCCCTAAGTGCACTTGTGCTGTGCACTTTAGACCATGCGCTTAGATCATTAAAATAAGGCCCAATGAGTGTGCAACCGTTGTACGCTCAACAGCTAGAGAATACCCATAATTCACCGTGAGAGTCGCGAGTGGAATGAATTCCCGTGTGTGAGTAGATGGTGCCTGCAGCTGAATAATCCTGCCATCCATTTTCCAAACCGCTGGTCCAATGTGGCTACAGCGTAATATCATACAGGTATAAATGCCTTTTTAATTGATAATTAAATTGTATAATTAAGGTTTAAACATAGTTTCCATTACAGAATTCAAGATTAATCTTTTCATTACTACCGAAGCTGCCAGTTTGCTAAGTTTCAAGTGATTATTAAACAGCGAGCACAAACCATGCTAAAGCGGCAGCCCTTCCGACGCACTCTGTCTGAATTCACTCACTCGTTTTCATTCACTCCTTCAACTGGACTATATTAGTGGAGTAATGTAGGTCTTCTAATTGTAAATGAGGGTGTAGGGGGCGATTTTGAACACAGCACAGATATGCTTGCGGGTTGCATCTTGTGACATCACATCCTGATTTTGGTTTGTTTAGATGTCTTCGGTCCTTTTCAGGAGTCTCAGTCCGTTTGTTTGGTGCGCACCAGGGTTCAGATGGCAGCGTTCACACTTATTCAAATGAACTGCGCTATCAGAGCAATCACACCAGTTCGTTTTAATCAAACATGCCAAGCGTGGACATGGTCTCTATAAAGACATGCTGTCAAAATGCTATCAAGAAAGATGCTTTTTAGATCTTGGCACATTTGTTTTTCGAGGCATTTTATTCAATGTTTTTATTCGAAAATTGTATTCGAAACTCTTATTCAATGTTTCGAGAGTGATTGACTGTCTTTCACCAGTAGTGTACATTTCATGTTAATACTTAACTGATCCAGGATCTGAAGATCTATTATGGCTTGATATTATGGCTTGATACGTAACCATTTATAGGAATGGGAAATACAAAGAACAATTCTGGTAATGCTGCATGTTTTTGATTCAATAAAAACAACTGACTCGCGAGTCATTCATTCGAGAATCGCAATACATTGGTCAAGCTGTTTGTTTTTGATTCCCTAAAAAAAATCATCTCACATGACTCATTCGTTCAGGAATCTGAATACAGGTTACGTTGTATTTTTTTTATTCACTAGACAGAACACCGGCTTTTTGGTCCCGACTTTAACACTATGGGCCAGATTTACTAACAGCTTGCGCCAGCGCAAACCCTCTTTTGGTGTTAAAAAACTAATGTCAGGATTTACTAAAGACACAAATTAGCGCTGAAAAGGCGTGGACGGGGTAATTTTTGCGGCTGACCTTATTGCATATGCATTTGTAGGAGTTTCCCTTTCAGATGCAAAATTTAAATGAATCATGCAAGGCGATTTTCTAAGGTTTGCGCTCGTCAATTCACTGGTGTTTGCGGCATTATTTACAGCATGTCTTAAACCAGACGCTAATTTGCGCTGCTCTTGGTAGATTGCGCTGGTCATTATGGAAATGATCCGGCTGTGTCTGTGTTCTTTAATTTGAGTGTCGTCTATAGATCAATCGCAGAACTTTCCACTCCCATTGGCACTTTTGTTTGGGATTGCGCTCTCACACTCATTTGCCCTGTTTAGTAAATCTGGACCTGAGTTGCTTCAGGAAGACTGTCCCAGTAATGGATAGCAAGTGCTCGGTAGATATTTGTTGGCTAAGAAGGTTTACCTGGGCTGCCATGTCCACGAGTTGAGGCAATTTTAAATTTCTGCCCTCTCCATCCTTTAAAAAGTCCAACAAGCTTCCTAAAACACATAAGCATCAAAGCAAAATGTAAATAAATAAATAAATGTACTATATATGTGTGTGTGTATATATATACACTCACCTAAAGGATTATTAAGAACACCATACTAATACTGTGTTTGACCCCCTTTCGCCTTCAGAACTGCCTTAATTCTACGGCATTGATTCAACAAGGTGCTGAAAGCATTCTTTAGAAATGTTGGCCCGTATTGATAGGATAGCATCTTGCAGTTGATGGAGATTTGTGGGATGCACATCCAGGGCACGAAGCTCCCGTTCCACCACATCCCAAAGATGCTCTATTGTGTTGAGATCTGGTGACTGTGGGAGCCATTTTAGTACAGTGAACTCATTGTCATGTTCAAGAAACCAATTTGAAATGATTCGAGCTTTGTGACATGGTGCATTATCCTGCTGGAAGTAGCCATCAGAGGATGGGTACATGGTGGTCATAAAGGGATGGACATGGTCAGAAACAATGCTCAGGTAGGCCGTGGCATTTAAACGATGCCCAATTGGCACTAAGGGGCCTAAAGTGTGCCAAGAAAACATCCCCCACACCATTACACCACCACCACCAGCCTGCACAGTGGTAACAAGGCATGATGGATCCATGTTCTCATTCTGTTTACGCCAAATTCTGACTCTACCATCTGAATGTCTCAACAGAAATCGAGACTCATCAGACCAGGCAACATTTTTCCAGTCTTCAACTGTCCAATTTTGGTGAGCTCGTGCAAATTGTAGCCTCTTTTTCCTATTTGTAGTGGAGATGAGTGGTACCCGGTGGGGTCTTCTGCTGTTGTAGCCCATCCGCCTCAAGGTTGTACGTGTTGTGGCTTCACAAATGCTTTGCTGCATACCTCGGTTGTAACGAGTGGTTATTTCAGTCAAAGTTGCTCTTCTATCAGCTTGAATCAGTCGGCCCATTCTCCACTGACCTCTAGCATCAACAAGGCATTTTCGCCCACAGGACTGCCGCATACTGGATGTTTTTCCCTTTTCACACCATATTTTTATAAACTCTAGAAATGGTTGTGCGTGAAAATCCCAGTAACTGAGCAGATTGTGAAATACTCAGACCGGCCCGTCTGGCATCAACAACCATGCCACGCTCAAAATTGCTTAAATCATCTTTCTTTCCCATTCTGACATTCAGTTTGGAGTTCAGGAGATTGTCTTGACCAGGACCACACCCCTAAATGCATTGAAGCAACTGCCATGTGATTGGTTGATTAGATAATTGCATTAATGAGAAATTGAACAGGTGTTCCTAATAATCCTTTAGGTGAGTGTATATATATATATATATATATATATATATATATATATATATATATATATATATATATAAAATATAAAAACTCATACACTATCATTTAAAAGTTGGGGGTCAGTAAGATTTTTTTTTTAAATAAATTAACATTTAATTTCAGCAAGGACGCTTAAAATTGATCAAACGTGGCAGTAAAGACATTTATAATGTTACAAAAGACTTTCCATCATTTCTGGAAAGTTTTCCAAAATAATCAGAAATGTTTTTGAGATCATCATATTAGAATGATTTCTGAAGGATCATGTGACACTGAAGACTGTAATGATGCTGTAAAATTCAGCTTTGATCTCAGGAATAAATTACAGTTTACTATATATTCACATAGGACACCGCTTTTTTAAATTGTAATAATAATATTTCACATTTTTTACAGTATTTTTTATCAAATAAATGCAGCCTTGGTAAGTATAAGAGCCTTCTTTCAAAAACATTAACAAATCTTACCGACCCCAAACTTTTGAATGGTAGCCCATGTGTTCTCTCAGACAGCATTCACATAATGGTATATACCTTGACTCATGAACTCCGTGATGATGTAGATGGGCTCCTCAGACACCACAGCATACAGCTGTACCAGTTTATCATGCCGGAGCCTCTTCATTATCTGGGCCTCGTCCAGGAAGGCCTCCGGAGACATGGTGCCTGGTTTTAAGGTTTTGACTGCAACTTTAGTTGTGCCATTCCACATGCCTACACATAGAAATGGTGTCAGACACAGTCGAAAGAACCGCTTGGCAGAACATGGCAATGTTTAGGGGATGAGAGAAAGGGTAGGGAGAAACAGATGTAGATGCATTTGGGAATACGGCCACACACCAAAGCAACAGGAAGCTGGGATTACTGCAGACAACTGTATACTCAGTATTGGAACAGAGCTTTTTTTTTTTTTTTTAAATGTATGCAATGTTTGGCGAATGTGCTGTTGCATTTTTAATGTCACAATGAACATCGACACGCCGCTAAAATGCTATTGGGGTTTAGCTGACGTAGTGCATTCGAGGATTAGCTGACAGTTCAGAACCATAGGCTGATGCTTGGCAAAGCAGGGTCAATCACAACATTTGTGCTCCATGCATTTTGGATATTCAGCATTGTGAATGACCCACAAAAGGACACCTTTCCATGTTCTCTTGTCATTATGACTGGTGTGCATGGAAAAACGTGCTGAAGTGCCAAAGAAGGCTGATGCATCCTTTGGGAACGCTGGCTGTAGCTTTAGCAAATGCTGACATGGACATCGACACTGTCGTATCCCTCTCACCCATCCAGACGTCGCCAAAACAACCCTGACCCAACTTCCTGTTGAGCTGCAGTGTTTCCCGGGCGATCTCCCAGGCGTCCCGCCCTAAACCCAATGTTTGGGGCGTGGCATTTGGACAGGCTTTAGTCAAGTAGCAACATAAACCATCATTACTTCCTGTTAAGAGTGTTGAAAGAGAGAAGGGGGGTGGGGGGTGGAAAAGGAGGGAAACAGGATGGCATGCAATGTTAGATGGACCAGAGAAAGAGAACAAAAACAGCACAGCCTTACATTATTTCCCTGACATCCATTCTTTCCTCTACAGAGTGCCATGAAATAGTTTTTGCGACTTTCTTTCTTCAATTGGAACGTAAATGACGATATTTTGAGAAATGTCTCTGTGTTTTGTTTTTGTCCATACAATAAAAGTCAATGGTAACTAAAACCAGTTACCGGCGGATGGGTGACATCTCTAAAGGTACAATATGTAACTTTTTTTTGTCCAAAACCAACAAAATTTTATTGAGTCAATACATCATCAATCCTTCTTACAAAACGTGTTTTTGTCTTTGCCTTGATTTACTATGGTAAGCCTGTTATAAGTGTTTATATTTTAGATCTGTCTGGATGGTTTTTGCTGGAAATTGCATACATGCGTCACTCGCCAATTTGTCACTACACCGGGTACTTTGACGTGTGTATGGTAGTGATGGGAGAAACTAAGCTTTTCAAAGCTTATCAATTGCTTCGCAAGATGATTCACTGTTTCGAAGCGTTTGAAACGTCACACCCTGGTGACCCCTGCTGGTCAAAACAGTGCAAGTACAACGAAAAATCCTTTTATTCCTTTTACAAACACATTGCAAATGTTTTATTGAAAGTAAAATCTATCAAGTGCAATTAACTAATCATCTAATAAGATTAAATACCAAGTGTCAGTATAATATGTGTTCTTTTATCAATTTTTAGGGCAATTCTTGTTTTGTTTGTTCCATGGATGGATCAGCTAATAAGATACTATTAACACAGGCAGGGTGAGCAAGGTGTGCGAGGTTTGTTCCCTTTCTCCTGCAACATGTTCCCATGCTTTTTGTGGTTCCTACCCATCCACACTTCACCAAACTGGCCATTGCCCAGTTTCTTAATGAGCTGAAGTGACTCCCTGGGAATCTCCCAAACATCTTTAGTCTTCACTGACAGGTCAGCCAGTTTAGGCATGCCCCGCCTACAGCTGCCAATCAGACGGCAGCACAGCCCTGCTGCACGCTCTGAAGAACAGAGTACGGAAACAAAGAAAGACATGGATAGAAACAAAAGGAGACAGAGATGCAGAGGACACAAACAGCAGGCTATATAAAACACACATTTACAAATACAGAAATCAGATTATCAGATTAAAGAAGGAATCACAAACACATACAGTATATGCATGAAAAACCTGTATGATACATGTTCAGTCAGCAGAGAGCACCAGAGCTCACGGACAGCCAGTGGAGGCAGCATATGTCAGAACAGTGTTGGTGAGCTATGCTAAAGGATGTGTTCGACATATATCTGTGCATTTTGTGCACTAGAAATGTTTTTCACTGTAATTACTCAAGATTATTTTAAAAAGATTTAAAAACCTTTATTAATAGAAAACTGAAGTGTATGATTTGTGTATTTTATGTGCTTTTTTATATAATGACAATTTGGAATGTAAAGAACAACATATTATACAATTATTTATTTTATTAGGAAAATACCGTATACATAAAAAGACGTGGGGCTTTGTGCAAACCTTTCTTTTACATTTTATAAATGACTTTAAATTATATGTAAATCTTTTGGAACAAACTAAAAACAAAAAAGCGTGTAACGTGTAATGCTTTGAAAGCACTAGAATTTATGTAATTTGTATTATTTTTTATTTTATTTGTTTTCCTGGCATCTAATGATAGTGTGAGTATATAATACCTCTTGTCTGTTCTTGTGGCATTGAATAAAGTAACACAAATAAATAAATAAAAAATAAATTAATTAAAGGATGTGTTAGATGCAAGTATTATCTTATAGTATAAACTATTTTTTATATAATATAATATAATTACTATTATTATTACAGTAGAAATATCTTAATAAATAAAATAATTATAAAATGACAAAAAACACCAGCAATTAATTAATAAGCTCATAACAATGAAGCAATTGACTGTTAACATTAATTTGTGAAAGTGTTTCTACTGTCTCACTTTGATAAATACCGTACCGTTTTTTACTGTTTTTGGACGAAGCCTCTTCCGTTAATCAAAAATACAGTAAAATCAGTAATATTGTGAAATATTATTACAACTTAAATTAGCTGTTTTCTATGTGAAGACATTGTAAAATGTAATTTATTCCTGTGATCAAAGCTGAATTTTCAGCATCATTACGCCAGTCTTCAGTGTCACATGATCAGATATAAAAAAATTTTCAATAATATTACTTATTTTAAAATATATATAATTTATGATGATATTTATTATTATTATTATTATCAATGTTGAACTGCTTAATATTTTGTGCAAACTGTGACATTTCTTATAGGATTCTTTGATGAAAAGTTCAAATGAACAGTATTTATTTGAATTATAAAATGTTTGTAACAGATGTAAAAAGCCTTTACTGTCAGTTTTGATCAATTTAATGCATCCTTGTTACATAAAAAAATCTTACTGACCCCAAAACTGTGAGTGTTCAGTCTAACTCATTAGCGAACAGTAGTACTTGGCAGTCTGGATTAATACATTTGGATTAATAAAAGTGGGACTATTTCAATATGTAGAGTACAAACTCAGGAAAATGTGTTCAGCACTTAGAACTGAAAGTAACTGTTCTGTGGTAATCGGAGGTTTGCGCCATATTTAGGGTGGTAGGAGGTCTAATTTCAGTTTTAGTGTTGAAATGGTCTGTCTGAGAAGCACAGCTGTAGAGATACATGCATGTAGGTGTGTGTGTGAGTGACTGTAGATTTAACAATAACAGTGACACAGAAAGGCTGATAGCACAAGACTGACAGCTTGAGTAGGAGGATCACTAACAGAAACAGATACAAATGATGCACTCGGTCAAAGCAGAGAAGTCATTTGGGCACTAAGAGGAAATAAAGATGGGCAAACATAAACTGACCTGCTGATAACTTTATTCGCAGTAAATAGCAACACGCCACATATAGAGCCAATAAACGACGCTTCCTTCTGAAGAAATTCTTTAATAGACAAAACCTTTCAAGGGGTCCTATTATGGTTTTTTACATGTTCAAGTGTGTTAATGTTGCTGTTTGATCGTGAAAAAACGTATTAAAGTTACAAAGTCACTTCAAAGGGAGTTATTCTCTATATCAGTGTCACTGTTTCTGAACTCCCTGAAACGCCTCCATTGTAGTCTTGCGTGTGATAAGGCAAAACTGATGCAATAGTTAGTGTAGTTACAGTAGTGTTTACAGTTATAGACATATGTTGATTTTTACAGCACCTCAGCTGAGATGATACTCGCCGGTTGTGGTAAGGGGTGTTACATTTCTGACACATGCTTTAAACAGTAGACGAATCACAACAGACTAGGGGGGCCGGCTGACCAATCAGATCAGACTGTGCTTTTCAGAAGGCGAGTTTTAAAGAAACCGAGTGTTCAGACAGAGGGTGAAAACAGGTGATGCAGCAATGTAAATTATAAAAAAAAGTAATCCATATGAATTTAGTCATATAATTTTCTGAAGAGACTTGATCACTTTATATGATGAACAGATTTAATTTAGGTTTTTATTCACATTTAAACATTGATCAGTGGACATAAACAAGCTCAAACAAACCTGCTTGACACGTGAGAACAAACCTCATTGGTTCTTACGAGAATGAACCTCATTGGTTCTTGAGGAAGCGCAAACGTGATGCGTAACACGAGAATGAACCTCATTGGTTCTTGAGGAAGCGCAAACGTGATGCGTAACACGAGAATGAACCTCATTGGTTCTTACGAGAATGAACCGCATTGGTTCTTGAGGAAGCGCAAACGTGATGCGTAACACGAGAATGAACCTCATTGGTTCTTGAGGAAGCGCAAACGTGATGCGTAACACGAGAATGAACCTCATTGGTTCTTAAGGAAGCGCAAACGTGATGCGTAACACGAGAATGAACCTCATTGGTTCTTGAGGAAGCACAAACGTGATGTGTAACACGAGAATGAACCTCATTGGTTCTTACGAGAATGAACCGCATTGGTTCTCGAGGAAGTGCAAACGTGATGCGTAACACGAGAATGAACCTCATTGGTTCTTGAGGAAGCGCAAACGTGATGCGTAACACGAGAATGAACCTCATTGGTTCTTGAGGAAGCGCAAACGTGATGCGTAACACGAGAATGAACCTCATTGGTTCTTGAGGAATCGCAAACGTGATGCGTAACACGAGAATGAACCTCATTGGTTCTTGAGGAAGCGCAAACGTGATGCGTAACACGAGAATGAACCTCATTGGTTCTTGAGGAAGCGCAAACGTGATGCGTAACACGAGAATGAACCTCATTGGTTCTTGAGGAAGCACAAACGTAAAGCGTAACACGAGAATGAACCTCATTGGTTCTTGAGGAAGCGCAAACGTGATGTGTAACACGAGAATGAACCTCATTGGTTCTTGAGGATGCTCAAACGTGATGCGTAACACAAGAATGAATCTCATTGGTTCTCTCATGTCAAGTGACCATGCTTGAGCTTCCGTGTACCACAACTGATGTGTGAGTTGATGAATGTTTATATGTGAATAAAAGCCTAAATTAAATCTGTTTATCATATAAAGTGATCGTTTTACGATCTCTTTATGAACTTTTGAAGCGTCAGTGGTAGTTGCGTTGCTGTCAATGGAGAGACAGAAATTGCTAAGATTTCATCAAAAAGATCTTCATTTGTGTTCTGAAGATGAACGAAGTTCTTACGGGTATTTAATGACAGAATTTTGGGTGACCTATCCCTTTAACTAATGTAGTTGATCGCATAAACAAAATCATGAACCTGTAAATGAGCATAATAGGACCCCTTTAATAAAATATTCACTCATGGATGTTGAAATCACTGTATGTTAAAGGTGTGTGAAGTGTTCTTGTATTGCACTGACCTGTATAATGCTCCACCAGCTGCTGGACGGTATCAAACTGTGTCCTTGTTGTGATGTAATAACCACCATTGTCCAGCTTCCTAATCTTATAGTGCTTGACATGATCGCCCTTCGCATCATCCCAGTCTCTGATGGACAAAGAGTATGCTCCTAGGGGTGAAAAGATGCTTTCAAACACATTTTCAAAGGTTTGAACACCCTTCTGTTTTTAAATTGGTTGGTCAGATGAATTCAGTGGATATCAAATACATTTTTAATAATGAAATGAATAAAAACAGAATAATCTTTTCAGTTGCACTAAATAACTGCATTGACATTTATGTATTGCTTTTATTAAAATAACCTGCATTATAGAACATCCACTGTATTGAACACCATCAACACCAACACATTATTTCAGTTCTAAATGTAGGCTTTCAAAGTTAATGCATGTGAATTAAACTGTTTTAAGCTGTTTTTTTAAGTTTGGGGTCAGTAAGATTTTCAGCATCATTACTCCAGTCTTCAGTGTCACACGATCCTTCAGAAATCATTCTAATATGATTATTTGATGCTCAAGAAACATTTCTGATTATTATCAATGTTGAAAACTTTTGTCAGGATTCTTTGATGTATAGAAACTAGCATTTATTTGGAATATAAATATTTTGCAACATTATAAATGTCTTTACTGTCCTATACTTTTGATCAATTAGATGCAGGGCTTGACATTAACACCCTCCAACCCGCCAAATGCGTGTGTATTTCAGCAGTGGCGTGTAACGCAGTCACTCCTACTACCCACTTTGCCAGGGTGAATTTTATATATAATAGCCTATATACATGTTTCAATTGTAGTCTTTTAAAAAGGCATCTGAAATAATAAACTAAGTGCAATGTAGTGTTGCCAAAAATATAGATTTTTCTATACATATCGATACTGAAATATCTGAAACGCTTCTAATACTCATTTTTCACAAAATAGAGACACAATACCAGCTGCTCTTTCTCTCTCATCTCTCCGACAGCGGTGACACACAAACCCGCCTCACCTCACTCACTCATTTCATTTGCTCCAGGGCTTGAATTTCGGTGTGAGATTGCGCATAATTTTACTCATTCCCGCAGATTTTGTGCTCACACCCAAAGTGCGTGCACATAAAGCCGCCTCTCAGCACTAAATGTAGTTTTTTTTCGCTGCTTATTGCGCTTAAACAGTCAAACACACACAAAATAATGTCAAAAT
This sequence comes from Rhinogobio ventralis, assembly GCA_039654625.1. NCBI lineage: Eukaryota > Metazoa > Chordata > Actinopteri > Cypriniformes > Gobionidae > Rhinogobio > Rhinogobio ventralis. The sequence continues at coordinate 34,699,759 of CM077209.1, read as the reverse complement.
ACTGTTAACACAGGCAGTTCTGTTTTAAGTGAACGTAAAGAGTTGAGAAAGAAAATGCATGTGTAACAGTGTAATGGATCCGTGCGTCAGGTCTTAAAGTGACAGCAGCCTAATATACCTGCTGCCAAATTATGAGATAATATTATATCTATATGGCAGTTTTTCCTCATGGTATCGGGCCAAAATTGTGGCCAGTGAAAATGCTGAGTTGCTAGTGACTTTGGAAAACCACAAGCCACAGTGACTGATGAGCTAAAAAGTTAATGTCAAGCCCTGCCTGCTGAATAAAAGTATTAATAGTCTTACTGATCCCAAAACAATGTGTATATGCACATATATTTCCCTACTTACACAAATATATTTTATCTTCCTTCAAAAAGGAAATGAATGTGTTAACGACAAAAAACATGAGATTAATCACAATTCTACATATCATAATATTTACAAATATATTTTTGAATGACAGCCTTATTTTTTAAAGTATTAGTAGTCCTTACTGAAAGTGAAATATACAGTATGTATTGCTAAATTTTAAATAAAAGCCTTTACCTTTCGTTGTCTCGCTCTCACGTATTAAGAATGTCCCTCTAGGGTTAGTTTGTGCCAACAACTGTCGTTCGGCATCTTTCCGGCCCATCTTCCCAAAATACCACCTGCAATGACCAAAACAATGTACTTTAAAACTTGTATATAATGTGATTGTAAATTCATGAAAGGGCATGTTTATGTGTAACTCACTCCTCAGCTTGTATGGAGTCCACAGGGGCCACATAATTACTGGGAATGTATCCAGACTTCCCTGTGTCCAGTGAACGAGCCTCCCACCAGTCACCCTCGCTGGGCACGGAGAAAGACCAGGAGTAAGGAAATGAGACAGAAAGAGAGACAAAGGGAACAACAGAGAGAGAAGCAATGGGAAAAAAGGAAGATATGGTTAGTATCTGTGGTCTATTTGTGGTCAAAAAAGATGTGAATGAATCAGATGTGTGAATCTTATTTTAACTGTCCTGCTTTAAACTTACGTGTTGTTGATAATATGAAATTTTTCTCCTTTCTGGAAACTCAGGTCATCCTCTGTACGGGCATCATAGTCATAGAGGGCTATAAAGAGTGTTACACCGCCTCCTGAACAAACAAACGTACATATTTGCTTTCAATAAGGGAAGTAATGCTGTTATCATTATGAAAGGCTGAAAATCACATCTTTTACACACCTGTGATGGCAGCTGGGCGGGACGAGGGTGCAGGCATTGGGTTTGAAAAATCATTAAAGTTTGGGATCAGCCCCGTTCCCAAGTTAAAAGTCGGATCGGGGATGTATCGGGAGGGTTCTAATGCCTGGGTCCCATTGCCTGTGTCGCACAAGTTGGGATTCGACACAGCTTTGCTGGCCTTCCTCTGCTTACAGCAAGCACAGCCCATAATATTCAATATTTTCAAAGCACACAGCTCATCACCCTGGAAACAAAGCTTCTTGCCATAGAAACAAGATAAAGGGGAATTAATTTGATAGTAGTATCTGGTAAGATATTTGATATCTAATGCAATGACATTCGTTTTTAAAGTGTGACTTAAGTCAGGGCTGCACGATTTGGATAAAAAAATCTGTGATTTTTCTAATAAAAATCATTATTGCGATATGATTTAAAGTTTGTAGTGCTTGTTTGTAGGGCTGCAAAATTTGGTCTAAACGTTTGTGATTATATATCAATATGACTATAATAATAATAATAATAATAATAATAATAATAATAATAATAATTGGCAACACTTTATTTTAAGGTAACATAGTTACACATTACTATATGTACTTACTATAGTAATAACAAAGTAATAACTAACCCTAAACCAAACCCTAACTTTATAGTAAGTACATGTAGTTAATTAATATTACGCAGTACTTATTTGAGTAAGTACAATGTAATTACGTCACCTTAAAATAAAGTGTAACCTAATAATTATTATTATTACTAATAATAATTAAACATTATGGTAACACTTTACAATAAGGTCTCATTTGTTAACATTAGTTAATGTACTAACTAACATGAACTAACATTTGTTACAGTATTTTAATAAAAAATACAGTTGTTCATTGTTAGTTCACATGCATTAACTAATGTTAACAAATACAACTTTTGATTTTAATAATGTATTAGTAAACGTTGAAATTAACATTAAATAAGATTAATAAATGCTGTAGAAGTATTGATCATTGTAAAGTGTTACCAAAATTATTATATCCTATATTTATTATAATAATTATTATTATTAATTTTACTAAATAAATATATTAGACAAATATTAAAACATACTATTGTAATCCAGTAATATTGCACTGTAAATAATATTAGTTTTAAATAATTTTATAATAATAATAATTTTATTTTACACTACAACTGTACAATTTCAATACAAATATTTATGGTTTTCTTAATTCCTTTGCTATTAAACATTAAACCATTGAGCTTTTATTTCAGTGGAAACCACCGAGAGACAGCTTCTCTTTTGTTGACAATGTCAGGTTTATAAGTGCTTCTCATTACAAAATTGTGAAGATGATGTTCCCAAACGCAAAACATAAGCGGCCCAAATTCATTTTTATTAAACTGCAGTCTTTGCGATTAGATAATAGCACTAAGCTATATCACAATTTTAATTTATCGTGAAGCCCTAGCTTAAGTCTTCAGAATGATTTTGTGCTCTATGTATGATGAAAATGCCATTTTATGGAGTGTGTCCATGTTGAGAAGTTTCTATACTAGGTTTCCAGCAAGTAATTTTGCATTTAAAATACGTCTAATAGCCGTCCACAGCTCTGACGTCTAGGCTAAAACGAGGCAGTGAAAATGTAATAGACGTCTAACCATAGCCCAAGACTAGACTAGTCATCTAGAACATGAACATGTCAAAGAAATTAAACCAAACACCTTGTAATCACTGTTGACTTTGCTCACATGATGGAATATCAAACATCTCGCAAATTATTTTGGCAAAAACAACAAATTCAAGGTTATTTCGGCTAGAAGTGGGTTACTCATAGCCGGACTATATCGGGTCTATAGTTAACTGAGACAGTGAAATGATGGCTATTGCTTGCTGGGTTCCCCTCAGTGGTAAGGGTGTAAATGTAATGAATGTAAAGGTCAACGGTCAGTCGACAATCAGATTTGCCTCTCACCAGACCCTCAGATCAGCTTTCCATCCACACCATCATCCTGGGGAGAAAGACAGAGAGACCAAGATGCAAATATAAGTATCCGACAGAAAGAAAGTAAAATGACTTCATATTTTGTGACTTAACACTTTTTTTTGCGCTACTTCCTCTTTCTTTCCTGTCTTGAGAAAGGGAAGTTCTCTGTTAAAATTCCCCTTGAAAATGTACGTGTGTGTGCAATGTCCACTCTTTGACTGTATAAAGCCATGTCCTGTATTTCTATCTAACTGACCATCAGTGGATCAACAGGATGCCAGTTTTGCGAGCGTTTCCTGTCCAGCCCACTAAAGCCTTTCCCTCATTTCCTGCTGAGAGGGGAGAGGGTCCAGCTGTAGACGGGCAACACATACCGCTCCAACCTAATCTGTTTTCTTTCTGCCACATGAAAATATTTCAAACTTACTCTAAGATACACACAAACACACTTGCAAATGCGGCAAAGTCGCTACGCTTAACGAATCAACAATTATCACAAGCTTTTGTTTAAAATAAGTGTGTATAATTTTTCTGGAGAAAACAATACAGTCCACCACCCATGCTTATTGTTTCCATTTTTATCATGTCTCTTCAGGAATTACTTATGAATCCATGAGCCCATTCATATCTTCGTGTATCTACGCAGAATTACAACAAATAAATTATAAGAAACAATTAAGAGCACGTCGAATAAAAACATAGGCTCATATTTCTTATTTTCTGTTCTGATAATCATGTGTAATCTGATTTTGCGCTGGGAAATGGACTGCAAAAGTTGAATTGAATGCTAGTTGGAAAGGCCTGAACAAATAAAGGTCTCATTAAACAGCTGAACACAAAAGAGAATAGTTGTTGACACAAGTGAATAAAAGCAACGGAGCACATGGCTGAATAATGAAAAGCAGACTGTCTATATATTTTTCCTTAGGCTTTGAAAAATGGAAATGAGAGCAGGCTGGGGTTGAGAAATGAAGGAAAGTCTCTGACATTGCAATGAGTGCAGAAAAAAATCAAATGCTAAACGTTTCCATTTTGCCATCAACACTGTAAAAAATATAATAAAAAAAAAATTATATGATCGAGAAGTCATATGTTTTTACATTGCTTTAACTCATCAAAATAAGTTAAGCAATTTTTTAAGTCAGTTTAATGTAATTTAAGTTGAAATGACTTCAACATCCAAGTTTGAAAGCACATTTTGATTGGTTAGTATATGAATAAGCCAAATAAACTATAGAACAATAGAAAAACTATAAACTATAGAGATTTATGGTGAACACTTTTTCTTTAGATTGGTGTACGGTCTCTTTAATATGACTCTTTTTTGCTCTTTCAGAGCTCAGGAGAACTAATGAAGTTCTACATTATTTTTTATTAAAATATTAATGTGGTCTCTTCTAAACTTAACAAATAAAAACAGACACAAATAAGAGTATAAGAGTATAGATCTAGAAAATGAATGTGCATTGCAGCTTAGATCAAAAAGAGTTTCTCTGACATTCAGGCTTATATTTGGTTCAGTTGCTTTTGTTCGAAATCTTTTTTCACATTGTACTTTTTTGGCCAAATTATGGTATGTTTGCACCATAAACCTTAGTATACTTTCAAACAAAATGTGCAAAATGTGTACCTTTAGGGGTACAACAGCTTGTCACTTTCTACCTTATTTAACCCTAAATGGTTCATAGTAGTACCTTAAAGGTAGATATTACTACTTCAATGTGCTAATATGCTCATTTTAGGAGTAGATAGAGTATAAAGTTGTTCTTTAAGGGTATTGCCATTGCCTCAGTGACAAGCTGTTATACCTCCAAAGGTAAAACATTTTTTGCACTTTTTTTTTCCTGACTAGTATGTACTAGTGGTAGCCGTTTACCACAGTAGCTAGGTAAAAGTTTAAGAGAACTCAGTGTGTTACAGAAGCATTTCCCTCTTTACCACCATACCAAACACTTAATGAAAATAGAATGACACCCTTGTTTATCTGCCGCAGGTGCACTGTAAGAGATGTGAAGATTGCAACCTGTTCTCAGTGAAGATTGCGACCTGTTCTCAGCAGAAATAAGCAGCTATGAGAACAGCATGCTATAATAATGCTATAATAAGAGTGACTGGAATCAAGAAAAGATGCAAACAATAGTCCCTTTCATACATGTAGTCTTTAATGGTAAATTACCGGTAAGAGATCATGTGTAAACAGGACCTTTTCAAAAATACCTGTAAATCAGTTCCAGCAATTTACCAGTAAGGGAAATTTTAACATTACCAGTAAATAACAGGTGTTGTGCCAAATTCTGACCCCCTGCCAGATTATTACCCCCCTAGTATTGGTAGGTTTAGGAGTAGGTGTGGGGGAGGGGTTAGGATTAGGCAATTAGGTAGCGACTTCAACGAGGGGGGTGATAATTTGGCAGGCGGTCTAAATTGTGCTCTATGTGAACACAGAATGAAGATTACTGGTATAAGCAGGTACGAAGTCAGAACGTGCTGACGTAAGAAGTCTGCTTTGGGCCAGTTCTTATGGAGTTGACGTGATTACTCCGTGCTGCTTACAAAAAGCTTTTAATAGTTTTTCTATGTAAATATGCACTAAATGATCACCTTTGACCGTTGCGCCACGTCTCACAGCTTTTTCATCGTGTCACACGATCTTTTCCATTCATGAGCGCTGCAGTTGGATACTATTATGTGCATCTCGTGTTTTTAAGAGTAAAAACGCGCTCTGTTTGATCATCCCTTTATGCCTGCCACACTCGTGTTGAAAACTGAAGCCAAAGCGCCTCGATCACCCCCGGGTGGCTGGTCCCAGTATAGCTCATAGCCCCCGCCCCTCCATGTATTCTAATGGACGCAAGACAAACTAATTATACTTCAAATTATTTTTTCTGTCATTTTAGGCCGTTTTTATCACGCTGATTTCATTTCAAGAGTTCGTTTTTTAAATAAGTTTGGTTTTAGTTAGTTATTTGATGCTAAACGGGGGGTGAGATATTTTTCTTACACAAATTAAATTATGGGATACTTTTTGGGTGAACTATCCCTTTAAATGACCATAAAAAATAATCAGGCAAACTAATAAACTTTTGTTTAGTTTTGCCATTTTGAATGGAAAATAAGCCTAATTTACGTGATTCATGTACTTTAATAATAAGCAACTGTCAATGTGAGAGGACAAGAAATATTAACAAAGCCGTTTTCATAATTGTTGACCTTCAAATGTCTTGAAATGCACATATGTAGATCATAGAAATCAAAATTTTCCCCTGAACCCTCCTAACTAGTTTAAATTGTGGACCTTGTGATTATAAAACCCTGCCTACGGCTCTGGTTATAAATGTTGCCCTCTTCTGAGCTCAGTGTAAGATCTCTTCTGAACGTCTAGCAGAGACACATTACATTTCTGAGAATGAAGAGAATTCAGAAAAAGTCTCAATTTGCTCTCTGTTTGAGCAAACAGTTGAGAAAATAAAGAGGAAGCCACGTCTCTTCTCTTGCTCGCCGATCCACATTTTAACAGAAGAGAAGACACGAGATGAGTCTACTTTCAGTGTTTAAATATATTCTACACCAGAAAACACAGAGACCACAATTTTTTCTAAAAGTGGTTTGACACGTACACATGCACGAAAAGAGTTAGCACTGTCAATCACTTTAACTAACAACACGTAATGACAACGTGTTGTTCTGACACAAAAAGTAAACATTGCTACAGTTGAAAATGAGGGCCTTTAAAATCTTTTAAACTCTCTACAGCCCAAAGCCTATGTAGCATCAAAATTCTTTTCGATAAATGCACAAAACTATACAATGAAATGCATATGACTGATCAAACAATAGGAGTCATTTAGGAAGGTTATGAAAACTTTAATAATATAAAAGCACCCAAAACTGCACACTGACAAGCTCAAAATGGGTCTAAAAATGCATCCTCACCATCTAACCATGGCATTCACAGCTGTGCTGATAAGAGGAAGTTGCATTTGAGGGTTTGAGGGCTTTACCAACAGCAAATGCAGAAGACCATCTAGTTTGCCAATAGAGCGAAGACCATAATCTGATCACAACCGAAACCAACCTCACGTATTGAGGTTGTGTGATGAGCGCTGTAGCACTTTTTTGGAATCTAGATGGAGTGAGATGCTTCATGCTGGTGCAACAGATTACTTCGATTATATCTGCAAGAAGGAAGATGGTGAGAATCTATGGCCAGACAAAGGCGTTCAGCAATTGTGGAGGTCACTGTAAATGGTGAAATTCATCAGCTCACACTGACACCTTGCAACACACTGGAACAAACGTCAGTCACAAACACCTCTCCTGTGAAGTTTTCAGTGGATAAGATAACTGATGAGAAATTAATCAAGAAAGCACAAACACACAAAACAAAAATGCTGAAGTGATGAAGTTATTAATTTATTCATATCAGTCGATACTGGATATTTCCTCAATTTTTACATTTAGATCATCAAACACACCCTTAAAGTTAATCATTACAAGCACTAATAATTTAACACTGTTAATTGCAAACTTTTGCAGATATATCCATTTTCATACCATACATTATTACGATGTGATGCCTAAATTCACTTTTAGTTTTTAGTGTTTCATTTTTAATGTATTTGCACAATATATCAAAAAGCATTTTAATATTGGCTGTTTATCTGTGATACAAGAAAATAATTATCGGCCAGAATATTTTTATTTGACATGCTTTGTGTGTACTTTGCTATGTGTGAGGGGACAAATTTAACAGCATTGTGTACATCTTCACACTTCACACAGACTCATTTGTTTCCTCTTTTCTGAGTCTCTTTCTCTTTGCATTGCCTCCAAAGAAAGAAATGTATACTAAACCAGTGGTATTCAAATATTCAAATACATAATTGAGCCATTTTACCGTTTCTACAGTTTAAAGTGAGCAGTGCATCAAAATAACAGAGCGGTCAAGCGTTCATGGTGGTTTATTTAATGATCTTTCGGCGCTACATCCTATAATATTTTTATCTAGAGCCAAATGTGCTTCATTTAAGCCTTTTCCGCTCTATGCGCGTTGCTTCTCTCTGCCGCTAAATATATAAAGTGCCACATTAAAGGGATAATTGAAAACAAATTCTGTGATCATTTACACACCCTCGAGTTGTTCCAAACCTGTATGAGTTTCTTTCTTCTGCTGAACACAAAAGAAGATATTTTGATGAATGACGGTAACCAAACGGTATAATTTTTTCTGTTCAGCAGGAGAAAGAAGTTTGGAAAAGCACATGATGACAGAACTTTAATTTTTAAACTATCCCTTTAAGAGCTGCATGGTTATTGAAACACGGGAAGCATAAAAATAGATATACTTTTGCAAAAAATCTATCATCGAGAGACTGAAAGGTGTTGTATTTGTGGTTTTCTCATTAATATCTCATGACTCATGTCTCTTTTGTTACTATGTTGCTTACCAGAAGTTACTCAGTCTTACCCAGGATACTCTGCAAAAAGGTCAGGATGCCTATCCACTGAAATGTATAAAACTGATTTCTTCTTTTTTAAATCAAGATTATAAAATTTTATTTTGAAAAAAAAAAAAACAAGAGCTCAGACATAACTTGATGGGATATTAATAATAATAACAACAATAAAAAATATTCCAGTTAGTTACCTGTGAACCTTAATGTAGGGTGGACACCTGTGAACCATTTTTTCATGTCTTACAAACATTAATAACCTGTAAAAGTGAAATTTCACAATTTTTGCTACATCAGGAAATAAATCAGGAATCTGGTTTTGAGTGAAATAAATGTGACTAAATACATTTCTCAAGCATTTATAACATGCGTGTTAAAAATGGCTCACTATTTGGCAGGTAGTGCGTTCAAGTCGCCCTTTTTAATCATTATCAATGATTTATAATGCATTTGTAAATGACGTATTAGTCATTAACAAACACCTTTATAAACCCTTTACAAAGGGAACCTTAATGTAAAGTGTTACCAATTATTTTTATCTGTCAGCGTCATACAAATGACTCCGACCGTTTAACTAAACAAGTTAACATGTGGTGCCTTTAGACGTTTTGTTATTATTAATCAGCATATTAAGAGCATTTCATAATAAACAAAGTTATAATTTGGAAAATTATTTAGAGACTGCAAGGGAAGACAAAAAACTTTGAAATTATTAGTTAACTTATTTTTGTGCTCATGATGATTATTAAAAAATGTTTGTTTTTAGCTAGTTATTACTTGGTGTAAAATATAAAAATGGTCCATACTTTTCTTAAGAGGTAAACCCTGCTCCCCCGGGGTTTTCTCAGTCTCAAGGCCCTCTATGTGCCATATGTGTCTAAATGTAAGCAAAAAAAATAGCCTAATAAAACATCTGATCTAATCTTTTAATATTCATATCCAGTTGGGAGAAGTATTTACTTTTTTTGGTTTATATTGGTAAAAACATCACTGCTTTGGCTCTCAAGGCCCAAGATTCCCATCTTTGATGACTATTTTGAGTGTTTAAGATTAGTTTTTTTATAAAGTACTATGACTGCCCCGATGGAAATGTATAACTGCTCCAAAAAAGTATTGTCCGGACCTCCGCTGGGAAGGAAATATAGGGACCGGACCTCTTGGAACTTTAATTGAATACCCCTGAACTAAACTAATGCACTTTCAAGACTGCTTGTTGCATATGATATGAATGATACTAAATACATACTATATGCATTTAATATGCATACAGTTGTGGCCTAAAGTTATGAGAGTTAAAGAGCTTCTAGGAAAATCTTCACCCTTTATTCAAATATTATAAAAAGCTTTTGTAAGCATATTGCGTAGTTGTGCTTGGAGTCAATTGTTTTATTTGTGATGATAATGCAATGAAACATGACAAATTGTGAGGACATCATTTTTGGCCAGGCTGTCATATTAAGAAATTAGGCGAAAATACATGCAAAAGTAAGAGATTGAATTACAGAAATTAATAACTGGTTATGTTGTAGTCAATGCTCTTCCCTGTGAGCTTTTTGTTTTTCTATGCAGTTTTTTTTTTTTTTTTTTTTTGCATAGCAAAATAAAACCTGTTGCTGTATTTTGCCAATTTTGCCAAATAATTTTGTCAGATAAATACCATAACCAAATTTAGTGTTTTGTTCTTCCCTTTTCATGTTTGATTAAATAAATATATATATATATATTTAAATGTATATATACATTTAATCAAACTTGTATGTTTATTATAAACAAACATCCCCTCCCGACATCACTTTTAGCTGCTACTGTACATCAAATTCTGTAGTTTAATTCTAAAATGAGTCATCACTCAAATTCAGGGCAAAATTTTAATTGGTGGGCTCCCTTTTCCCAGGCCTAATAAGTGCACTATATCTTACATGTCTTACATAAACTCAGGGCAGGACTGACCCCACTGCAGGTTGACCCCACAAAATGCTTTAGTTGTACCCTCTTCCTTTTCTTACAGCTCATTATTTTCCCTTATCCCCCACTTCTCATACACAGGAAGTTCCCTCCCCCTCCATCAGGAAGTCTTGTGTGAGTGGAACTGGAATGATAGGACACCAGGAAAAAAAGTTGTCACACTGCAATCCTCTCTCTTACACACACACACACACACACACAGATGTTCACATACACAAACTTCATAAATTTGAGCCACTAGACAAACCTATACAGTAGACAAACGCATATAAGAAACAAATGAGAGAGAGAGAGAGAGAGAGAGAGAGAGAGAGAGAGAGAGAGAGAGAGAGAGAGAGAGAGAGAGCGAGGGGGGGAAGACAATAGCAAAGTATGTCCTGGGAACAGAAAGTCAGGTGTCACAAACACAGCCACTTCCTTTTTCCACATGATGTCAATTTCCTCCAGAGTGAGATTCCACAAACTGGCCTTTCATGAACAGCCAGTATTTTAGCCTATAGGTGCCTTAAGAAAACAAAATACTTTCTCTATAAAAACTCACTCACTTCTTTATAGTTTAAGAATGAGTCTTCCATTTTCTTTCAAGTGAGTCAATGTCAGACGGACACTTAACTTTGGATACAGTAAAATTCCTTTAGCAAACGTATTCTAACAACCGTCCTACGCAAAAACAACAGATGACATGTCGGTACTGAGCTGTTCACCAAAACGTTGAAATGCATATCAGAGACTTTGACTTGATCAGTTCTACCATGTTGCATTTTGGACAATTTTACCGGACAGCCGCACCCACTTCCTCCCATAGAGCCAGGGGAGAGCAGCCAGGAAGTGACCTTGTACAGAACAGGAAGTGATGAAGCCTATGGCCTAATCTAGTCCTACAGACATTCCATTCTGTTTTCCACTCACGTATATTTGATCAAATTAATCAAAACACATGATGCTTTTAAATGACAGTTTCATCGGTTATGAAAAGAGTTTAGCAAGAGTGCTCATGATTCCCATCTTCACTCCAGTCTTTCCCTTTCCGTGTCACGTATTCCTTGACATACACCAAAATCAACAAATGAACCAATGAATCGAAATTACAGGAACGGTGTAACAGACACACAGTGAGAAAAGACCAAGACAAGATCAAATTAGGCAGCAGAGCAGGCAGTATATGTGTGTGTGTGTGTGTGTGTGTGTCACACATTTTTGGTCCCCATGAGGAAAACAGCTTATAATTCATACTAAGTGAAAATGTTTTTTGAAAATGTAAAAATGCAGAATGTTTCCTATGATGGGTAGGTTTAGGGGTAGGGTTAGTGTAAGGGGATAAAATATACATTTATACACACACACATATATATATATATATATATATATACACACACACACATATATATATATACGTATACACCTCTCTCTCTCTCTCTCTCACACACACACACACGTATATATATATATATATATGTGTGTGTGTGTGTGTGTGTGTGTGTGTGGCACATTGGTCTACATGTAACTATATAGAGACTGAAGCTCTAAAACCAACACAGCAGCAACTTTCTCATTATCTTGCTCTCCATCTGATTTAGTTCATTCACACAGATATAGCAGATACAAATAGTTTGCCTCATGCAAACAGTCAAAGTTGAGTAAACAATGCAATGCAATGCAACTTCAATGCACCTGTTGCCGAATCAACCTTTGCTCATCCAACTCGTATAAAAGTTTCAGATTATCTCTGCTCTCAGTTTCACCCATCATAATGTGTCTCTTTGCCTTTCACTTGTATAGCCAGAGCAGTCAGCAGACTCCCATAGGGGAACTAACAGCTTCCACCATCTAAATCTATTGCACTCTTGAACTTTATTTGCAATTGTTTACCTATATGAAAACCAAAACGTAAATGCATCACTAAACAAGACCGTTAACACCCGCAAATTGTCACCAGACAAGTTTATTCCTCATCTTATGTGAACACTTAAAATAGTAAAAACACTTTATTTTAAATCTATTTCTTAATAACAAAAGCTAGTTAGTGAGTAAACATGCGTAAGGGAAAGTTATTGATTCCTACCTTTATGAATCTCTAACACTGACAGCGACAGACGCGGATTCATGTGAAGGAAGTGTAGACAGCCCGTGCGGCGTTCAGCCGGCCGCGGATGCGCTCGCTCGAGTCGCGCGGTGTCCGGAAGGGCTGATGAATTCTCTGCGCGAGCCGGCTCCCCCTCCTTTCAGTCAGCACAGAATCCTACATATTCAAATTATTTCCGGAAAATTACATGTGTTTGCTAAATGCTTCACACACTACTGAGGCTTTAACACCCACACATGGCGGTAAACTGTCGACTTTCTCGCATCAAACAACCGCTGGTGACATTTTATGGAAGTTACTAGTATATGTTCTGAGAGAAAAAGCCGTTGGTAACGTTAATTGACTTCGGCATATGTTGTGTGTTGTAAACAGTACTGTCAGTTTTCCGCGTTTGTTGGATGCTACTAAGTTAACTTGCAACCGGAAAACGTTTCTTGGCCGTTACCGACGGCTAGTGTCTGTTTCGTGGTAGTGCAGTTCTGTCTGGCTTTAGCGAATGGGGACTAAATGTGTTAAAGGGATAGTTCACCCAAAAAGGAATATTGAAAATTAAAATTCTGCGATTTACTCATCTTCAAGTTGTTCCAACCCTGTATGAGTCTCTCTCTTCTGCTGAACACAATAGAAGATAATTTGAATAATATTGGTAACCAGACAGTGGAGGCACCCATTGACTTCCATAGCATTTTTACAGAAGTATTTGGTTACCCATATTCCCATACACTTTGTGTTCAGCTCAAGAAATAAATTCATACAGAACTTTGAGGGTGAGTAAATGATGACAGGATTTTTTATTTTTGGGTGAACTATCCCTTTAAGATAAACTTTCCACAATTAGGGAACAAAATGTGACCTGAAAAAAATATGCTCAAAGGTGGTGCTTTATCTTTAATCTAAGATTATGAGCTGTTTTTATTGGTTCATTTTTGCAACTTGATAATGTCTAAAAAGTATAAATTGTGTGTCATTATAAAACATTGAATATAAAAATCCCAATAAGGTTATAATAAACTTTTTTATGTTAGATAAATAATAGTTTATCAAGCATATTTATAGCCTCTCACAAAAAAAAATCATGCATCTATAACTCATGGGGAAATATGGCAAAATAGTATTTTTTGGAATTTGCCATATACAATCACATGAATCAAAACAGTAATGTCATAGTAAAATATTTTATTATACATAAAAATGCACAAATAACAAACACCAACAACAAAATGTGATTTTTTTTTTTTTTTTTTTCATCCAGCTTTGCCCACATTGAATCAGCTCTCAATCTGAGAGAGAAATGGGCAGTTCTTAGTGTCAAACTTACAGAAACATTCATCAAAACACACACACACAATGAACAGAATACTGCAGCAGGGCAAAGACACATTCACAGTATAAGAAAAAGACCACAATGAGGCAATTTACTAATAGGACGTGTGCAAAATTCGCTGCCTCCTAAATTCGATCCAGTAGCAATGATCAACCCATAGAAGCCAAAAATAAGGAAAGAGAAAATTAAACAAAATAGCTCTTGAGCCTTTGTGCTTTAAAGTGTGATTGTGTGCAATTTGTGTGTCAACACATGCTACAATCAGAGCATAAGAGTGTATACAGGTCATCCCTTGTTTTAATGCTCTTTGGAAAAGCTTGTGCGCATTAGGTCATGTAGCGTGTAATTGCTCTGAGAGCATAAAGTAAAGCCGCCTGCAGTCGCGCCTCCATCAGTAACAGGTTCACGTGGACCTGCATAAAGAGATCAACACAAATTACACATTTAAGTAACATACATGCATTTGTACTACCCTCAACTGATAAACACACTTGTGAAGTTTGTGCCGTAATATGATTAACAAAGCAAGTCATCAGCCGCAATAAAAACTCGATGGCCATCTTCATATTTTTAAAAGGAGTTTTCAGTCTGACACAACCATCAGTAAAAGTTGAATCCTGAAGAGAACCACTAGAGGCCACTAACACATCACACCAAAATGCAAACAGCCAACAAAATCTGGAATCTGTAAAAATCTAAATATTGAGAAAATCACCTTTAAAGTTGTCCAAATGAAGTCCTTAGCAACACATATTACTAACAATAATACATTTTTGATATATTTAAGGTAGGACATTTACAAAATATCTTCATGGAACATGATCTTTACTTAAAATCCTAATGATTCCTAATGACCCATACAATGTATTGTTGGCTATTGCCACATGCGACTTATGACTGGTTTTGTGCTCCAGGGTCACATATTTAAATTAAAATGAAACACACTTGACACTGCCATCCACTAGAAGTCTCACACATATTGTACCTTTTCTGAGTGCCGGAACTGCCTCCAAAAGGAGAAGTACATTCTTGATGTGGTTTTCTCCGGGTGACAAGCCACTGTCTTCACATACACTTTTAAACTGCGTTCCAACAGCTGGTTGACCTCCCCATAATTGTAATCGTCATACCTGTGTATGCAAACATTGACATGCAGGTGCACACATTCACATTAGAGAAATTTTAACAACCAAAATTATTATTATGCAGTCCTTCTATATGATTATGGCAAGGACTATTTTTCCTCCTTATATAAACATTACCCTAACTCACTTCTGGCCCATACGGCTGAATGTTCTGAGGTTGTTTCGTGGCTATGATGCATGCATGACTGACCTGATGCCGTAGATGCAGTGAATGTAATTCCATATGGCCTTGCGGAGTGTGGAAGTGTCCACGTGCGAGTGCATGGCCATGGTGTGATACGTGAGCGCGCACACCACCTGAAATTTCTCATCCAGAAGCTGTGCCATCTCCCCATACAGCCTGTTCATAAGAGAGAAGCCGTGATCTTCCCACGAATAGTCCTGCAAGCACAAAATCATGCACAAGTTATTATTAACTAAAACAAAAACTATTAAATTAAGAAATGTAACTAGTTGAAATAAACAAGTTTAAGCTGAAGCACTAAAATTACTAAAACTAAATAGCTATATTTGAAAAAAAGTGTAAAAACATAACAAATTGACTAACATTTAAGCTAAATGAAACTGAAAATATCAAAATAAAATTAACTAAACTATAAACCTACAACTGAATTAATAATAAATGTAATTTAATTTCAGGTTTAGGTTTATATTTTCAAAACAAACAAAAAGTAATAAATAAAATGTAAAAGCACATAACAAAATTACTAAATTTAAACAAAGACGACTAATTAAAAAAATAAATACTATAATATTATATAAATAATACTTAAATAACACTAGTTATAAGTCACATTATATACTCCAGCAATAAAGTGCCTTCTGTTTAGTATATCTTTGATATTGTGTGTGAGAATATACACGAGTACTGAACCTGAGCTCTCATGGTTGGAGGCGCCTGCACTCCTCTAGGACTAAAATCCTGGTAAGTAAAATCTGCATCCGCAACGAACCGCGAGACACAATCAGGAAGAACGGAGCGCTGAACTGTGAAAACACCGATCAGAGGGGAAGCATGCTGCAAACTTGTGCTTTTGTGTGTCACATCCATAATAAAGCATTGAAAATGTTCATCTTAGGGGGAAAATGCATCGGTACCGGTTATATTTATGGGATGTACTGTAATTATTCAACTTCTCATGTGCATAAGCTACAACAGAAGACTATTTTGACCCAGTAGAAGCGTATTGAATTATCTGTATGCGTGTTCATACCATCAGCAGGTTCCAGCAAACTCTCTGTCCTTTCTCTTTCAAAGCGAGTAACCATCTCTTCCTGAGTAAACTCTTCACCTTGCTGCTGAACCCTCATCATCTTCTCCATCAAGAGCTTAACCTCGTTCACAGCCTCAGACCACTGCACACACATATACATATTAAAGAGATTTACCTGAAAAAACAAACAAACTAAATCTTATCTTGTGATACATGTGTCATGATTTCAAATACCTCTTGCTGATTTCTGGTCTTGTCTGGGGCAGAGCAACAGGACTCTGTGGGCGAACGCGGTTGGAGCGCCGGATCTCCTGACTGCTCAGGCTCGGGGAGAACGCCACAACCCCAAACAAACGAGGCCAGAGAGTGGGCATGGCTCATCAAAACAACCGCCTGAATCAGTTCTGCCAGGGACCATCGAGCCTCGGCACCCGGACAAACTAACTCCTGTAAATATAGAAGAGTACAGTAGTGTCCAAAAGTGATGTCCGGAGGGCATGTTTGTTTTTAATGACCCTACAAGTTAGTACAACATATGAGAATAATACTTTATATTTTGTAAATATTTTAAATATGAGGGAAGAACAAAACACTAAACTTGGTTAAAGTATTTATCTAACAAAATAAAACTACAAACTACAGGTTTTATTTTACTATGCAAAAAAATGCACATAAAAACAAAAAGCATTGAAAAAAAAGCATTCAAATATTATTGTGCGCGCAGCTTTACTGCCTTCATGTTTAGTGAATCCATTCACAGATCAAATAGAAGATTGACTAATCGAATCAGTAATTCACAGATTTATTTTAACCCATACCTTCATTTTTTTAAACAAAATAGCTAAACCCCTCAGTTATTTCTAGATATTTCTACTATTTAACTAAAAATTATTCAATTCACTTTAATGCTGTCACTCTAATATACCCTTTATGTTCTAAATAATTCACTAATTACATAATTAATCTTCTAAAATGAAAATGTATAGGTTGACCCAAGATAGGTGGACCTCCTTTTTGTTAGCAACTTGTAGTGGAGCTCCATAGTTTTTTTTTTTTTTTTTTTTTAGGGTTGCTTGACTATCTACTTTAAATTTTGACCTGCTGGTGGGTTTTAAAACAGAGAAAGCACACAAAATTGTAGAGGTCTGGGGATCTTCTCCTAAAGACTTTTGATTGTTTATTTGGCTGAACTGCTTTAAAATGTTTGTTTGTGTGTGTGTGTGTGTGTGTGTGTCTTTTAGACAGAAAAAAAATAAGAAAATGACATTGCATATACATTGAGACGACATAAATATAATTTCACTCATCTATCACTTGAAGAAAAAAAATACACCCAGCTATCCATTTCAGGTTCGGTTGTTTAGTGAAGATGATTGATGTAGCCTATGATGTCCAGCTTAGGCATGGGGTCTTCTTTTATTTTTAATTTGTAGCTGCTGCTTGAATGACAGCTTGGTTTTAATGGCAATTAAATATTCAATATCTCTACCCTCCATAATTAATGTAGTTGCTAGATTATTAGCGGGAGCAGTTAAAACTATTATCATGTGAATTATGTCTGTACGATGATTGGTTCATATACGAAGGGAGGCGAACATTTTTTCTTAACATTCTAACTGCTGAAAGTCAAATACTCAAGGGTGATTGGCTAGATTTCTTTTTTTTTTTTTACCAAGGGTGGCAAAAGTCTCTAGCCATGGTTTTCCCTCCCCCTTCCTTTCTCTCCTTCATTAGCACAGTTTTCCAAAATGTTGGAATTACATCGGCAGATTTGACACGTTCACAGGAAAGAGCAACAATGGTTCCGACTTCAGAACTATTTCATGGTGTTACAATGGTGAAATAACAAACATGGACATTCGGAGACGTGAAATGAAACAACACTGCATTTTACCTCTATATGTTCCTGCGTGATGATCCAGGGTCTGTGTGCGAGCAGTTTGTTGAGAGTTTGCAGGTGCTGTATTTTAGGTGGTGCACAGTCAAGTCCTCTAAGCCAGGACTCATCTCCACCAGCAAGCAGAAACGCAGAGCTGTGGTGCTGAACTAAATACGAGCACTGGTGACGTGCAGACGCCTGCAAAGACAGAAAATTACTGTTGTGTATATTATAAACACATACTCATTTGTGCATACATGAAACTTGCAATCTAAAAGCGGAAATATAAACCTCCTCCCTCACCAAGATGATTATAAAATGCCTCCATGACAAAGGCAGAGGGCCATCCAGCTGGAGCAAAGCATGCTGGGTGCGCAGGAAACAGGCCAAGTATGTGGGATGTAGCCCCATCGCCATGATGATATGATCGGCACGTCCCTCAGACAACAGAGCCTCTGACATCACTTCCTGTGCGGCACCTTCCTCCAGAATCTGACACATACAGATATTCAGTGAACAGTAACTGACAACAATACTATATATATCATCTAAAGGTGAGGTCACATTTACTGTTGCTCAGAGAAATTTCATCTGCGCAATGTTTTTCATCAATTCTGACAAATACACTCACCTAAAGGATTATTAGGAACACCATACTAATACTGTGTTTGACCCCCTTTCGCCTTCAGAACTGCCTTAATTCTACGTGGCATTGATTCAACAAGGTGCTGAAAGCATTCTTTAGAAATGTTGGCCCATATTGATAGGATAGCATCTTGCAGTTGATGGAGATTTGTGGGATGCACATTCAGGGCACGAAGCTCTCGTTCCACCACATCCCAAAGATGCTCTATTGGGTTGAGATCTGGTGACTGTGGGGGCCATTTTAGTACAGTGAACTCATTGTCATGTTCAAGAAACCAATTTGAAATGATTCGAGCTTTGTGACATGGTGCATTATCCTGCTGGAAGTAGCCATCAGAGGATGGGTACATGGTGGTCATAAAGGGATGGACATGGTCAGAAACAGTGCTCAGGTAGGCCGTGGCATTTAAACGATGCCCAATTGGCACTAAGGGGCCTAAAGTGTGCCAAGAAAACATCCCCCACACCATTACACCACCACCACCAGCCTGCACAGTGGTAACAAGGCATGATGGATCCATGTTCTCATTCTGTTTACGCCAAATTCTGACTCTACCATCTGAATGTCTCAACAGAAATCGAGACTCATCAGACCAGGCAACATTTTTCCAGTCTTCAACTGTCCAATTTTGGTGAGCTCGTTCAAACTGTAGCCTCTTTTTCCTATTTGTAGTGGAGATGAGTGGTACCCGGTGGGGTCTTCTGCTGTTGTAGCCCATCCGCCTCAAGGTTGTGCGTGTTGTGGCTTCACAAATGCTTTGCTGCATACCTCGGTTGTAACGAGTGGTTATTTCAGTCAAAGTTGCTCTTCTATCAGCTTGAATCAGTCGGCCCATTCTCCTCTGACCTCTAGCATCAACAAGGCATTTTCGCCCACAGGACTGCCGCATACTGGATGTTTTTCCCTTTTCACACCATTCTTTGTAAACTCTAGAAATGGTTGTGTGTGAAAATCCCAGTAACTGAGCAGATTGTGAAATACTCAGACCGGCCCGTCTGGCACCAACAACCATGCCACGCTCAAAATTGCTTAAATCACCTTTCTTTCCCATTCTGACATTCATTTTGGAGTTCAGGAGATTGTCTTGACCAGGACCACACCCCTAAATGCATTGAAGCAACTGCCATGTGATTGGTTGATTAGATAATTGCATTAATGAGAAATTGAACAGGTGTTCCTAATAATCCTTTATGTGAGTGTATTTTAGGCCAAAACCCCTTTTTTGACCATCATTTTATTGAAATGCATATTCACGGTTCTCTCATGTCAGTTAATGTTCATATGACATGCAGAAAAACAAATAAAATATTTAATTTTCTAAGTGTGATTGATGTACTTTGATTCTAATTTATGGTTTAAATAATTATTAGCTTGACATAAACCCAACAAACCCATGCAATTCCCTCACAAAGCCCAGTTTGGAAACCCCTGATCTAAAGAAACAGATCAGAAATTGTTGGAGGTAAAGACAAATACCATAAACACAAAAACAAGGATATTAAAAAAACAACAACATGCACCTCTTCAGTTGGGATAAAGGCACTGGGCCCTGATGGAAACGACTGGGGTACGTCAACTGCTTCCTCCTGAAAAAAAGTAAGAGAGACAATAGAGATGTAGAAAATACAAGGCTCTCTGTTGTCTAGTTAAATGTTTTGGGATAATATAAGCCTTCTTTTATCAGAAAGATAGTAATGTGCATTATCATGCAACTGGCACCAAGCTATCATTCCAGTATATGCTGATAACTGCTTACTAACGACTAAATGGGTGCGAGTCATTTGCGCAAATCGGTTCATTCGAACAATTAAAGGGATAGTTCACCTAAAAATGAAAATTCTGTCATCATTTAGTCACGCTCAAGTTGTTCCAAACCCATGGGTATCGGAACCATTGTGTGTGGGTGGGACAAGACCCACCCACTTTTTAAGACCAATGATATTGGACCCACTCACTTTTACCGTCTCTAATTCAGCGCATGTCTGTTCACCTACCCCTAACCGATAAACACTTTATTATTAAACACATGTTAGACGCATTGTTTCCACTTTTCGAAAATGTTCTTTATTTTTATTGAAGAAATGCCTTTCTGATCTGATATGTGAAGGAAAAAGGGAGTAGAGCGAGTTTGGCAAAAGGTGTATCCGAACCTCGGGTCGATTTGCATCAAAAGTTTCTGCCTTGTGCCTCACACTATCGCCACAGTAAATAATTTGGTGTCTTCTGTAATTTTGTCACCCACATTTGTTTAGCTTCTGATGTTCATGTCCAAACCTGTATACATTTCTTTGTTCGGCTGAACACAAAGGAAGATATATGGAAGAATGTTTGTAACCAAGCAGATCTCGGTCCCCACTGAAATACCATAGTGGGGGGGGGGAAATACTATGGTAGTCAAAGATCTGCTTGGTTACATTCTTCCTTTATGTTCAGCAGAAGAAAGAAATTCATACAGGTTTGGAACAACTTGAGGGTGAGTAAATGATGACAGAATTTTAATTTTTGGGTGAACTATCCCTTTAATTAAAACGATTCAGTGCGTCATCGTGCGCTTTATTAAAATCCACTCGGTTCCTTGTTTACTAAACTGTCAAACAAGCAAGCCTTAAACACATCTCACATCCGTTTTATTAAACTTAATTTTGTATATTAATCTTTCTTTTCGCCTCATCAGTCAAACGGTACACCCCCATCAAGTCCAAAGGAAACGGTTCTTGGTTCTGTGAGTCACCGATTCACGATTCACGAAACCGATTCAGTGTGATTCATAAATAAACAATTCGACCGTTTTAACAGTTTCACTCAAACGAACAATTGGTTCGCGGAATTGACATCGCTCGTTCAAAATGGACCTTTCAGATAGTGAATCGACTACAAACTTTATAAGTGTGACAGGACTAGACGCCGACACAGACATAAGAGTGACTCAGAAATGAGCTCACCTTCATCGGACGAATATAGGTGTTCATCACAGGTTGAACAGAATAATGATGATAAAGAGTCTCGAAGGGTCTGTGCTCTATGACTTCATTGTGCCCGTAGGAGTGTAGTTTGTGGAAAGCAGGAAACCGCACCGGGAGGAGGCGTGGCGTACGTGAACACACAGCGCCGGGCTCTTGCATCACCTCACCGGCGCAGCATGACGCAACCCGCCGGTAACGGCGATCAGAGCTCCCCGGCTCCAGCTGTAACCGGGTAGGGTTAGGTAAAAGGGTAGCACTATAGTAGTTCAGAATTGATTAAATGAAAGGGGACAGTGTTTTCCCCCCCTCATTAACATGTTAGATATATTTGACAGGTAACTTAGTCCTTAGTTCAATTAGGAAATTTGAGTAACTTTTATAAACATGTCTTAGAAAAACACATTACTGATGTGAATCTTGAGACAATGGCACTTACATATTTTAAGGTGTATCAGTGCAAGCTGCTTTCAATTTAAACAGCTCAAACATTAATTTTAGCGGGACTAGCTTAAACCTTGTCTGTGAAACCGGGTGGTTAAAAGAATAAACTTGTCCAAGCTGGTCATTAGCTGGCCAATAGTTGATGCAAGCTGGTAGACCATCTTGGATAAGCAACCGAAAATATATAAGCTTTCCATTTCCACCTTGAAATGAAAATTCACACATCCTAATGGTCTTATTGTGAACAGTGGCCGGTCGACTAGTCTTAAAAGTTAAAAGTAATCTAAAAAAAAAAAACTTTTTACATAAAATGATAGATTGGTCTGATTATTATAATTATAAAATAATATAATGTCATAACTTGGTATTCTAGTGAAGCTGCTGATGAGTTATGCCGGACTTCTTCGAAAATGAAAATTACCCCATGATTGACTCACCCTCAAGCCATCCTAGGTGTGTATGACTTTCTTCTTTCAGCCAAAAACAATCAGAGTTATATTAAAAAATATCCTGGCTCTTCCAAGCTTTATAATGGGAGTGAATGGCGTCCATCTATCAGTGGGTTAATAAAGGCCTTCTGACGCGAAGCAATGCGTTTTTGTTAGAAAAATATCCATATTTATAACTTTATAATATATATATATATACTATAATTACTGGCTTCTGGTAATGGCCGTGCGCGAGTCAAGTTCCAGCGGGTCAGACGCATGAGAATCGAGCAAAACAAAACACTGGTCATGAATTAGAAGTGATGGAGGATTGAGTTTAACCAGCCCTATTTGCCTGAACCGCGAGAGGATCTCACCAAAGCTTATGCTACTCCTACATCCAACGCCATGCATCGGGTCAGAGGTCACTTTTCTGCCGGAACTAGACTCGTGTACGACCAGAACGCGATTTAAACCCCTCCCTTCCACAATCGTCTGCAAGCTTTTGTACAGATCTGCCTTCATCCAATCAACAACAGAACCAAGCCTGGCCTACATGTACATCACAATACAGAACAGAAGATCTGTCACTACTTTGGTTTCATTGTGACTTTAAAGTGGTCAAGATGGGCTGCATTCACTGTATTCATAAAACAGTAGACAAAAAGGACAAAATTACTTTCAATAAGATTCGGATGTGCACATCCGATGGACACTTTACTATCCCAAGTTTATCGTGACGCTGGTAGGTCACATGACAATGACAACATGGTGAATGTAGTGCGCCCGAAATACATTATTACTAAAAACATTCATTAAATACTGTGTTGTATCCAACATTAAAATTGGCAGATAATGAAGGCTCTGTAGTTAGAGAGAGAACGCCTCATTCACTTCATCTACAACCTTTCATTATCGCTGATGTTATATAACTACAGCTGCTATACATGCTCACACACACTTATGCTTGCACTTTACATCCCTCGGTACCCGTGGCTCCTAATAATAATTACACTGAACATTTTCTCTTATGTAACCTTGCATTGAAGTGTAATCAAGCCTAACACGCAGCTGTTCGACACGCACAAAAACAAGGACACAACAAACAAAGACACAGACACAAAATGGGATTTTATTGAATCACATCACAAGCAGCATGTTTAGCACTTGCCGAGTCAGTGAATGTTTGCCTGTGAGTTACGTGTGTGTGTGTTGTGTCTGCGTATGTGTGTGCTTCATAGAGTGTTTTATGTTAGAAAATAATCAAGCATTCACACATTTATTTCAAGTCAAAACTTATATTAAATTACCATTATATATAAAATAATACCTTCGGGGCAGAATCTGAAAGAATGTGTTTGAGAAAGCTCGAATGATGAAAAGCGAAGACAGAATGAAGCCTTCACTGGATTTAACAGACACACCACCTCCCCACAGGGAAGACTTTATTGTCCATGTTTGAACGTGAAGATCTTCTCAGGTTTTTTACTCAAGCTTACAGGGGTTTGTTGGGGGATGGTTGTTTGAAAACTGACACCTTCCACTTTTATGGTGACCATAATTCAGAGTAAGCGTGGTCAGGTAAACCATGGTCACATGACAATCAGTGCTCCATCCCCATGGACAATAGTGATGAAGGCAGAGAGAAATGGAGTGGATCTTAAGCATTAGGGTCAGAGGTCACAGGAGGCATTTTTTACAAGAAAAGAAAGGGAATTAGATTAGAGGTTTGCTCCTTCTCAAACAATCTTGTTCTCCAGGGCAGCGATCCTTTTCGTCACAGCGTCCAGTGATGCTTTTGTCAAGGAAATGATGCAATAGAAACAGCTCTAAACATTTCTGATGCTTTATGCATTTATGTCTAAACATTGCACACATTTCTTTAGGAGACACTAAAATTCTGGTCATTACCGATAAACTGATAATTATTTTTATGTTATGGCTGATAACCAGTAAATGAATGATACTATATTTTATATACTTACATATATTTTTTATATTTATATATAGAACTTATTTTATATAAAAATGTGAATTTATGTATCAAAACATTATGTACAGTATGAAAAATGGATATTCATTTGCTAAAGATTACATTTAACAGTTTTATTAAATTATTGTTTTGAATATTTTTATTATTTTTTATATTTGTATTATATATTTTATATTTAAAAAATATTATTTTTAAAAATATTTTTAAAATTATTTTTTTTTTATTTATTGTTTTGAGACAATATGATGACAAAGAATGACTTATGTGACAACATTATTATGTACAGTATGATTATGTAAAGATTACATTTAAGTATTATTAAATTATTATTTTAAATATTTTTTAGTATATTTGTATTATATATTTTATATTTAAAAATGTATTATTTTAACATTTTTTTATTTTATTTTGTATATTTGTATTATATATAAAAATGTATTATTTTAATTATTTTTTTAAATTATTCTTTTAAAGAACTATAGTTTTGAGACAATATGATGAAAAAGAAAATCGTGTGACCAACATGCCAGTAAATACTATATTTTTATATATATTTTATATTTATATACAGAACTTATTATTTTATAATACAATGTATTATAATTAGGTATCACAAAATTATTATGTACAGTATTAAAAATAAAAAAGATTTACATTTAACAGTGTTATTAAATTGTTTAATTTTTTTTAATTTTTAATTTTTTTTTATTATTTTTAGTATATTTTTATTTTATTTTGTATAATTGTTTATATTTGTATTATATATTTTATATTTAAATTCAATGTATTATTTTAATTATTTTATTTTTAAAGAACTATAGTTAAGACAATATGATGACAAAGACAATCGATAAGCATGAATATCATGGATGATAACCAGTAAATGACTGATACTATACTTTTTTATACTTGTATATTTTTTATATTTATATACAGAACTTATTATTTTATATATGACATTTTTAATACAATATATTATAAATTATATACTATGTCTAAACAATTAAAAAAAAACATTTTAAAAAGTAAATTTAGGTATTACAACATTATTATGTACAGTATGAAAAAATGAATATTCATTCACTAAAGATTACATTTAACAGTGTTATTAAATTATTGTTTTAAATATTTTTATTTAATTTTTTTTATTGTTTTTAGTATATTTTTATTTTTATATTTATTATATATGTTATATTTAGAAAAATGCTTTATTTTTTAAATTAATTATTTAACTCTAATAAAAAAAATTGAGACAATATGTAATCAAAAAGTACAAACAGGTGAAAATGAGCATGCACAATTAAATTTTCAGTATCGGCTGATATATATCCAATAAACCCAATAAAAATATCTAATATCGGCCATTAACCAATATATCGGCCAATATAACTATATCGTGCATCCCTAATTTCTTTACATTTGATTTTAATTATCATACAAACGCGTTTCATCTCAATATCGTCTTAAAAAGGTACATCTTACCTCAAAAGATAGAGATGACACATTCAACTATGTATAGAACAGCATTCAGTAGCATTATGTAAGTCAATACTGAATATTGAGCGTAATAGGAATTTGTGTAGTGTATATTTGCAGCATAGCAGATGTGGAATTGAGCTCTGAACCCGAACGCTCTGTTTAGGAAAGGATATATTTCTTTGTTAATGCCTGTAGTGCCTCCTCCACCTTTTTCTGGAACTTGACAACGGAATTACATTCACAGGGATCTTCCGCTGTAAGTAATAGGACAGCAAAAACAAATCAAATTGATGAAGTTTCAATGCTAGTCTAGTTTTAATGCTAATTTTTCGTGGTTTTATTTACCTTCACAAACATTGATTTGCAGCTTCTTGGCAATTTGGTTCATGGTTTTGAAGTCCGCTGTGTAGAAGTAATGGTCAGGGATGGGTTCAGAGGCGATCTCTCTCAGCTCGTCCTCCACAGCATTGCCAACGCCCACAGCGTACATCTTAAAGCCTGAAGCACACACACAGTGCACTGTAAAAACACTCATACACATTGCACTTTGCATTGCATATCTGTGTGTGTGTGTTTTTCCTCTAACCGCTCTCCTTGGCCTTCCTGGCGGCGTCTCCAATGAAGTCTTGCGACCTGCCATCAGTGAAGACGATACCGACCTTTGCCACTCCAGGTCTGGCGCCCTGGTTAGGAGTAAAGCTGTTGTCCACCAGGAAACTGAGGGCCTGGCCAGTCATGGTTCCCCTCTCCATATAGTCCATCTTTTTCACAGCTTCTTTCAGGGCCTTTTTGTTGTTGTAGCGTCCCAGAGGGAACTCCTGCTTCACAGAGCTGGAATACTGCACCAGTCCCACATGGGCGTTGGTTTCCGACACGTCCAGTTTGTCGACGATCAGGTTGATCCATTTCTTGACCAGCTCAAAGTTCTCTGGTCTCACACTCTTGGACCCGTCGATCAAGAAGACCACATCTGTGGCTGCGTTACTGCAAGCTGAGACGAGAGAGATCAAGTGTTTGTTGAATGGGGTTTCCAAACTGGGGTCCTGGGACCCCCAGGGGGCCGCAAGAGTGTGCACCGAAAATTTACTTTTTTTCCCCCTCCAAATTTTATAAAATACATTTATGACTCTCAAACTTAATATGTAACCTTAAAATAATTAAAATAAAATGTTTATAATACATTTGCCAAATATACAGTACCAGTCAAAAGTTTGGAAATGTTTTAGAAAAAAGTCTATAGTAAGTACATGTAGTTCATTAATATTACTCAGTACTTAAATATATAATTACACTGTAACAATGACACCTTAAAATAAAGTGTAACCTATTTTTTATAACCTGTGATACTTTTTTCAGGATTTGTTGATGAATAAAAAGTTTAAAAGAACAGCATTTATTCAAAATAGAAATATTTTCTAACAATATAAATCTTTACTATCACTGTTTATCAATTTAACACATCCTTTTTCACATCTAAAAAAAATACTGACCACAAACTTTTGAACAGTAGTGTATATTGTTACAAAATATTTATATTTTAAATAAATGTACTTTTTTAATTAATTTATTAATTTATTTTTTACACTTTTTTATCATCAAAGAATCAACAGTATCACAGGTTATTAAAAAAATATTAAGCAGCACAACTGTTTCCAAAACTGATAATAAATCAGCATATTAGAATGATTTCTGAAGGATCATGTGACACTAAAGACTGGAGTAATGATGCTGAAAATTCAGCTTTGATCACAGGAATAAAATATATTTTAAAGTTATATTAAAATAGAAAACCATTATTTTAAATTGTAATAATATTTCACAATATTACAGTTTTTTCTGTATTTTGATTAAATAAATGCAGCCTTGATTAGCATAAGAAAAAGTCTATAGAGACTTTCAAAAACATTAAAAATAGTAATGTTTCCAAGCTTTTGACCGGCACTGTAATATATATATATATATATATATATATTTTTTTTTTTTTTTTTTTTTTTTTTAAAGGGAAGGCATTAGATTAATTGTGATTTATTCTATTGACGGACATTTCAAGAATTTTCAAGAAAAAATAATTGCATATATTTTTCGTAAATAGAAAACAATTCCTTGTGACATAATCTTAAAACATAACTGATTGTCTTTAATGTTTGTACATCTAACATTACTCTGGTGGGTATAAAAAGATATCAACTTATAACAGTAAATATTTTCCAGATAATATTTCCAAAAACTTACCAAAGAATTCAGTATAGTGACAGTTATATATTTTTGGATAATGTTTTAAAAAATTTTTATATTTTATTTTCTCACACATAATAAATGGGTCTCAAGGATTAAGAAAATGTAAAAATAAAATTATTTAAATAAAGGCTTTTTACATTTTCTTAATCCACGAGTGCCATGGCCCCATGTGTTTCTTAACGGGTTTAGCTGTCTTTTATCCAAAGAGCACTTGGATATGAAGATTTTTACCCCAGTAGCACTTTGCATTTCTTGTTTTATAATAAATGATTCTGTATGAAAATATATAGAAGCCTTTATTTTTTTAGGACAAGGATGTTGACATATTTGAGGGTCACATTAACAAGCTCAAAACCATTGTGGTAACTGATGTCAAATTATAAATGGGCCATTGTGTCACATGATTTGTCCGTTTAGAGTGAATGTGTGTTGGTTAGTAGGTTGTGAAAAATAAAATGTCTCTTGACCAATAAGATTGTGATTCATCATTAAAGCAGGGGTTTTATATACATCAAAAACTGCACATGTATATGAAGTCTTTGACACTTACCCAGCATTCACACATACTCACCGCTGCATGATCGGCCGTCGCCCATGAGTGTATGGCCCTCTCTGCAGGCGCACTTGAAAGATCCGGGTGTGCTGATGCAAATGTGCTCACAGTCATGATCGCCTGTCGCGCATAGGTCCGACACAACCGCTACCATGAATGTAACACACACACACACACCGGGTGGGGGAAGGAAGGGTTAGCGAGGAGAGAATTACTCTATGTGAAAGTGGGAACTCAAGAAAATCAATGCGTTTTAACAATCCGCTGCACTCGATACGAACAGCAAATCTTTAAAACACACAGAAATATGTCAGAGACCCAGGCACTTGAGGACAGCAGAAAATAAACGTTTTGGCGTTTCTCAATGTTGTTTGTCTCAGGTGGCTGTTGCTCTGATGCAGACTTTCTACCGCACTGGTTCTCAACCTTTTAAAGCTCGAAATTGTCTAATTTGAAAATTCTCAAACGTCACAAACAGTGCAAAAAAATTCTTGTTTTCCATTACAAATATCAAAAAAAATTCAAGATACATTTACTACAAAAGCAAAATGACTTAATATGTTAAGGTTATTACTCTTAAAAACAAGGTTATTTTTCTTACTTCACTGACAGATATTTTTATATTATATTATACTAAAGACACACAGTGAAAAATTATTTTTATTTTTGCAGCTGATGTTTCTGCATATGTATTTGTAGGAGTTTCCCTTTCAGACGCCAAATTTACGGGACAAGAGTATTTAAAGTGCCCCTATTATGCTTTTTTTTTTTTAAGTTTCTTAATTTTGTTTTGGAGATCTCCTACAATAGGTTTACATGCATCAAAGGTCAAAAAACACTTTCATTTTCTCATAATATACATTGCACATCACCACATTGCTCAATGATTCTCAAACGACTCAATGGGTGAACCAGTCTCTCTAAATCCCTCCATTCCGTGAGCCTGCTCTGATTGGTCAGACGGCCCAGTCTGTTGTGATTGGTCTACCGCGTACAGCGTGTGTCGGACGCTAAATGCCTCAACTGAACTTCAGCTCCAGAGGCTTCCTAAAGCTCAGCGATTGTACACACTATAAAGACAGTAACGATGGTGTCAATTTTACAATTTCAAAACAAATCTTGCTCCATCCTTTATCTTTACTCAAAGTAGTAAGAACGACAAACGATCTGCATTAATAGACACAGTTTTAGGTAAGAGTGACCCACAGCTGATTAGCAGAAGTAAGACAGTAATAACATGAGTTAGCCGGAAACTTACACAATATAAAACACAAAACGTAGTATTTTGAACACCCGGTAGAAAATATATACATCAATAGTTATTCATACGTACAGGTTGTGATTCTGAGGAGCAGCTGGTCTAAATAAACTGGTACTGACCCATCTTTCAAGAGCAAGCGTTTTGTGAATCCCGCGTTGAACCCCGAGATTTGAGAAGCAGCCGTCAGAAAAAAAAAAACATATGCGGACATTATGCAAATGTCTTTTCTAGTGACGTAGAACTGCAACGCAGTGGGATTCAAAATACAAACGACCCATATTGGCAGAGTCGATTCTTTCTTTTGGGAGAAAATAAATTTATTTATCGTGCACTTTCGACTTTACAACTTTGCAGAATGTTTAAACAGCTTTATTACACACTGCATGAAAGGGAATATTTAAAAAACATAATAGGGGCACTTTAAATCATGCAACGTATTTTACTACGGTTTGTGCTAGTCAATTTACTGAGATTTGCAGCATTATTTAACACCCAAAAAAACATCTTAATGCATTTGGCAATTGAAATGCTGTGATAGTTGTGCTGCTCTTGGTAGATTCATTGTGTTGGTCATTATGTAAATTAGCTGTTGTGTCTGTGTTCCTTAATTAGCACATTGTCAGTAGATCATGCACAGAACTTTCCACTCCCATCTGCGCTTTTCTGGGATTGCGGTCTCACGCTAATTTGCCCTGTTTAGTAAATCTGGCCCTTAGTATCTTATGTCATCTTGCCTCTCAAGTAAATATATCTTGAATTAAAAAGTACTTTTTTCCAGTGTATCACCAAGCTGAGAACCACTGCACTGCAGCGACTATGATCACATCAGTGATTACACATGCTTTTACTTCCTCCCCCGGAGAGCCGAGTGCAGTGGAGCATCGAGCACAGGGTGGAGATCTACGGAGATTAATGATAACATGCCCTACAGTACATGCCCTCATATATACACCTTTAATATCGCTGGCCGTGGTGAGGACAGTCTCCAGACCTCTATTCCCTTCCCCTTCATCCTCTCACTTACCACAGAAGGCCTCCTGGAACTTCTTGGTGAGCTTCTCAATGAGGCTGTAGCTCTCCACGTAGTCCACGTGATCCTCCAGAGGCTCGCTGGCCATTTGCCTGAGCGTGGTCATGTCCACGCGGCCCACTCCGATGGCAAATATCTCAATGCCGGACTCACGCGCCTTTGCTGCAATGTCACGGATGTTGTCCTGAGGTCTGCCGTCAGTCACAATAATTGCCACCTGTAAATGTTTATTAATTAGATTTTTTTTAATAAAATGATCTAAAACTGGATCTAAAAATTCTTACATAATAGTAGATTCAGAATTCGCCTGGGAGTAATTTATCCATTGTGGATTACGTAACGCAAGATGCATGTTGCCAAAGAGGCTTAATGCTGTTAATGATGCCAATATGGGGGTTTTATGAGATTGCTGCACTCTTAAAAAAATAAAGATGCCAAAAAGGGGTTTTCACAGCGATGCCATAGATGAACCATTGAGGGGACAGCCATTTGTAGTGGTGTCTGAAACCATAGTGGATGTAATCGAGTGCACTCCACAATGCACTGCAATAATGAGTGTACAACTAATGTACGCTCAATGGCTAGAGAATACCCATAATGCATTGTGACGGTCGCCGAATGAATTTGGCTAACCAGAAGATGGCGCCTGCAGCTGAATCATCCATCCATCCTTTCTCCAAACCACTCGTCCAATGTGGCTACAGCGTAATATCATACAGGTATAAATTCCTTTTTTGACTATTCAATCGTTTAATAAGGTTTATACATGCTAGTATCCATGACAGAGTTCAAGATGAATATTTTCATTACTACTAGAGCTGCCAGTTTGCTAAGTTTCAAATGATTATTAAACAGCGAACACAAGCAATACAAAAGCGGCAGCCCTTCCAGTGCACTCATGTCATTTTCATTCACTCCTTCAAGTGGACTAATGTAGGGAATAGTGAACGAGGATGTAGAGGGCGATTTCAAACACAGCCCTAGTGTTAAAGCACCCTTGGTGAAAAGTTCTTAAAATTATTTTTTTTTTTTTTCTTTTAAAAGAATGTTTTTCCAAATATTAAAGTACCTTTTGTGCATTTGAAAGTTTCCAGTGATGTCAAAGGTTATTCATGGAACCATAGATCCCAATATTTATAGGAGTGTAGGACTCTGACCTTGCTGATATCAGGGGATTTGCGTGCTCCCTCGGCTTCGCTGAAGGCCACGTTCATGGCGAATTGGATAGCGAGGCCTGTCATGGTACCGGTGGACAGTGGCTCGATCTTGGACACGGCCTTGACAAGCGCAGCCTTGGTTTTGTGGGATTTCAGAGAGACCTCGTTCTTCACCCGACTGGCGTAGTTCACGACGCCCACACGAGTAGCATCAGCTCCGACAGTCAAACCGTCAATCACTTTTGTCAGGAAGACCTTGACCTGCTCAAACTCAGAGGGGCGGACGCTTCGAGAGCTGTCGATGATGAACACTACATCGGTGGGCTTGGTGTTACACAAGCCTGCAGCTGGAAAGAGTGAAAGAACAGAGAGAGGATGTAAATATGTGTGATCGCATGTACTGTACAATTCAATATGTTTAGACCCCAGACAGGCCAGACACAAATTATTTTAGAAAAACCATGTACTTCCAGCCACTATGACATTTTGCTATTTATTGAAGATCGTAAAGAAGGCTTAATGGGTTTCTATATAGAACAGGGGTTCTTGACTCCAAAATGTTCTATAGGCTATAAGGAGAAATGTATTAAAGGGATAGTTCACCCAAAAATGAATATTCTGTCATAATTACTCACGCTCATGTTGTTTCAAACCCGTAAGACTTTCGTTTGTCTTCGGAACACAAATGAAGATCTTTTTGATGAAATCTGAAATCACTTGGACGCTTCAAAAAGTTTGATTGAATTGGTTGAAAATTTAATTTAGACATTCATCAACTCACACATCAGTTATAATAAACGGAAGCGCGAGCATTTTCGCTTGACGTGCAAGAACCAATGAGGTTCATTCTCGTGTTTCGCAGCACGTTTGAGCTTCAGCAAGATCCAAAGAGGTTCATTCTCGTGTTACGCATCACGTTTGAGCTTCAGCAAGATCCAATATGGTTCATTCTCGTGTTTCGCAGCACGTTTGAGCTTCAGCAAGATCCAATGAGGTTCATTCTCGTGTTACGCATCACGTTTGAGCTTCAGCAAGAACCAATGAGGTTCATTTTCGTGTTACGCATCACGTTTGAGCTTCAGCAAGAACCAATGAGGTTCATTCTCGTGTTTCGCATCACGTTTGAGCTTCAGCAAGAACCAATGAGGTTCATTCTCGTGTTTCGCATCACGTTTGAGCTTCAGCAAGAACCAATGAGGTTCATTCTCGTGTTACACATCACGCTTGAGCTTCAGCAAGAACCAATGAGGTTCATTCTCATGTTTTGCATCACGTTTGAGCTTCAGCAAGAACCAATGAGGTTCATTCTCGTGTTTCGCATCACGTTTGAGCTTCAGCAAGAACCAATGAGGTTCATTCTCGTGTTACGCAGCACATTTGAGCTTCAGCAAGAACCAATGAGGTTCATTCTCGTGTTAGGCATCACGTTTGAGCTTCAGCAAGAACCAATGAGGTTCATTCTCGTGTTTCGCATCACGTTTGAGCTTCAGCAAGATCCAATGAGGTTCATTCTCGTGTTACACATCCCGTTTGAGCTTCAGCAAGAACCAATGAGGTTCATTCTCGTGTTTCGCATCACGTTTGAGCTTCAGCAAGAACCAATGAGGTTCATTCTCGTGTTACGCATCACGCTTGAGCTTCAGCAAGAACCAGTGAGGTTCATTCTCGTGTTTCGCATCACGTTTGAGCTTCAGCAAGAACCAATGAGGTTCATTCTCGTGTTTTGCATCACGTTTGAGCTTCAGCAAGAACCAATGAGGTTCATTCTCGTGTTACGCATCACGTTTGAGCTTCAGCAAGAACCAATGAGGTTCATTCTCGTGTTACGCATCACGTTTGAGCTTCAGCAAGAACCAATGAGGTTCATTCTCGTGTTTCGCATCACGTTTGAGCTTCAGCAAGAACCAATGAGGTTCATTCTCGTGTTACGCATCACGTTTGAGCTTCAGCAAGAACCAATGAGGTTCATTCTTGTGTTACGCAGCACGTTTGAGCTTCTGTGAGAACCAATGAGGATCATTCTCGTGTTACGCAGCACGTTTGAGCTTCTGTGAGAACCAATGAGGATCATTCTCGTGTTACGCAGCACGTTTGAGCTTCAGCAAGAACCAATGAGGTTCATTCTCTTGTTACGCAGCACGTTTGAGCTTCTGTGAGAACCAATGAGGTTCATTCTTGTGTTACGCTTCAGCAAGATCCAATGAGTTTGAGCTTGAGCAAGATCCAATGAGGTTCATTCTCATGTTACGCATCCCGTTTGAGCTTCAGCAAGAACCAATGAGGTTCATTCTCGTGTTTCGCATCGCGTTTGAGCTTCAGCAAGAACCAATGAGGTTCATTCTCGTGTTTCGCATCACGTTTGAGCTTCAGCAAGAACCAATGAGGTTCATTCTCGTGTTTCGCAATCACGTTTGAGCTTCAGCAAGAACCAGTGAGGTTCATTCTCGTGTTACGCATCACGTTTGAGCTTCAGCAAGAACCAATGAGGATCATTCTCGTGTTACGCAGCACGTTTGAGCTTCTGTGAGAACCAATGAGGATCATTCTCGTGTTACGCAGCACTTTTGAGCTTCAGCAAGAACCAATGAGGTTCATTCTCTTGTTACGCAGCACGTTTGAGCTTCTGTGAGAACCAATGAGGTTCATTCTTGTGTTTCGCAGCACGTTTGAGCTTCAGCAAGAACCAATGAGGTTAATTCTCTTGTTACGCAGCACGTTTGAGCTTCGGCAGGAACCAATGAGGATCATTCTCGAACGAAAGTCTTGCGGGTTTGGAACCAAATGAGGGTGAGTAATTAATAACAGAATTTTCATTTTTGGGTGAACTATCCCTTTAAATGATAATACTTTCATGTTTTTTTTTCTTTTTATCTAGTGATAAAGTATGATTACAAGCTGTTTAATTCATAAAATCTAATCAAAATAAAAAATGTATTAAAACAAATTTAATTCATTAAATCTAAATCCATAAAATTACCACATGATGGGAACCACTAAAAGGTTATATATGAGGCGCATGACAGAACACTTTAAAGTTCCATATAGAACCTTTTCTTCTAAGAGTGAATTATTGTCTTAAGATGGTGAATGTGCTGTGGTAGAATTTTTCAAACTGATATGACTTGAGGTAGGCTATTTCTAGAAAAAAAGGTGGACTCTAACCAACCTGTGGGGACGGCGTCCCGTCTCAGAAGACACTATCACTGCTTTACCACTTCTGAGAGAGTCAGGTGACATTAACATGCATGTGATCTGTAGATAATATTCTCTATACTTTCTCATTGGTTACACACATACCATCTTGACAGTGGCCAAATTGAATCACTAAGATATAATATCGTGTATATTAGATAGACATTATTAATGTGCTTATTAAACCCTCCTGCAAGGCCTATTATTTATTTAGAAGAGAAGCAGTTTACAGCACATTTCAACACCACTGATTTCAACACAAGCATATTTTTGAATCCTAAAGTAGGAATCGAGTAAAATGTAACAGAAGGTAATCATTAAAACCATAGTACCATCAGTTTTCATCTTCCTCAAATTATTTCATAACACTTTTTCAGGACTCTTGACTCCTCATCATTCTTTTGATCAGAAAATATTGTGCCGTACATTTACTTTGAGGAGAGAGTGAATTTTCAGCATCATTACTCCAGTGGCACATGATCCTTCAGAAAGCATTCTAATATGCTGATTTGCTGCTTAAGAAACATTTCTGAACATTATCAATGTTGAAAACAGTCGTGCTGCTTAATTTTTGTGGAAGCCACGATATAGGATTCTTCGAGAAGTAGAGTTCAAAAGAACAGCATTTATTTGAAATAGAAATCTTTACATTATAAATCTCTTTACTGTCACTTTTGATCAATTGAATGCCTCCTTGCTGAATAAAATGATTAATTTCTTTAAAAACACGCTTTTAAACGGTGGAGTACAAATTGGGGTGTGGGAAAGAAAGAGAGAGTGAAAAGCCAGACAGTCTGTGTGTAACTCAATAAATGTACAGTGTTGGCCGTTCTCATAATAACTCCCATTGATTATACATTCAGCCTCAGGTATGCATGCACACACACACACACTCATGCAGTACAGGGACTCTTTGTGCACAAATGTAGACATTTGAAACCTTAAAAACACCTTTTCCTAGAGGACATACAAGTTGTGTACAACCACTGGAAACATAACCCTATTACCTACTTGATTGAAGTATCTCTCTTAGTTTTTAACACCTAGACCTGCGGAAATGAAACTAATAATTAAATACTAGGTGCGGCTTTAAAACACAGAAAAGCACTGTAGAAGATAATGCAATTCTACACAGAAATTAGAAAAATGCTAGATGGAGAGAATGAAGGCTTCACAGTACATGCATTTAAAGGTCAAAGGTTATATATTTGCTTAACATTGAACTCTACCATTCAAACTGTTGTTTAAAACAAAAATATAGGCGAATATAATGATTGTAAATGCATTTTTAGCACCTCAGTCTTTCTATAGATGTGATAATGCTTGTGTCCAAGCTTCTTAACTGGCTTACACCAGCAAGACTATCTGATTTACCTGCATTTTTGTGCTATTCTGTCTGGCTATCTGGTTATTTAGCATGCAAGTCAAGCGGAGAGGAACTAATCAAACCAGCTAAACTGACTGATTAGTTTGTGGATAGATAAAAATATCTTCTTATTCAGTATTTTTGTCTTGTTTCCTAGTACAAATATCTAAACATTCTTAAATCAAGACACAATTACTTGAGTAGCAAAATTACTTAAGATGTTAAGTCTTGTTTACTGAGAAATGTATCAAAATTAAGTGAGTTTCTGCTTAAAACAAGATAAAATATGTCAATGATGTAAGAAAAATAATCTTGTTTTCCCTTTGAATTACTGCAAGTTTATTTTTCTGACCCCTTTGGCAGATATTTTGGTCACACTTTAATTTAGGGTCCAATTCTCACTATTAACTAACTATTAACGAATTTTGCCTCAATAAACTCCTATTTACTGCTTATTAATAGTTAGTAGTTGTTAAGTTTAGGTATTGGTGGGTTTAAGAATGTAGAGTAAGGTCATGAAGACTAAAGGCATTAATATGTGCTTTATAAATACTAATAAACAGCCAATATCCTAGTAATATGCATGCTAATAATAGTGAGAATTTGACCCTAAACTAAAGTGTTACAGGTATTATTTAAGGCATAAATTCAGTAAAACTGACTTTTTTTTCACTAAAGACTTTTTTTTGTTTGTCGCAGTGCTCATTTTGTGAGCAAAACATGAATCCTGTTGGTATTGTCAGCATCCCGTGTTAAATGAATGACATTGATGGATCTGTTAATGATGCTATTTTCTTACCCATAGCAGCAGCATTTCTCAGATCCACGGTGGCTTGAGCTCCCAGGATGCATAGCAGCATCACAAACCCCGGTAGCGTCATAATGTAATGCGGCGTGAGTCCTAATGACCTGCTCGACAACCAGAGACAGACTGATTCACAGCGAGAGAAACGTGCAGGTTATCAACACACACATATTCACAGATACACACTTAAGTTTGGAGACGCCGCCCTCAAATCCATCTCCCCGAGGTGTACGAGCTGTTTTGGGAGGAGGGGGATACCTGCTCCTAGAAAAACCTAGAGTTTGGGTAGGAAAGACAAACACACCTTGATCTGTGTATGTGTTTGTATAAGGGAAACCGGGTTCATTCGGAGCCCTAGGAGGGGTCTCTAACTTGGGGTTGAACTCAAATAAACATTAGGATGAATCTGTCTTTTCTGGGCACTTTTCCTCTCAAATTAATCTCACACACTCAGGAATTTATGCACAGGAATTATGTGGGAAGCCTCCGTGCCTGATCCAACACAGACGGCCCTGTTCTGACTGTGTGTACGTGTATGTCTGTGTTTTTCTACTATACGCACCATGCCGTGTCTAGTATGCTTGCCGGGAAATGCGAGTATTGCATGTAAGCATGTGTGTCTGAGACAAAAATGTATAATATTGTATATAGTGTGATATGCCATTTCTAAAAGGTTTAGAGGTGCTGACCACAAGCTCTATTTTCACCTACAGATACAAAATGTAGTTGTTTATTATGGAATATTGCAGTATTTATTATAAATGATTTATCCATGCACCTCATTCGTCCCCTCTCTCTTGCAGCGACTTCTCTTCTCTGATAATGAGGGCGGGGCAACCTGTCACTCACATGAGATCAACCAATAGCAAACCACAACCATCCAATCAAATCCCCACGGACAAAATCAAGCCCCGTCCTACATTTGTTCTTGTTCGAGAAGCCGTTTCACTCTATATACGTCACAATAGGGAAGAAAAGGCTAATCGCAACTTATGTTTCATGTTGACTTTAAATGATTTATTCATTATTTACTGTACTGTCAAGTCTTTATTAACCTCTAAACATGAAGGGAATTTAAAATAGTAACCACAGCTATCAAGCTAGATTTTTGCTGAACAATGACTTAAAGATTTCCCCTGTGGTGAAAATCAAGTGTTTAATGTTGTTTATATGTCTATGCTGTGTTTTTAATATGCTTTTAGACAAATCATGTGCAAATTCATAAGTCAACACCATTGCTGAGTAGTTTCTCTTTAAAACGGCAGTGAACCAAAGACAGTCTCAAAGAAGCGGTTTGAAATCGCCTGTGTTTCTGACGTCACAAACTACCTTGTAACCAATCACATCAACGTGTGGGCGGGCTTTAGCATATCATTAACTGTGCTGTGAAGCAGGCGAGTCTCAAGAGAAGCCGGGTTATCCCAGGATATTTTTCTGTTGAAACTGGAATCTTTGAAATGTAAAAATTGGGTACATTAAGCAATATAGCAGGTGAATTATATATATGATGTATATTACGATGTTATGATGAACTATATGCCTTTTTCCACTGATGTTCAATGCGTTTCTAAGGATGCTGACCGATACTGAAGGCAGACTGAGATGGTGAACGGGAACATGGTTTGTGTAACATTAGCAACACATTATTAGCTGTTTAATAATGTAGTCAAGCAAAAGGATAATCATATTAATTACCGTTATGTGTCCAATGTTGTAAAGAGCGGCATTGTGCAGTGTTTACTACAGTTAAGGATCTCTGAGCTGGTGTGAGTGAGTGGAGGCGGGGCTAATTTGCATATTCATGGTTCTGCCTATACTATATAAAGCAAGGGTGTAGAGTTACATTCAAGCTATTATATTTTAAGGCATGAAGAATTGTTTTTCACAGGAAAAAACATTTAAATATCTCATTTCAGTCAGATATTGGATGGTTTGAGAAGGCACAAACTGTTGACAGTTTTATGTTTTTTGCCCTGCCACCATCCATTTCACTGTTTAGAAGAAAGAAGCTCGAAGGTTCTGCTAAACATAGCGTTTTTTGTTCGAGAATAAATGAGTCTGGAACGACATGAGGGTGAGAAACCCTTTAAAGCTGCTTGTGAATTACTCCAAAACACTCAGAAAATAATTCACTGGTAGTCCTGTTTGTCTATGTAAATGAAGTGTGTGTGTTTGTTTATATATTGCATAACACAGCAATTAAGGTTTCTGAACACACACTGTTTCTCTCGGCCTCCTGCTTCCATCCATCCATCCACAACCTGCCGGAAAAAGCTCTCCGTACCTGAAGTGTGCCAATGACTTTGACAAGAACATTAAAGTTTCCTTTTTTCTTGCACCATCTGTAACACAGTACTGCTCACTGGAAAACAGCTTGCACTCCTTTTTTTAATGTCACTTTATAATTCTTTTTTTTTATAGATTATTAGCTATTGACCAAATTAGGTGGAAGCTAAAGTGTATATATAACACAGTGACACATTTTAAAATATTTTTAATATTAATAAATATTTTAAATACTTTATATACATTGCTGTTCAAAAGTCTGGAGTCTTTGTTTTGGAAAAAAAGTATCTTATGATCACCAAGGCTGCATTTATTGAATGAAAAATACAGTAAAAACAGTAATATTGTGAAATATTATTACAATTTAAAATAATTTTTTATCTGAATATTTTTTTAAATGTAATTTATTCCTGTGATGCAAAGCTGAATGTTTAGCATCATTGCTCCAGTCTTCAGTGTCAGATATTTTAGTTTTTCATAAATGAACAATAATATATATTTTCTCATGTATCATTGAGCACGGTTAAGATTTTTTTGTTTGCATTTTATAACATTATATCAAGCAATTCATATATTTGATAATACAGATTATATATCCCCTCTCTTTTCTTACACATACAGCAGTCAAAATAAAAAGCTTATTAGTAACTATCTCATAATCATAAAAAATCCCCAGATGTCACTAGTTTCTGACAGTGGTGCATCACGGAAACTACACTGCAAAACTTATTTTCTTAGTATTTTTGTCTTGGTTTCTAGTATCTGAACGTTCTTAAATCAAGATACATTCACTTGAGAAGCAAAATTACTTAAGATATTAAAGGGGGCATAACACACACAGTTTCTGCCAGTCTCATGTTAATCTTGAGTACCTGTAGAGTAGTATTGCATCCTTCATATCTCAGAAGAGTCTTTAGTTTGATCATATTTATAAAAGACAGATACACATTCTTTCCGAAAACAGTCAAACTTGTGAAAGCGTTCAGTGGGCGGAGCTAAATAATCTCGAGCACACACACACACAATACATCATTGCATTATCCCTGGATAACGTTCGATTAACTATACGTTCGTGTTGTTTAAATTATATGCACTTACGACTCGGAAGCTATAAACAAAACACACATTTGATGCAGTTTCACTCACCGCCTGTGGTTTCGACTCATGACTGGAAACAAACAAACACACTTGCAGAACTCTGTTGCTGCTCCGGAAAACTGCATCCACCGTTTCCTTAACGCTGGGTTATTTGGGAAGCTGAACGAGGATATCTTTCCCTCACAACCAAAAACACACTTCTTTAGTGACATTGTTGATTTCGTGGTCTAAAAACAAAATGACAGCGGTGCCGACGGCTCCCGTAACCCAAATGAAGCTCGATGATGGGCGTGCTTGCTCTCCCTCGGGTTGATGTGTGTGTGTGCGCGCGCACACGCTCATTTGAGAGAAGTGCTCATACAAGCAATCCTGCCCTTTATGACGTCACACAGGGCCATACTCGAGAAAAAAAACGTTCCCGAAACTTGATGTAGTCATTTTTAGGTATTTTTACTGGAAATACCAAGCAAAAAAAAAAAAAAAACACTTTGCAGTGTATTTATGCCACAACATAGTTACTGTTTAAACGTCTTCCTTCACCATGCTTAAGGACACAATAATCAGAAACACATAAATCATTAATTAATTACCTTTATTCTGTCAAAGCAAGGATGTAAGCAAAGGCATGTCTGTTTATGTATTGCTTCTGTGTGTTAGCATGTGTGTGAATATTTTTGCTTACTGTGGTTTAACTCAAAATGGTTTATTGTGTTTGTTTTGCGTCATAAAGCCATGCAGGAAATACGTTTGAATTTTATTTTAGGGCTCATGATAGGTCGGGGGTTTGTCTTCTGCCTTCATTTTGAGAGCTTCATCATAAGAAGGTAGCTTTACCTGTTAGTCAAACACAACAAAATAGTCTAAATATAATATATATACAGTATATATATTTGTGTGTTGTTTCCAATTAAAAAAAAAGATCTGCATGTGATAATGTGTCTACAATGCATTGGGCAGTGGCTTGGAATTGTGTATTTATTATTATGTTATACAACAACATTACAACTGCAGTATCTTGTGACACCAAAACAATCTCTATAAATGCACTTACTGTCACTGTGTTTCCAGTGTCAACATGGATGGCAGTGGCTCTTTTTTCCTTTAGGAAGTAGAAACACTTCATTGACACTCGAAGGACATACACCTACACAGAAAACACAGGGATACTAATAAAAGCCCAAACGCACAGAATGATTCTAGACGTATATATGAACACACAGCTATACAGAAACCATCCAGAGGGCAGTTTAATTTCCCTCTACCTTTTCCTAAATCCATCTCAATCGGCCAGAGGGACAGAACACGCGTTATGACTGGCTCTATACATCGCTTTCAAACCTCAAACCCCCCTTACAAGCAAAACAAGCCTTGGTTAAGACTGTACAATTCAGAGCAGCAGACAAAACAACACTGTGTGTGTGTGTGTATAAAGGTGTATATGTGTTTGCACAAGTTCGTTTTTAATAGAATAATGACATATGATATCTGTGTTTATGTGTATACAGTGGCATTCAAATTCAGCATAAACAACCGTTCAATATGTTTAGTTTTTTTTTTTTACGTTATTTTTATTCAGCAAGGATGTATTAAATTGACCAAAAGTGTCAGTAAAGATGCTGTTCTTTTGAACTTTCTGCTCATCAAAAATCCTTCAAAATGTATTAGGGTTTCCACAAAAATATTAAGACATTGATGATAATCATAAATGTTTCTTGAGCAGCAAATCCTCATATTAGAATGATTTCTAAAGGATCATGTGACACTGAAGACTGGAGTAATGATGCTGAAAATTCAGCTTTGATCACAGGAATAAATTACATTTTACAATATATTACAATAGAAAACAGTTATTTTAAATTCTAATCAGATTTCACAATATTACTGTTTTTACTGTTTTTGATCCAATAAACGCAGCCTTGGAGAGCGTAAGATATGTCTTTCAAAAAACTTCAGTTGAATTGAAAAATAAAATACATTTCTTTATTTGATGTTGTTCTTAGTCTGACAACGGCAATACATATATTTTAAAATCCTAAAACGTATTTTCTAGTTTAAATATGATTTTGAATGCTGTTTTTCAATGCAGTATGAGACTTTTGAAACCCATTACACACACACAGTTTTTTTGGGGACTTTCCATAGACAATGATTTTTATACTGTACACACTGTATATTCTATCCCTTAATACGAACCCTACCCATCACAGAAAACGTTCTGCATTTTTACATTTTCAAAAAAGCATTATATTATATCATTAATCATTATAAGCAATTTTCCTCATGGGGACCAAAAAATGTCCCCACAAGGTAAAAGGATTTCAGATATTGCCATCTTTGTTGGGACATTTTGACCACATAACCTAGGGTTTACCTGGACACACACACAGGCACACGCACATGCGCACACACACGCGCACAAACACACACGCATGTGCACACACGCACATACATACATACACATGCGCACACACACACAAACACTCACACATGCGCACACAAACACACGCACATATACATAAACACACACTCACACGCGCATTCACACGCAAACACATGTGCACACACACGCGCACGCATAAACACATGCGCACCCACAAACGCGCACACACAAACAGGATTTATACCTTCAGCAGTATGACCACCATAAAGAACACACTGTACAACATGGAGAACTGGCCAATGTCCTCCTCGTTCAACTTATTGATTCTTTTCAGCTCCTTCTGTTAGGGACACACACACAAGTACACATTAATCGGGTGAAATGATGTTGAAATGAACAGAATTCAACAAAATACTGATTTCATCTAAATAGCCATGCAAGTCATTATTTAGTTTTGTGCAGGGATGATTCTCACTACAGCTTGCAGCATGTCTCTGTAGGTGAGGATCACTGGCAGACCAAAGGCTCCACACAGCGAGAGAAAACTCAGAGTCACCTCCACAAACATCATCAGCACGAACGGAAGGACACACATCGGGCGCTTATACAGAGAAAGAATCACACAATCAATCATTCACATTCCAAATACAAAACAGTGAGAAATTGAGAGGGGGAAAAAACATTGTTTTTGATTGGTTCTGATCAGGTTTGAAATGTGTAGTTTGGAGAGAGCGCTAGGATTCCGTGTTTCACCACCTTCATAAATATTGAGACAAGCTCTCTTTCTGGAAGCTGGGTAAATATTGGTGTCAGAGTTTAAAATCGAGGGTGCACACACTGAACCATTGCTTATACAAACTCACATGCATACACATCCAATAAAACAAAAACTGACTAGACTTATTCAAAGCATATCAACACAGATCGTTTCATTACCAATTTTATATATTTGACTTCAGTAGCAGTTTCTTGTAAACTCCCCAATGAGAAGAGTTATTTGTGGAATGAATATGGTGCGCATTCAAACATCCCAGTAATCCCAGTATGATAATGGCATGAATATTT
This sequence comes from Rhinogobio ventralis, assembly GCA_039654625.1. Classification (NCBI taxonomy): domain Eukaryota; kingdom Metazoa; phylum Chordata; class Actinopteri; order Cypriniformes; family Gobionidae; genus Rhinogobio; species Rhinogobio ventralis. Next base: position 34,655,122 of record CM077209.1, on the reverse strand, counting down.
CTGTTCCAGGTTAAAGGAATGAGAATGAGTCGAAAAAATAAACTATGTGTAATATAATGTAATATAATAATGAGGTCAGTAAGACTTTTTGAAAGAAATTAATACTTTTATTTAGCAAGGAAGCATTAAATTGATCAAAAGTGTCAACTGGAGTAATGACGTTGAAATAAATTACATTTTAAAATCTATTAAAATAGCAAACAGCTATTTTAAAATTAATAATATTTCACAACAATATTGTTTTTACTGTATTTTTTATCAAATAATTGCAGCCTTGGGGAGCAGAAGAGAAGTCTTTCAAAGTTGAATTGAAAAATAAAACTTTATATTTGATACTGTTCTTGGTCTGACAATGGCAATAATATATTTCAAAATCCTAAAACGTATTTTCTTGTTTAAATATGATTTTGAATGCTGAACCCCATTACACACATACACACACACACACACAAACACGTTGTGTTTTCATTCTGGGGACTCTCCATAGACAGAATGGTTTTTATACTATACAAACTGTATATTCTCTCCCCTGACACTAACCCTACTACTAAACCTACCCATCACACAACACTTTCAGCATTTTTACATTTTCATCATTATATCATTATAAGCAGTTTTCCTCATGGGGACCAAAAAATGTCCCCACAAGGATTTCAGATATTGCCATCTTTGTGGGGACATTTTGACCACATAACGTAGGGTTTACCAGAATGAAAACACACACACACACAGTCTGGTTCACTATCTTTGTGGGGACTCTCCATAGACGTAATGATTTTTACTGCACAAACTGTATATTCTCTCCCCCTACACTAACCCTACCCCTAGACCTACTCAAAGTCTTCTTTCAAAAACAAAAAAATAATACTGACCCAAACCTTTGAACAATAGTGTATACATATATTTTGTAACTACAGGTCAACTTACTCATTAATTTGCAACTACATGTCAACTAACTCTCAATAATTTGCAACTACATGTTAACTAACTCTCATTGATTTGCAACTACATGTCAACTTCCATTTATTTGCTACTACAGGTCAACTAACTCATTCATTTGCAACTACAGGTCAACTAACTCTCATTAATTTGCAACTACAGGTCAACTAACTCATTAATTTGCAACTACAGGTCAACTAACTCATTAATTTGCAACTACAGGTCAACTAACTCATTAATTTGCAACTACAGGTCAACTAACTCATTAATTTGCAGCTACATGTCAACTTACTGATTAATTTGCAACTACAGGTCAACTAACTCTCATTCATTTGCAGCTACAGGTCAACTAACTCATTAATTTGCAACTACAGGTCAACTAACTCATTAATTTGCAACTACAGGTCAACTAACTCATTAATTTGCAACTACAGGTCAACTAACTCAATTTGCAACTACAGGTCAACTAACTCTCATTAATTTGCAGCTACAGGTCAACTAACTCATTAATTTGCAACTACAGGTCTACTATCTCATTAATTTGCAACTACATGTCAACTTACTCATTGATTTGCAACTACAGGTCAACTAACTCAATTTGCAACTACAGGTCAACTAACTCTCATTAATTTGCAGCTACAGGTCAACTAACTCATTAATTTGCAACTACAGGTCTACTATCTCATTAATTTGCAACTACATGTCAACTTACTCATTGATTTGCAACTACAGGTCAACTTACTCTCATTCATTTGCAACTACAGGTCAACTAACTTTTTATACTGTACAAACTGTATATTCTCTCCCCCTACAATAACCCTACCCCTAAACCTACCCATAAAGTCTTCTTTTCAATAAATTAAAATAAATATTAACATCATAAATCATTTCTATGCATTTATTCATGTTTTAATGTATTCAAATGTGTTTCGTAATGCATCACTGTGTTTTTTTCCCTCATAAACCACATTTCCATGTATTTATGTTCAGAGTAAAGATGGAAACTTTTTTGTGAGTGGCAGTAAATGAGAACATGTCCAGAACACAGTACCTTGCGTTGAGTGAAAAGAACCAGCGCAGCAGAGATCGACATCAGAATCAGCATCAGGATGTTAGTGCTGATGTCAACTGGAAAAAAACAGAGAGAGATCATTCTAATATCTTCTATTACTTCTATATTATCTATGATTGTTTGGTAACACTTTATAATAACTGCATGCTATGAATCATTAGTAAATAGTTAATTCATCATTTATAAAGCATTAATAGACATTAATAAGCAGTTTATAAATACAGCTTTAAATGCTTTATTCTTGCATATCTATAATATATTTTCATACTTTATTAATGATCAATTTATCATTTCTAAATTAAGCATTACATTATTTACAAACCAGTTATTTAGGAGTTGTCCGTGGATCATTTAGAAAGTGTAAGTAAATGATTAATAAACTATTTAAATGTACATTTATACATATTATTTATACATATAGTAATAGTTACTCAGTGTGTTAATAAATGCTTTATTAACATGTATTCCTACTGTAATTCATAATTAATTCAGGTAGTTATAAAACATTTAGTAGTTGTCAGTTAACTATATTTGTGAGCTTATCTAAAGTGAGGACTATTTATGCCTCGTAAAGCTTTTACAAAGGAGATTTAGAAATTATATACTGATCATTATTAAAGTATGAAAATACAATTATTAAACACATTATAGATATGCTTATAAATCAAGAATTAAGCATTTATAGCTGTATTTATAAACTGCTTATCTATTAATGCTTTATAAATGATGAATTAACTATTTACTAATGCTTAATGATTCATAGCATGCAGTTATTATAAAGTGGGGTAATGTTTTTATGTTGTGCTAAAGGATTAATTAATATATGCAAAGTCTCATACTGAACAATGTTCGGTCAAGATGCAGCATTTACAGTGTTTTTATATTGATTAATGCTGTTTTTATTGATGAGACTGCTAAATATATAATATCCAGTGGGAGGCCACTGACGATCTGTGATTTAGAGTCTCATTTGAAATCTTGAAATAAACAAAAATATTACACTATAGTTTAATAGCTTGGGGATTTTTTTTTCTTTGGAAAGAGGAAGCATTAAATTGATCAAAAGTGACTAATTTATAATGTTACAAAAATGTCTATTTCAAAGGCTGGTCTTATGGACTTTCTATTTATCAAAAAATATTTTTTCAACATTGATAATAATCAGAAATGTTTCTTGAGCATCAAATCATCATATCACAATGATTTCTGAAGGGTCATGTGACACTGAGTAATGATGCTGAAAATTCAGCTGTGATCACAGGAATAAATTCATTTTAAAATATATTACAACAGAAAAGTTATTTTAAATTGTAATAATATTTCACAATTTTTTTTACTGTATAACACTCTATTTTTTACTGTATTTGTGATCAAGCAATTTGCATTTTAAAAATCTTACCGACCACAAACTGTAGTGTAGACTTTAGAAATATTTAAGATTCTGTTTTACTTCTAGGTCACTAATCAAACAGTACATTTGTGATTATGATCATGTGAACTCTTGGGAAAAAACAAATAAGAAATTCTGAAATAAGAAAAATGGGTAACACTTCATTTTACAGTGTTCTTGTTACACATGTAGTTACTATATTAATAACTATAAATGATGCATAATTACATACCCTAAATCCTATAGTAAGTACATGCGGTTAATTAATATTACTCAGTACTTAAATGTATAATTACACTGTAACAAGGACACCTTAAAATAAAGTGTAACTGAAAAATGTAACTTTGTATCTGTAACTGAATGAAGTGAACTCACACACACGCTGGCCCCTGGGAGCATTTGATTTATGATAGGAGACAGAATATTCCACTTTCTCCCATGAAACCGTAAGAAAGGTCCCCACCAATCTCAGCATATTAACAATCTAGAGAGACGTACACACACACACACACACACACAGAGGGGGTACAGATGAGATGAATGTGACAGAATGAATTCATAAAGGTAAACGTGTGTCTCAGTTTGTGTGTACTCTGGCAGCCGGTCTGTTTGGTCTCTCTCCTCTGAGCCAACACCAACAGAACAAGTTACACAAGAACAGCGGTTCATTCAGAAAAACCTGTAAAAGTGTAAATTACATAACATAGACACAACCTCCTCCCTCATCTATCCTATGGAGGTTTAAATATGGACAGAGGGTTTCCAGTAAACGCATTTATGATCATTATTATATAATGCGGTTTGTTTAAATATTCATTAAAGTATCCAATTCAATTATCGATTTCTCACTCCATTTTTTTTCAGATCATGACGTAAAATAGTTTCTCAGTAGTCTACACATGTAGTTAGTTTCTCTGTCTATGCATCTCATCTATTGGTAGCTAAATAAATACCAGCTTCAGATAAGAGATGGCTAATGCGGTAACTCTATTTCGATAGTACAATTTAGACATTCTACGAACTATAAGTAACTTTCAACTTAATCTCATTAATTTGCAACTACATGTTAACTTGCTCATTGATTTGCAACTACATGTCAACTTACTCCCATTAATTTGCAACTACATGTCAACTAACTCATTGATTTGCAACTACATGTCAACTTACTTCCATTAATTTGCAACTAATTGGAACTAACTCATTAATTTGCAACTATATGTCAACTAACTCTTTAATTTGCAACTACATGCCAACTTACTCTCATTAATTTGCAACTAATTGCAACTAACTAATTAATTTGCAACTACATGTCAACTAACTCATTGATTTGCAACTACGTCAACTTACTTCCATTAATTTGCAACTAATTGGAACTAACTCATTAATTTGCAACTATATGTCAACTAACTCTTTAATTTGCAACTGCATGCCAACTAACTCATTAATTTGCAACTACATGCCAACTAACTCATTAATTTGCAACAACAGGTCAACTAACTCATTGATTTGCAACTACATGTCAACTAACTCATTAATTTGCAACTACATGTCAACTTACTCTCATTAATTTGCAACTAATTGCAACTAACTAATTAATTTGCAACTACGTCAACTAACTCACTGATTTGCAACTACATGTCAACTTACTCCCATTAATTTGCAACTAATTGCAACTAACTCATTAATTTGCAACTACATGTCAACTTACTCTCATTAATTTGCAACTACATGCCAACTAACTCTTTAATTCACAACAACAGGTCAACTAACTCATTAATTTGCAACTACATGTCAACTAACTCATTGATTTGCAACTACATGCCAACTAACTCTTTAATTCGCAACAACAGGTCAACTAACTCATTGATTTGCAACTACATGCCAACTAACTCTTTAATTTGCAACTACATACCAACTAACTCATTAATTTGCAACTACATGTCAACTTACTCTCATTAATTTGCAACTACATGCCAACTAACTCTTTAATTCACAACAACAGGTCAACTAACTCATTAATTTGCAACTACATGTCAACTAACTCATTGATTTGCAACTACATGCCAACTAACTCTTTAATTCGCAACAACAGGTCAACTAACTCATTGATTTGCAACTACATGCCAACTAACTCTTTAATTCGCAACAACAGGTCAACTAACTCATTAATTTGCAACTACATGCCAACTAACTCTTTAATTCACAACAACAGGTCAACTAACTCATTAATTTGCAACTACATGTCAACTAACTCATTGATTTGCAACTACATGCCAACTAACTCTTTAATTCGCAACAACAGGTCAACTAACTCATTGATTTGCAACTACATGCCAACTAACTCTTTAATTTGCAACTACATACCAACTAACTCATTAATTTGCAACTACATGTCAACTTACTCTCATTAATTTGCAACTACATGCCAACTAACTCTTTAATTTGCAACTACAGGTAAACTTACTCTCATTAATTTGCAACTATATGTCAACTAACTCATTAATTTGCAACTACATGCCAACTAACTCTTTAATTCGCAACAACAGGTCAACTTACTTCCATTAATTTGCAACTAATTGGAACTAACTCATTAATTTGCAACTATATGTCAACTAACTCTTTAATTTGCAACTGCATGCCAACTAACTCATTAATTTGCAACAACAGGTCAACTAACTCATTAATTTGCAACTACATGTCAACTAACTCATTAATTTGCAACAACAGGTCAACTAACTCATTGATTTGCAACTACATGTCAACTAACTCATTAATTTGCAACTACATGCCAACTAACTCATTAATTTGCAACTACATGCCAACTAACTCATTAATTTGCAACTACATGCCAACTAACTCATTAATTTGCAACAACAGGTCAACTAACTCATTGATTTGCAACTACATGTCAACTAACTCATTAATTTGCAACTAATTGCAACTCATGAATTTGCAACTACATGTCAACTTAATCTCATTCATTTGCAACCACGTCAACTAACTCGTTAATTTGCAACTACATGTCAACTAACTCATTCATTTGCAACTACATGTCAACTAATTAATTAATTTGCAACTACATGTCAACTAACTCTCATTCATTTGCAACTACATGTCAACTAATTCTAATTAGAGTATTAGTAGACTGTTTGGTTAGGGTTCAGGTTAGTAGAGTAACTTTTCAGAGTTACTTCTAGTCAGAAAAATGTCTGTTGGGGAGCATCAAAATAAAGTGTTATTAAGCAGAAAGTTGACTAATACTCTAATGAGAGTTAGTTGACATGTAGATGCAAATTAATGAGAGTTAGTAGAATGTCTAAGGTGGACTAACAAAATAGAGTTACCAAAAGAAGTCTGAATCTGTGGCTCAGTAACTGACTGTGACTTCAAAATGGAGCCAACTTCCTCTAACTGCACAAACTTCTCCATCAAGTGTGTGCATTAAACAAATGACAAATAACAGCAACAATATGGCCATGCTTGTACCAGAGTACAAAACTTAGTGAAAGTTCCTTGAACTATTACTGCAAGTGAATTCACCTGATGTTTCATACTAACCCAAGTTACAGGAAAGCACTTTTAATGTTAACTATATAAACACATATTATATGCAGCATCTATAGGTGAGTGTATATGTTTGTATGAAGCCGTTTTACCAGATACAAGATGGCAGACGCGAGGGTCGCCGTGTTGACATGGCAGCAGAGTGTGCGTGTTCCAGACATCTTTCTCGCCTTCTCTTTCTCAATGAGACAAGCAAAGCTGAAACACTCAGAAACAGTCACATAAATCCACCCTGTTGTTAATGACGAACACTCATACATATGTAAGTTCCTGTGTGGTCGTCGAGGCTTCCTGTGTACTTTCCGAGAACTTCATCATGAATTATTTTTTTATCATCTTAGGCTGATTTTAGTGATTTTTATCATGAGTTCCACCATGAGAATCGACACTTTAAATTCTGTAGAAGGATACATCACATTTTTGATGCATAACCCTACATAAAGACAAAACTAAGCATCGATAATGGGAAATGACTAACATTTACCATACTTACAGCCAAACAAAACATTAGGCAACTACAGTGATTACCTACACATGCTCATTTCTTTTACATGAACATTAAAAACTTTGAGTAACTGCTCAAATCTAAGAAACGGGGGGAAAAAAATCTATAAATGAATAAATACATAGTAACACGTTAGACATTCTACTGACTTTAAATAACTTTGCAACTACATGTCAACATATTTTACTAACCCCAACACTAATACTCTGTGTTAGTTGACATGTAGTTGCAGAGTTACTTATAGTCAGTAGAATTTCTAAAGGTTGACGATCGAAATAAAGTGTACCCAAATAAATAAATAAATGGTACTCCAGTAAATTGTAATTTAATTTATCATTAATAGTATTTAATTGTATTTTTGCATGAACCAGCCTTTTAACATCCTTTATGAATTCCTCACTTAACATGACATTTAATTTATAAGTCTTAAGTGGTCAGACTAAAAAGAAAACATGTCACAGGCATTTACTTGTATCTCACTATATCTGAAAGCAACAAGAGACAGGAAGTGGAAGGGATGTAGAGCATGCATTTGCGTATGTGTGATGGTAATATTAACACTGCGTAAGAGCAGGCTGTGGTGTAATGATCATGCAGTGTTTCTAAATATCTTTGAAAAAAAATATGACCTGCCCTTACTCAATCCCATTTGAGATAAGCTGAGTAAATCTATGGAGAAAGACAATAAAAGTATGTAGTGATGAGAGATGGGGAGGCCAGAGGAGGACTGAACCCTTCAAAAAAACTCTCAAATAGACCTCAGAAGTGTGTTGTAAAGAAGTAAACTGAGATCAATGCTCTTGTAAAACAGCGCCCCCTTGTGGCAAATGCTAGTCTCTTCTATAGGTGCTCTCACACTGTAAAAAATGTCAACCTATTTCAACTTAAAAACTTAAATTTAAGTTAAAGCAACTTAAAAGTACAAGTCATTTCAACTTACTATATTACAATTTACATTAAACTGACTTACAATTTTGAGTTGAATATTGTATAACAAATGAAAAAGTTGAAATTGCTTAACTTATTTTGATGAGTTCGATTAACTTAAAAACATATGTTGTCATAACTTATTGATCCTATCATTTTTTACAGTGCACATACTTTTATCCTCAATCTTTGGCTGTGTCCGAAATCGCATACTTCTCTACTATATAGTAGGCGAAAAACAGTATTTGACTAGACTAGAGTAGTATGTCTGAATTCACAGTACTCATAAAACACTAGGCAAAAAGTCCCTGGATGACCTACTACTTCTGGTGAGATTCTGAAATATGCATACAAAAAACACTTTACTATCCCATGAGGCCACAGCAGAGGATTTGTGAATGAGCATGGTGACATGGCGAATTTAATATGTCTGGATTACATTCATACTCCATGCATGTTTTTGGAGAGAAACCCATGCAGAAACAGGGAGAACATGCAAACTCCACACAGAAATGCTTCCTGGCTCTCTATATAGAACATACTTTTTAGCGGTTGCGACTCAGAGAATGCGATTTCGAATGCAGCCTTTGATTAAGCAAAAAAGGGGGGCCAAACATAAAGGCCGGAACGAACACGTCCTATACACCACTGCCTGTGTATATGCCTGATTCCAGTTCACTAGTCCAGTAAATCTTGTGCACATACATAATAACCAACACAGCAAAACATCAGAGAAAGAGCACTTTAATAGCGCTTGCACACCACAGCAAAAACAGAAGACAAACATATAAAGAAATGAAAATATTGCCTGTGGATCTTCTCAGTCAGCACCCTGAAACACAACACAGACATTTATCAGTAATATCAGGCACAGGCACAGAAGGTAGCATAAATTCATGCATCAAGACCAATACAATAAAATTATATGCAATATTATTTAGCATTAAATTACTCATTTAATTAATAATTTACATAAATGAAATGTAATCATTCATTAAATTATTATATATATATATATATATATATATATATATATATATATGACTATTAAATATTTTCAGATTTATAAACCTTTTTATATAAAAATTTTAAAAATTGTATAAATAAAATTTAAATGTGTTTTATTATACAATTGTTTTTAAAATATAAGGATTCAACTGTTATTCAGGTATCACTGAGATGCTATTATTAGTTTTTATTTTGAATGAATTTTTATATTTTCAGTTTTTTATTTTATTTACAGTTTTATTGAATTTATTGTGTTTTTGTCATTTTTATTATTTTCGTTTGTTTTTTTAAATGTCTGTTTTTATTCCAGTTTTAGTTAAACATTGTAAATGAGAAATGTTGCCTTGACAACTATCTGAAAATGTTTTCACTACATCTCATTTTTTTATTAATTTCACTTACTTTTAATGTTTATTTTATTTCAAGTAACAAAAATTGCTTTCATTTTAGTGAACTATAATATTCAGATTCAACACAAACACTTTGCAAAAGAATATGATATGAACTATTGTAAGAACTATGTTTTCCAGTCTTTAGATTTTTTTGCACTAAAATTTCTCCACAGACCCTCCAGCATCCCCTGTCAGCCCCCTGACCCCAGTTTAAAAAAATGATAATGACACGTACTGTTCTATTATCAATTATAAAATGCAAAATGTGTGTATATAGACTCTACATTCACATGGCACTACACATCACCTGCTGTTGTTAAAAGTTGATCGGTGAAAAATCACAATGAAAGGTAGGCTCCGCCTCGCTGACTCTGATTGGCTGACTGTCCTCAGACTCCACCTTGACATTGGGCAGGAGGGGGTCAGGCGTGGGTTTGGGTAGGCTGGGCTGTGGCGGCGCTCCTTGGAGCTGAACGTAGTGCTGCTGGGGCAGGAGCTGAGTGTACTGGCTCTCATGATGACCCTGTGATGATAACTGTGGCCGAAACACCGCCTGTGTGTACTGACCCGGCTGACTGTACATGTCAGTAGTCCAAGGGTAGGCCTGAAATGCTTCATAGAAACATGTGAGTTACCACTTTAAAGAAAGATGTGTTCCTCCAGTGGTGTGATGTGGTGGACTTACCATGAACTCCAGACTGGAGCAGCATCTGGTTGCCGGTTTGAGACTGGAGATACGCATGTCCACTGCTGGTGTATGCGGGCAGACTGCTGTTGGTACCCGTGGTGAGGGGCAGATATGGAGCGCTGCTGCTCTCTGTAGGGTTGGGCGTGAGGTAAGGAGAGGGCGTGAGGTACGACAGGTGGGAGTACTGGGGTAATAGTGTGCTGGACTGCTGCATAAGACAACTAGTTTGTTGGGGTAACAGAGTGTTTGGTTGCTGATGTAGGAGACTATTAGTCTGCTGAGTTAATAAGGTGTTAGACTGTTGAGGAAATGTGCTGAGATGATAATTTAAAGTGCTGTTCTGTGAAGCAGAAGTCATGAAGTCCAGCTTCACAGACGTGCCCATGCCATCATAGTCAAATCTGTGAACAGCAGAAACACATTTGAGGATCAAAATCATGTGACATTAAAAGATTTGATTGTTTTGAACATAAAGGTGAAATTTCCAAACATCTTTAGTGTTGGGCCAGAGACAAAGCAACCAGAATGCATTCATTTTTATAAGAGCCGTGGGCGTGTCCAAGGATTACCAATAGGAACGAAGACAGTAGAGCACATGTGATCAGTCTCCTGTGAGACGCTTTCACTTTCATTTAATCCCTCCCTATTCTAGATTATGCTACTATAAACAATGTCTGAAACTTTGTATTTTTGTTCACTTCCTGTGTTCCTCATTTGTAAGTCGCTTTGGATAAAAGTGTCTGCAAAATGAATAAATGTAAATGTGAGACACTACAGTCAAGTGTAGACAGTACTAACATGTCAATAGTAATAATAATAATAAACCTAGCTCATTTAAATTAATAATGATAAATAATCAATATTACTACATATTATTAATATAATTAATTTATATAACCCAAACCCCTAACCTTAATTCTATACATTTAGATATAATGACGTCAGAAATTGTCACTTTTGTTTGATTTATGCATTAATAATTCTATTTTGTTCATTATATGATATAGTTTACAGACACTTCTTCTGAAGAATGCTTTTAAAAAAAAAAAAAAATTACCAACAATAAATAATTTTTACCAACAATAAATTACATTTCTATGGAGCCCCTAAAGGGACCTTTGCAAAAATAAAAATATACAGACTTATGGCTTTCTTTTGCGTGCTCATGTGGTACAATTTCCAGTTTATGTATACTACTATAACCAATTTAAGTGAGAATATGAATGCACATGAATTAATAAAGCTGTATTTGCTTTTGTTAGGGCTGTAGTATAGGCTCTCTCTCTAATGTCATGGCCTTATGTCCGCTTTATCTCTGTCTCTGTGGCGCCCCGTGAATGTGTTAATGGAGCAATACGGCTGTGTGCATTGTCCTATTTATTACAGTGAAAGTGCTCAAAATGTGCCTTTCATTAGGGCAGTGCGTCATATTTCAAGGCCTTATGTCCACTTTAACAAATTTTACTCTGTGACGGCCAAGAAACCGTGCCGAAATGGGCTCAGTGTGCATTGTCATGTGCCAAGTTTAATGGTTCATAAAAAATAGTACATTTCATTGGTACAGTAAAAACTATTTTTTTTAAAATTGGATTTCGTTAGGGCAGTATATTTATATTGTCCCATAAAAAATATTGGAACTGTAAAATTTACAAAAATTTCATATTTCACAAGATCAAAAGCCCCTTTATTAAACCACTTTGTCGGATTTAACGCATCCTTAGAGGTGGTATTCAAACGAATAAGTAGCTGGATTCATCCTCGTACTAGAGGAACTGCTCTAATGAAATCCAAATTTGAGTACTTTTTATCAGCCCAATGCACACAGCTGTATAGCGCCTTATACTACTGCCCTAACAAAAGCCCCATTTTGAGCAAATACAGCTTTATACAGCTTTATACTCTCATGACGCATAAATGAAATTGGTTATAGTAGTATACATAAACCGGAAATTGTAACGCATGAGCACGCAAAAAAAATCCTGCGTGCTCGCGAAAGTCTGTATATTTTTATTTTTGCAAAGGTACCTTTAGGGGCTCCGTACAATTCAACCCAGGTTGGGGTTTGAAAGATTTTTTTTATGTTTTTGAAAGAAGTCTTATATTCGCCAAGGCTACATTTATTTGACAAAAATAAATAAATACAGTAATTACTATTTTTTTTGTAGTTTTCTATTTGAATATATTTTCAAATGTAATTTATTCCTGAGATCATTACTCCAGTCTTCAGTGTCACATGATCCTTCAGAAATCATTCTAATATGCTGATTTGAGGCTCAAGAAACATTTATGATTATTATCAATGTTGAAAACAGTTGTGCTGCTTCATATTTTTTCAGGATTCAATAATGAGTAGAACATTCAAAAGAACAGCATTGTAACATTAACATTATAAATATTTTTGGTGTCAATTTTGGTCAATTTAATGCAAAAAAAACCCATCCTATTTGTGATCAGATTTTCAACAGCTATGGCCAGTTGTGCAGACTACCAATAATATAACCAATATAACAGCAGGATCACCTACTGTAGTACAGACCTCCACTTCTGAAAAATCACTACATAAAATGCCGTCTAGTGACGCCTAGTGGTTGACAAGGGAACTACATGGGATAAGTAACCTAGTTTCAGACTAACCCTGTGTCAGTCTGCAAACTCAGCGGTGTTGTGTCTGCGGAGCTGGGCTCGCTGTGTTCAGGCGTGTCCAACAGCAGGGACACTGTGTGAGTGGAGGGGTTGTATGCTGTGATGAGGGGCAAGGAGGCTCGCCGTATCGGAGGAGGACTGTGCATAGGAGGGGGCATGTACTCCAAAAAACCTCCTTGAGATACACAAGGTGCCACATCAACACAAGCTGAACCTGATGCACACAAAAAATTGCATTTGCACAAAAAACAAGAATAATTATTCAAATAATTATAAGTAACTTTGCAACTATATGTAAACTAACTCTCAGAGTATTGGTAGCCTGTTAGGGTTAGTATAATAATTTGATGCACTTGAAAAGTTGCTTGCTTACCTGCTGGAGAGCATCAGAATAAAGTGTTTGGAGTTATTAAGCAGACAGTCTACTAATATTATAATGACTGCTTGTTGACCTAGTTGCAAAGTTACTTATAGCTAGTAGAATGTCCAAAGTGAACTCAAAATTGTGTAAACAAAACAGGTGCCCATGTTTTGAATGTGCAGGCACTTTCAATTGGCTCTAATTAAATAGCATAACCATATTGTGTAGTTTAACTAAACCGTTTAAGCCCTAATGCATAATTAAATTACATAGCTCAGATCCTAATATATAATGAAACGGTTTAGGTGTATGAGTGTGTGACCTTGTGGACTGGTGCGGCTGGTCCGGATGGTACTGTAGGGGGGAAGTGTGTTCCCAGGCTTGGGATGTTGAGATGCAATAGCAGGAGCTGTGAAAATTGGTGGCCTGCACACACACAAATTAATTATACAATTGATTATATGCATTACATCACACAATATGTTAGCTGCATTGCGTAAACACTAACCTGTTGACCTGGACACAGGGTGGACCCCGGCTAGCAGGAGGCTTTTTTGTTGTAACTTTTGCCGTTTTTCTCCATTTGGCTCGACGGTTCTGAAACCACACCTGATGGGAGGATCAGAGTACAATTATTGACACTGGCATGTAGTTTGATTAATTTAATGACAGATTAATGTGAGAAGGGGCTTGAGGTCATAAGGAATGGATGCCTGTGGGCAGTGACCATGATTCTCTGGGGCGTAACTCCGACGGCAGCTGCAATCTCCTTTCTCTTGTCTCCATCAGGGTAGTGATCATCCTGAAATACACGCTCCAGCTCCTCCAACTGATCTACACACACACACACACACACACACACACACAAAGATGTTGGTACACCTATTATCATGAGGAAAATCTAATCTATAGGCGTAATGGTCTTTTATACTAGCCCCCACCCCTAAACCTAGCCATCACAGAAAACGTTCTGCATTTTTAAATTTTTTATAATTTTTTCAGTATGTTTATTTAATTATAATTATAAGGACATCGGCATGTCCTCATACAGTAGGGGGCGTGGCCTGAAATCTGAACACACACTACAATATAAGGACCAGTGCACACACGCAGACACACACATATATATATACACTATACTGCCAAAAGTTTTGAGACATCTGCCTTTACATTCACATGAACTTTAATGACATCCCATCTGTAGGGTTTAATATAGAGTTGGCTCACCCTTTGCAGCTATAACAGCTTCAACTCTCCACAAGGTTTAGGAGTATGTTTATGGGAATCTTTGACCATTCTTCTAGAAGCACATTTGTGAGGAGATAAGAAGGCCTAGCTCGCAGTCTCCGCTCTAATTCATCCCAAAGGTGTTCTATCGGATTGAGGTCAGGACTCTGTGCAGGCCAGTCAAGTTCCTCCACACCAAATTCGCTCATTTATGTCTTTCTGAACCTTGCTTTGTGCACTGGTGCGCAGTCATGTTGGAACAGGAAGGGGCCATCCCCAAACTGTTCCCACAATGTTGGGAGCATGAAATTGTCCAAAATGTCTTGATATGAAGAAGCATTAAGAATTCCTTTCACTGGAACTAAGGGGCCAAGCCCAACCCCTGAAAAACAACCCCACACCATAATCCCCCCTCCACCAAACTTTACACTTGGCACAATGCAGTCAGGCAAGTACCGTTCTCCTGGCAACCACCAAACCCAGACAGGTCCATCAGATTGCCAGACAGAGAAGCGTGATTGGTCACTCCAGAGAACACATCTCCACTGCTCTAGAGTCCAGTGGTGGCGTGCGTTACACCACTGCATCCGACGCTTTACATTGCACTTGGTGATGCAAGGCTTGGATGAGCTCCTCGGCCATGGAAACCCATTCCATGAAGCTCTGTTCTTGAGCTAATCTGAAGGCCACATGAAGTTTGGAGGTCTGTAGCTATTGAGGAAATTTCACTTGTTGAGAGTTAGTTGACATGTAGGTGCAACGTTACTTATAGTCAACAGAATGTTCAAAAGGGACCATCACGTGTTACCCAAAATGTTCACTTGCTGCCTAATACATCCCACCCACTAACAGGTGCCGTGATGAAGAGATAATCAGTGTTATTCACTTCATGTTATGCCTGATCAGGGCCACACAGAATCTGTGGACTTTTTTTGTGATTTCTGCGCTGAATTGTTTGAAAAATCTGCAGAATGGTTTTAAATATGTTAAAAAGATCTAAAAATATTGGAACTGAAAACATTACAAATAAAATATAAAATATTCACTTCTTAACTTTTATTTAGGGTTTACAATACAAATCCAAATAGAACAACTTGTTTTTTAAACTAAGCTAGATCTCTCTTATAGTACATCCACTAAAAGACAGAGAAAATATTACTTTATCAATTGTATTGCACACAAATCTTTAAACAAACAATTTCATCTCATTCAACAATAGAGCAAAATAAATAAATACTTACCTAAGTAAATAAATTAACTATTTCTAATAGCTATAAATAAGTTATTTTTGCAGACAAGTGACGTTTCCTTAACTCTTCAGCGGTCAATTTTATTTTAGACATTTTAAAATATCACTCTCTCACTAAAAAAAATGTCACATCAATAAGCGCAGCCTATTACCCCTCACAATCACGCACGCGATTGTGTATGCTTCTCAAATGACGGGCACTACAATCTGCGGAAGTATGAGCGTGCAGATTCCGTGTGGGCCTGCTGATCGGTGTATATATACAGGTGCAAGAAAACGTATGTGAACCGCTTGCAGAATCTGTGAAAATGTGAATAATTTTAACAAAATGAAAGAGATCATACAAAATGTGTTATTTTTTATTTAGCACTGTCCTCAATAAGATATTTTACATAAAAATTTTTTACATATATTCCACAAGACAAAAAAATGCTGAATTTATAAAAATGACTCCTTTCAAAAGTTTACACACCCTTGATTCTTGATACTGTGTGTCGTTCCCTGGATGATCCACGGCTGTGTGTGTGTGTTTTGTGATGGTTGTTCATGAGTCTCTTGTTTGTCCTGAGCAGTTAAACTGCCCAATGTTCTTCAGGAAAAATTTTCAGCTTCTGCACATTCTTCAGTTTTCCAGCATCTTTTTCATATTTGAACCCTCTCCAGCAATGACTGTATGATTTTGAGATCCATCTTTTCACACTGAGGATGATTGAGGGACTCAAACACAACTATTAAAAAAGGTTCAAACATTCACTGATGCTCCAGAAGGAAACACGACGCATTAAGAGCTGGGGGTGAAAACTTTTGAACAGGATCTTATTTTGTTTAAATATAATTTTTTTTCATTTAGTACTGCCCTTCAGAAGCAACAGAAGATACTTACATGTTTCCCAGAAGACAAATTAAGTACAATTTACCTTGATTTTCAAATTCAATACGTTTTCACCCCCGGCTCTTAATGCGTCGTGTTTCCTTCTGGAGCATCAGTGAATGTTTGAACCTTTTTTTAATAGTTGTGTTTGAGTCCCTCAATCATCCTCAGTGTGAAAAGATGAATCTCAAAATCATACAGTCATTGCTGGAGAGGGTTCAAATATGCAAAAGATGCTGGAAAACTGAAGAATTTGCAGGAGCTGAAAGATTTTTCTGAAGAATGTTAATCAGTTTAACTGCTCAGGACAAACAAGACACTCAAGAACAACCATCACAAAACACACACACACAGCCGTGGATCATCCAGGGAACGACACACAGTATTAATAATCAATGGTTCTTCAATAAACTTTTGAAAGGAGTCCTTTTAATAAAATTCAGCTATTTTTTTGTCTTGTGGACTATATGTAAACATTTTTAATGTAAAAAATCTTATTCAGGACAGCACTAAATAAAAAAATAACATGCATTTTGTATGATTCCTCTTATTTAGTTATAATTATTCCCATTTTCACAGATTCTGTAAGCGGCTCAAGTATATTTTTCTATACTTTTTTGTATAAAAAAAAATTATATACATATATACATATATATATATATATATATATATATATATATATATATATATATATATATATATATATATATATATATATATATATATATGTATATATGTATATCAATAAACAGCTTAAAAGTCCAAGTGTTTATCTTCAGAAAAGAAGATAATTTGCAGAATGTTTTGGCCATACAGTGAAAGTCAATGGGGTCCAAAACACTGGACAGGATTGTATGGACAGCAAAACACTGAGACATTTTTCAAAATATCTTCTTTTGTGAGTCATACAGGTTTGGAAATGACATGAAGGTGAGTAAATTATGACAGAATTTAAATGTTTTCAGGTGAACTAACTCTGTAATATGTACATTCTCTCACCTGAGCTGTAGAAGGTGCGCGTTTTCTTCTTTGGAGGCATTAGAGGGACATCAGCGCTGATGGAAGGTAAAGCCTGAGTGCTGGTTTCTCCCCCGACGGAGGCCAGAGGCATAAGGGCCGCTCTGCTGGCGAAACGGGTGTATCGGCGAGTGGTGTACACCTGCCGCAGCGTCACCTCCAGTGGTCTTGTGGACACCATGGCTTGAGGATCAACAGCAGGGTTGCTTCCATAGGGCCGTTTGCCCAAGCACGGGGCCTCCAACTGGGCCTGTGGTGGGACCTGAGGTTGAAGTAGAGGCTGTGGCTGAAAGGGGAGTAGTGTGGGATTCTGAGGCGGTAACGTGATAGATAATGGTCTCGGCGGGGATTTTATAGGGGGCTGCTGGGAGAAATCTGAAGACTTGGGTGGGCATAATGCAAGGTCTTCATTCGTACATCTCTCTACCGGCTGATCACAAACCATCACCAGGTCTATGGTGCAATCTGGGCCCATCTGCAAAATACAGTCGTCCTCTAGAGGCGGCACCAGCAAGTCGCTCGCCTCTTCATCATCATCATCATCATCCTCCTCATCTGTCTTTGTTTCATCATCTTTTAAACCTAACATGCTTTCCTGCTCATCCTCTTTATACTGTTCATCTGATTCAACGTTACCTGCTTTCTTGTTTTGCTCTTCTTCTTTTTCTTCTGTGCTTTTCTGCTTGGTGTCCTCAGTTTTGTTTTCTTCCTCTTCCGTCTCTATTTTCCTTTCTTCAGGTTCTTGAACTACTGTCAAGTTAACCTCAGTTATTTCCTCTAGATTCACCTCAGAGTCCCTCTTGAACTCCCTTGACTCCTTGTCTTCCACCTCTTCTGCATCATTTTTTATTTCTCTCTCATTCTCTTGCTCAGCGTTTCTGTATCTACAATACCCTATCTGCTCATCTTCTTCACACAGAGGACATGGACCCTCTTAAAAACATGAAATGGTAAGAAAAAGACAATTATAAGACAAAGCAAAGCTAATGAGCAAACTTGAAATAAAAAAGAAATAACTGTAATTCAGAACCGATTCAGCATCCTATCAAAAGAAAGTAGGGATGCACCGATATGAACATTTTGGCTGATACCGATAATTCTTTATATTTGTAAGCCGATAACCGATATATTGGCCAATAAATCTAAATCCAAGCCTGATTACAAAAACAAAAGTCTCACTATTAAAAGCCATGTTGCAAGCACACAATTATAATGTTAACACTATGATTTTATGTAGCCTAAATGACAGACTTGTGCTGCACATGAACTGTATTTTCCATTTTTGAAGTGATTTCAATCATATTTCAAGCTATTAACTTCATCATGACGAACAGTGTGCATCTGAAGTGTCCATTATTTATCTGCTTTAACATATAAGCCAAATTTTCTTATTGGGCCGATAATGATAGCATTAAAAATGAACATATATCAGCCGATGCCGATATGGTGGCCGATATATCGTACATCCCTAAAAGAAAGGTGCATTATTATCTCTCTGACCTGAAGGACTTTCAAACCTTAACTTACTTTCTTCTGCGGAACAAAAAAACCTATTTTAAATAATTGTCAAACAATCCGTTTTGACTTTCATTGCATGAAAAAAATGAAAATAAAATTAAGTCATTCCCAAAACATCTTAATGTTCCACAGAAGAAAATCATACAGGTTTAGAACAACCTGGGGTGAGTAAATGATGACAGAATTTTTATTTTTGGGTGAACTATCCCTTTAACTTCGAGACATAGCTCTCCTTGTTTCAAAAAATAAACTGTTTTAACTATCATAAAATCTTTAACAGTTCAAAGTTCTTTACGCGTTGAATGTTACTCTTGTTCAAAGCACGTGTGTGTGTGTGTGTGTGTGTAAACTATAAAAATGTTATTGCCGGAGGTTTATCATAGTTATAAACATTACTTTAAGGTGCTGTATTAAACGTGACGCTTTATCCACGTGCTTGTTTATCACTAATTAGAGAATAAATTGAACCTCCGCCCTGAGTATCAAACCATTAGACCTTTTATCCTTTTAGAAACGAGACCAATTAGACAATTATCGGTGTCAAAAACAATGAGTCAATCAGCTCATTTACATCAAATCACCCACCGTAATCACTGGCAAACAAGGCATCTTCGGCCATCGTGTTGCCCACGCGCACAGGCCTCTATCTGTAAACTAGATATTAAAGTTATTGAGCTTGAGTGAAGCGCAAACTCCAGCATCAGTATTGATCTGATTGATAACCTGTTGCAAACGCTGCTCAGGTTACATCACGTGACATGCACAGGAGGCGTGTTTCCATCAGGTTCGGTGTGTGCGCTTTCATTCATGCGCGCTTTACCTTCACTAACATTTTAAGTCATTTAACTTGGAGCAGGGTTGCATATTCAACAGTATCTCGTAATCTGTCATTAGTTTAAAAAAAAAAGTGAAAAAAAAAAAAATATTTACAGCGTATAGAAATGTATAGGCCTGTATCATAATTGCCTGATATGTGGTTTGTTTGATTATGCATTTATTAGAAATGAATGACAGCAACAACAAAAATCATTCTAATCATTTTAAATGAATTGTTGACTCATCTGACCTTATTTTTCTTTGTAAAATGACTGAATGTATGGGTCAAAACACAAATGTTTAGCTATGTTAAAGCAAAACAGTTCTGTTTAAAAGATAAAAGTGTAGGTTTCATAAGCTAAAACTAGCGCTGCATCCGAAATCGCATACTGTATATAGGTATATGACATTTGGTTTGAAACTTACTTCGCGAACGATAAAAAAAGTATTCTATATAGTATGAATGTGAAATCCATAGTTGTCACTGTCATGTGACCTACGGCACCAGTTGCGTTGCTCCACCGCCATCCACAAATCCTCTCCCGTGACCTCTTGGGATATTAAATCATATGCACACTTAAGAATCTCGCCGGAAGTAGTAGATCATCCAGGGACTTTTTGCCTACTCTTTTATGAGTGCTGTGAATTCAGACATACTACTTTTGTGGCATACTGTACTATATAGTAGGGAAGTATGTGATTTCGGATGCAGCTGGAGTTAAAATTGTGGCTGATATTGCTTCTGGTTCAAACCTGGTAGCAAATGGAAGTTGAGTCAAGCACATGCCATTGGCTGCATCTAAAATCGCATACTTCCCTACTATATAGGCAAAAAACACTGTGTAAGAAGCGTGCATATGATGGACACTTTACTATCCCATGGCCACAGGAGAGAATTTGTGAATGGCAGTGAAGCGACGTAACTGACATCACGTCCGAAATCGCATACTCTAAGTAGATACTTATTTAGACTAAGTAATTACTTCACGACGGCTACAAAGTGTGTTCTATATAGTATGAATGAAATCTGGACGTATTGCATTCGCCATGCTGTCATTATCATGTCAGTTGCGTCGCTTCACTGCCATTCACAAATCCTCTCCCTTGGCCTCATGGGATAGCAAAGTGTCCATCGCATGCACACTTCAGAATCTCTCCAGAAGTAATAAGTCATCCGGGTAACTAACTGACAGAACAATTGCATTTTGTTGCACTATAATTAGCTCTTTGTTTAGTTGTTTTGAGATTGGTTGCAAATTAATTTTTATCTTTGTTTTGGTCTAACAGTCAAGCTTAAAATGCTTCAGGTTTTCCTCATTGTTTTATATAAAAAAGTTTTTATGCAAACGTAATTATGCAAACATTTTATTTTATTTCAACATACAGATGTGCAATGGCATTAGACCTCACTAAATGGTGTTCAAGTAGTGAATGTCAATATCGGTAAAAAAAAATATCGGTCGTCAAACCGACTATCAGTCTCTGACCTTTACTCGGTGTCCAAGAGACTGGCCCTCGCCCTCACTACAGTAATTTAATCAAAGCCTACTCTTTTATGAGTACTTTAATAAGGACATACTTCTTTTGTCACATACTGTTTTTTTGCCTACTATATAGGGGTCTCCAGAAAATTTCAGAGAATAAAAAGACAAAGCAAAAATAGATAAAGTGTACCAAGCATTTATTGCCGTATAACATGTTTGCTTTGTATTTTTCTAGTGAGTTTTTCTCACTATAGTCCTACAGTTATAGTTATCTTGCTCACTGGGGTTGTAAGGCAGTGTTTTTAACACAGTATGTAAGCTGCTTACATACATGTATTGTGTAAGTTGCTTATACAAATAATTTTTAATAGAAAATGTTCTTCTTCAGGTTTATACATCCAACATTAAGTATAGCCAATTTAAGTTTGGAAACAATATGTTGTATTTATAATGACACACTTACTATTTATCTAACAGATTAAATGTTTTTTCATACATAAAAATATATAGATGGATTTTAGGAAGGGGGTCCTTGGCATCATAAAGGTTGAAAACCCCTGTAGTAGGGAAGTAAGCGATTTCAGATTCAGCCCATGCAGTTCTGTGCAAAAGTGTTAGGCACGTTGGTATTTTCACACAAAAAATGTTTTTAAGCCAGTTATTTATATCTTTTACTGTAGTGTGTCAGTAGGAGATATCAGTTTACATTTCCAAACAATAATTTAGCAATTAATTGTAATAATCCAGTGAGATTTTAATTTTTTTATGCACAAGAAGTCTGATAGCAGCCGGTATGATCTGATCTCACCATCATCGAGTCTGTCTGTGATTACATGAAGAAACAGAGAAAACTGAGACAGACTAAATCCAGAAAAACTAAGGCAACGTCTCCCAGACACTTGAGGAAACCTTCCTGCAAAACTACAGTCCTGTGAAAAGTTTAGGCACTTGTCAGAATGCTTTAAAGTGAGAATGCTGTCAAAAATAATAACATAAATAGCTTTTATTTATGAATTAACTTCTATTAACTAAATCAAATCGATATTTGGGGTGACCACCCTTTGTGTTTAAAACGGCTTTTGTCACCTGCATCTGTTCCTACACCTATTCATGTAGTTTTGCAGGAAGGTTTCTTCAAGTGTCTTGGAGACGTTGCCACAGTTCTTCTGGATTTAGTCTTTTTTCTGTTTCTTCATGTAATCACAGACAGACTCGATGATGGTGAGATCAGATCATACCGGCTGCTGTCAGACTTCTTGTGCATAAAAAAAATAAAAAAATCTCACTGGATTATTACAATTAATTGCAAAATGAATGTTTGGAAATGTAAACTGATATTTCCTACTGACAAACTACAGTAAAAGATAAATAACTGGCTTAAAAAAATTTTTCGTGTGAAAATACCAACGTGCCTAAGACTTTTGCACAGTACTGTATGTCACATGACAATGACAACATGGCGAATGTAGTATGTCCGGATTACATTCATACTATATAGAACATACTCTGAGAATTCTGAGCACTTAGTATACATACAACAGATATAATAAGAATAGTATAGTAGAATGCTATTCCAAGCATAGCCAACTTCAGGCTTTTAACCAATTAAAACACAGCAGCTACAGAGATAACCAATCAGGTTTTATTTTGAATAGAGTGGCATATTAGTGACAGAACTTTGCCTCTTTATACACAAATCAACCAATGAAGAAAAAAAAAATTTAAACAGAGAAAAACAAAAGTTCTTTTAAAAAAATGTGCATGTATAAAACCACGCTGGGCGACCATCAGACCAGGACCATGCTGGTCTGTGATTGGCACACAGACACAGGAAGGCCCGCCTCATATTTGGCTATGAATAGAAAGAGTTACCAGTAGAAAAGACAGCAATGCAAACTCAAAGTTTCACTGACATCCATAACATTAACACACAGTGATCTCCAGACGTTCTTGACAGCTGGACAGGTGGATGTGTGTTGTTGGGAGGTGGGGCTTCACAAGGACATGTGATTGTGTTGCTCACAAGATTAGATCGTAGTGGGGTGAAAGCTGTGAACATCATTTTGATCGAAATATTAAACCTCCAGCACCAACAGCTTTTTTTTTTGTACAAAAAATGTTAAACAATCATCACGTCTTAATACCTGAATTTCACATACTAATCGTGGCTTGCAACTATAAGTTTAGCATGTAAGCGTTTGATTAATGTTATTCAAGTCCAAATTTCAATTAGAGACTAGTGATTGCTGAGGTTTTGTGAGTATTTACCGTGACGTGTTAGAGCCAGTCTCGCAGAAAACAAATCCTGAACTAATAGATAAAAGATTTTTGATAATGACCAATTTTAATTACCATTTAATGGCACAATTTACCATTTATTTTGACAAATTATAACATAATTTGTTTCTGAATAATTATAAATATTAACAATTGCATTTTGTTGCACTATAATTAGCTCTTTGTTTAGTTGTTTTGAGATTGGTTGCAGATTAATTTTTAATCTTTGAAACCGTCAAGCTTAAAATGCTTCATGTTTTCCCTCTTGTTTTATATAAAAAGTTAAGCAAACGTAATTAAGCAAACATTTTATTTTATGTCAACATACAGATGTGCAATGGCATCGTTGCTATTCTTTAGACCTCACTAAATGGTGTTATATATAATAAATGTCGGTAAAAAAATGTCAGTTGTCAAAGGTTAGATTTATTTATTATTTATTTCAGGTTTATTTGACAGGGACAATGCACATCAACATTACATAAATGTACAATGTGCCAGAATTAGCCACAAGGCTATTTTACATCTGCAGTCCCTGGACTGATGGTAAAATTGTCACCCATAAAAAATAAAAAAAAATAGATGACCGATAATCGGTTTGCTGACAGACAATTGGTTTGACAACCAATAATCGGTTTGACTGCCGATTGTTGGTCGTTAAACCGATTATCGGTCTCTAACCTTTACTCGGTGTCAAAGAGACTGGCTCTTACTATAGTAATTTAATCAAAGGTGTGCTGTGATGTGTCAGAAATTCTTCTAGGTCCTAGTTAATCATAATAAGGCCCAGGCTGTGATGCAATAGGTAACGTGTTTTGTGTGTTTGTGCAATTGTCAGTGTCATATAGCAAATTAAGTGCAGGGAGAGGAGAATACGTCCCCCACAAAGGAAGAACTATCAGTGAGTGAAACACACTTGCAGATGCATGAAAACAAGCCAATATACACACACACTCACACACTGTTAGACATGGTCATATAATATTCAAGCTACAGGTACTGTTGCACAGGTGTGACATTACAATCTTAGACTGAAGTACAACCACCCCGTATGGGTCTCAAGATTTCCCTCACCTGCCCAAAATGTCCCACAGGCGTCTTGAATGTGCTCTTGTACATATGCTTGAGTGTAGGTTTCTCACTTAAAAAACCATCACCATGCATTCGAAACGCATGATTTGTGATTATTTGATGTCACGTTTCAGTGTTATGGCAGCTTTACCCGCAGCGATATGTTTATAAATGGGGGTGGGTATTATTCTTCGTTACTGTGGATATAAAAAGGAAATTTTGGGGACCTGCGCACAAGCCGCCCCAGATTTGATATAGTACATTTGCACGTTCGGATATTTAAAATGATATGTGTTAAGACAAGTAATGTCATTTTAGCATTTTGCTAACATCTTGTGCTACATCTGCGAGTAACACTGACATCACACACACCACATGACGTCACATACATTCTGAGCATGTCAACCACAGAGTCTGTTGTTGATAGCTTGTTATTGCTAATTCATGCATTTCTAGTCATTTTGCCTTTATGAATGAAATGTAGTCTAACATAACATATCAAACAAAACAAAATAACCCAGGAAAAAAGGTGATAGTAATTATGAAATCATCCTATTTAAAGGCTTTCAGCTTGGATATCTTTGTTAGACACGCTATTTTATCAACAGTTTACGTTGCATCTGTTACCCACAGCGATAATTTCCCAATCCCCTAATTACACAAGTTCCCCATTAACATCCATCTTGAGCATGACTGTCCATCAGGCTTGTTTGTACGAGTGGAAATGTCTTTGTCTGAGAACGAGAAAGACTAACCTTTCAAAGCAAAACACTTTACCAATGATCGGTGACACACTAAACGCTGTGCATTCAGCATTTCTCCAGGTTAAACAGATAGAAAAAATGTAAATGATGTCCAGGTGGATATCGATAGCGCGTGTGTGTGTTTATTTTTTACTACAATAGCATGGTTAAAAAGCATGACAAACAAAAAAAAAAGTCAAGTTGATATTTACACCGATAAAACCTTACTGCACAGCTAAATAGATAATATCCTTCACTACGAATATTATGATCACCAATTTCCTTCCATTCAGAGCTGCTGATATATTATTGATTATTACTAATGATTACTAAAGTTTTTATACAGAGCAGAGGAGAGGCTAGTCCTCTGGTTCTATGCATGCGCTCCCTCACAGCAAACCTTCAGTGTTTTTAATGTGCTGTGTTCGTGTTTCGGGCTCCCTGCTCCAAACGGAGGTGCCGACACATGCTCTCGCCAGCAGAGGGAGTCGGAGTGCGTGTGTGCGCCTGCGTGTGTGTGTGTGCGTGTGTCTAGGCTGGGGTCACAAGGGCACCTTAGACATACAATTGTACACATATGCGCAAGCACACACACACACACACACACAATACTCGCTCTGCTCGAGCTCTGTTTCTAGCACCAGGGAAATGGAAGGCACCGTACAACATTGGATCACTGACCTTGGTGACAGAAGAGCATTGAGTACGGACTCTACTTCTGCCATGCAACTCTTATTTCTGCTCCCTTTTCTCCCTCTCGCTTGACTTGCACAATCCCTCCATGACCCCAACTGTGTTCTTTTCCTCTCCCTTATCTTTGTCATGCTTTTTTCTTTTTTTTTTGCTCCCATGTTTTCAGTCCGAGAGTAATATTGTGCAGGAAACACATCTGAAACGGAGTGTCTTTACAAAAAAAAGATTCAGGTCTTAATTCCATAGAACAACAATCCTAAACATATCAATAATAACATGTTCTTAAAAAAGTTTTTTTCTTCTGTGTATGTGTACACTCAAGCCCCGCCCTCATTGACCCGCCCCTAGCCCAAGCCCCTCCCACAAACAATTCCATTTTTTTCTACATTGATCTTTTTCAGTGGTTTTTTTTTTTTTTTTGGAAAAGAAAGTTCCGAGTCCGTGGAATGAGAGGCACTCTCATGGGGAAACGAGGGAAGAAAGGGATCAAAGGAGAAGGGGCGAGATGAAAAGAAAGGAGGAGGGGGTCAGGTAGAGACGGGACGAGGTTGGAGAGATGGAGAAGGGTGAACGGATGGATGTTAGGCGTAGAATTCTTCCTGCTTGTCCGGTTTCTGGTAGGTGACGGTTGCTTGTTTGGGCTCATCCAATGTGTAGCTGCCTTCATCTTTCTTCTTCATCCGGTAGACGAGTAACATTACGAGGAACGCAGCGAAGAGAGCTCCGACTACACCTCCCACGATCACCGCTGGAGAAAGAACAAGAGACACTGATTACCTTACAGCACTTCAAATTCACATCGTTATGAACACTTCAGCAACAATTACATTCTCTCCCACCATCCATAAATGTGCAAGTGTCATCCCTGAGTCAAAGAGTGTTCAAGATAAAGAGAACGGATTTAAAGCACTTTTTAAATCAAGTTCTTAAAAATGTCATATTTTTATATGGTTTTGAAAAAGTGTAAATAAATGATTTATAATAAATTGTAACAAAACAGCTTCACTGCTTACTTTTTGTAAGAAATTACCATAAAAAAGGTTCATTAAAAAGCTGTAATATTGTGAAATATTATTAAAATGTAAAATAACTTTATCTATTTAAATATATTTTAAAATGTTATCAATTTTTTTCAGGATTATTTAATGAATAGAACGTTCAAAAGAACAGCATTTATCTGAAATAGAACCTTGTAACATTGTACTACTGTTCGAAAGTTTTGGGTCGGTAAGAATTTATTTATTTATTTTTAATTTTTTGGGGAAAGAGCCATTTAATACATTTATTCAGCAAGGATGCATTAAATTGATCAAGTGCAGTATAGACATTTATAATGTTGCAAAAGCTTTATATTTCAGATAAATGCTGTTCTTTTGAAAAAAAAATTGTACACAACTGTTTTCAACAATATAATAATAATAATCATAAATGTTTCTTGAGCAGCAAATCATCATATCAGAATGATTTCTGAAGGATCATGTGACACTGAAGACTGGAGTAATGATGCTGAAAATTCAGCTTTAAATCACAGAAATAAATTGCATTTTAAAATATATTCAAATAGAAAAAAATTCTCCTCCTTGGTGAGCAGAAGAGACTTCTTTAAAAACATTTTAAAAATCTTACTGTTTATATACAGTACTGTGCAAAAGTCTTAGGCTCGCTAGTATTTTTACACACAAAAAGTGGGTTTAAGCCTGTTATTTATATCTTTTGCTGTAGTGTGTCAGTAGGAAATATCAGTTTACATTTATAAATTAATTGCCATCAATTTTAATAATCCAGTGAGATTATTGTATGCATAAAGAGTCTGACAACAGTCTCTATGCTCCACATGGAGATCTGATCTCATCTTCATCGAGTCTGTCTGTGATTACATGAAGAAACATAAAAAACTGAGACAGACTAAATCCAGAAGAACTGAGGCAACGTCTCCAAGACACTTGAAGAAACCTTCCTGCAAAACTACATGAACAGGTGTAGGAACAGATGCAGGTGACAAAAGCCGTTTTAAACGCAAAGGGTGGTCACCCCAAATATCGATTTGATTTAGTTAATAGAAGTTAATTCATAAATAAAAGCTATTTATGTTATTATTTTTGACAGCATTCTCACTTTAAAGCATTCTGACAAGTGCCTAAACTTTTCACAGGACTGTAGTTTTGCAGGAAGGTTTCCTCAAGCGTCTGGGAGACGTTGCCTTAGTTTTTCTGGATTTAGTCTGTCTCAGTTTTCTCTGTTTCTTCATGTAATCACAGACAGACTCGATGATGGTGAGATCAGATCATACCGGCTGCTGTCAGACTTCTTGTGCATAAATTTTTTTTTTTTTCAATCTCACTGGATTATTACAATTAATTGCAAAATGAATGTTTGGAAATGTAAACTGGTATTTCCTACTGACACACTACAGTAAAAGATATAAATAACTGATATAAATAATATATAAATATATATATTTTATATATATATATATATATATATATATATATATATATTATATATTTTATATATATATATATATATATATATATATATATATATATATATATATATATATATATATATATATATATATATATATATATATATATATATATATATATATATATATATATATATATATATATATATATAAAATCTTTTATCTGTCACTTTTGTGACAGTAAAACATTTAAATTTATACTGTTCTTTCTGGTAACTTTTTATTTACAAAATATTAATATTTATAATTATTTAAAAACAAATTATAATGCTATTAGTTCAGGATCCTGAAAAAAAAAATCTCGGTGTCCACAAAAATATTAAGCATATTAAGAAATGGTTTTCAACATTGATAATAGTCATAAATGTTTCTTGAGCAGCAAATCATAATATGAGAATGATTTCTGAAGGATCATGTGACACTGAAGACTGGAGTAATGATGCTGAAAATTCAGCTTTACCATCACAGGAATAAATGACAATTTACTATATATTCAAATAAAAAACTTATTTTAAATTGTAATAATATTTCACAATATTACAGTTTTTATTGTATTTTTGATTAAATAAATGCAGCCTTGGTGAGCAGAAGAGATCAGAAAACAAAACATCTGGATGGAAGTTTCATTAATGTTTTTGAACCAAACACATTGTGCAATAAAAAAACCAAATCAACAGAAAGACAGAAATAAAGACACAGACAAACAAACACAAAACACATTTAATCAAGGCAGGGAGTTTTATCTCTCTAAAACTAAAGCTTAACTGCGAGAGCGTAAGATACAGCGTATGAGCTAAATCCAAACTAATTTCACGCTATAGCCTGCGACTCCTATGTCTTTACCTATGACCAGGAAGTCTGCAAATACAAAGGCAAACAGTCCTCCAATCAGAACGGCTGAGGAGAGAGAGACAGCATATCAGATGACAGAGAGAACGAGAGGGGAGAGAGAGACAGAGGCGCAGCTAAACAAACAGAGGAGAAGGTGAATGTGAACAAGGAAGAGCAGAAGACCGTGTTCTCCACAGAGAGAGAGGCTCTTGATTGAGAGCATAAGAGCCAAGCTGTTCTTAAAGGGACAGTACACCAAAAATAAAGTAAATCAGTATAAATCATTCTTGGGTGAACTGTTCCTTTAAACAACTGATACTCCAAACAAAATACTATTGATATTGCTCACATAATTAAAAGCTTTTGTGAAATGCTATTTCATGCTTAAACCTTGAAAATAATATTATAATGATACTGAAAGTATGGGGTCAGTCAGATTTTAAAAGAAAAAAAGAAAAAATATTTTTTTCAGCAAGTATGCATTAAATTGTTACAGTAAAGACATTTATAATAATATAAAAGACTTCCATTTAAACATTGTTTAAAAAATGGATTAAGGTTTGCACAAAAATATTAAGCATCACAACTGTTTTCAACATTGATAATTAGAAATCTTTCTTGATTTTCTGAAGGATCATGTGACACTGAAGACTGGAGTAATGATGCTGAAAATTCAGCTTTGATCACAGGAATAAATTACACTTTAAAATATATTCAAATAGTTAGCTTATATAATATTTCACAATTTACTGTATTTTTTATTAAAATAAATATTGCAGCTTTGGTTAGCATAAGAGACTTCTTTCAAAAACATTAAAAGAATCTCACCGACCCCAAACTTTTGCATGTTTTTGCCAATAAAGTCTTTCCGCTGTAGGTTTTTCAGTTCAGTGTGATCTATAAATTTGCATCGTCTCTAATCTTATAAGCAACAGGGAGACAGACAAAAATATGAACAGAAAAAACTGAAAATTAAAGATACATACAAGACAAAAAGACTGTGTTGTGAAAGTGGATTTGAACGTGTCAGGCATCTCTCACCTATCAAAACTTCCTTCCTCTCGAGGATGTTCTTCTGTGGAAGTTGAGCGGCTGAGCTTCCAGCAGCATCTACTGTGTTACCAGACAGATCTGCTTCTCCTGCCCCTCTGCCTCGCCCGACCTCGTTGCCTTGGCGAACTTCATTCTCGCGGATTTCAAAATCACCACTTGGACCTGGTCCTGCAACTTCATTATTTACAGTTTCATCTGGTGTTTGTGTCTAAATGAGGAAGAAGAAAAAAAGGGAAAAATGATAACCCTTCACATTTGCACAATAGATCATGTGCAGCTGAAAAGAACATTTCCAGGGAAGCAGAAAAACTGCTGACCGACCGTTCTGTAGAACTTCTTGGTTTGTAAATAGTTTATAAATCAGGTTTGTGAGAGTAGAACTAGCAAAATTGTCTAAATCACCTGATGAAAGTGTAATTTTGATGCAATATGCACAGATTCATTCACAGATGACATTCATATGCACAAATAATACAATTAATTTGATTTCTTTGTCTTAATTAAGGGTGTGAACCTACACTGGTCTCACGGTTCGGTTCGATTACGATTATCACGCCATTGATTCGGTTCAATTCAATATCACGATGCACTGCATCCTCATGTATACAATTTTGTCAGTCAGTTATATGAACTGAACCTTTAATTTTACCTGCTCAAAGAAAACACACTTCTTGAATGTATCAAACATCAAACAAAACTCAAGTCTAGGCACGAAGACAACAGGAGCATTTAGAACAAATACACAAAATACTAAAAGCCACTTCAGGAGGTGATCTAGCTGGGCCACATTACAGTCAAAACTAAAGTCTAAATGCATCTGGTTGTTGAAACCACATATGTAAATTGTACTCCTCGTAACAATGCTAAAAAATTAATGTGTGAGAGCGTGTTATGGGCTATATGATATGTTATAGCCCGATATGACAGCGCTACTGAAGAACACATCGCCGCAGACGAGCAGCTGCGTATCTCAAGCCAGCGCACAAACTACTGAAAGTAAAGTCGTAGGTGCTCAACATACAATCATATTCATTAAAAGTAAAGAAACTGAATGATCTTACCAGTGCTGTTGCCGCACGCTCTCCTATTGCGGTCTTTGATTTTGAAATTAGCTGATGATCAATAAAATGCAGCTCATATCTTTTTTTTTTTTTCGTGACGTGAACTCCATTAAATCTGCATATAGTGCAGGAATTGAAGATCGAATTTATATCCGTTTTGCGGAGATACATTTATGGGCCCAAGTGTAGGAAATGAAATCGTTTTGATAAATCAGATAGCTTTGATTTACACACAGCGCATGTATTCTCCAGGTCGTGCTTACCAGGTTGTTCATAAAAGCCAAAATGTGCCCAGATGTCGGCTTTTAAAGTAGTTGGAGCATTTTAATTACTTGCGTCTCGCCTGCCTCTGTCATTGTATGCCACGCGACAAAGCACGTACACGACAAATGACGTCAGAAAATAATCAGTAGGCCTACATTATAATCGGTTATGGTCTATTACTGAACTGATACCGAATCGTCCTCGTCTGCATCGCATCGAACAAACGATTAATTTCGACACCCCTAGTCTTAATTGTCCAAAAACTTTTGAGGGCCACTGTATTTGAACTCAATACGAATGAGAGCATGCTTCCAGAACAAAAGTATTAATGTAAACAGCAATAATGGAATAGGGATGGACAATATATTGGTACAATATCAGTAATTGGGCAATGTGATTTTATCATCTATATCTGCTGACATTGGATATTTAACTGTGAATTTCCACTATTTCATCATTTTTTTTAAATCTGTACTTTATAATGTTATGATGCCTAAATTCACTTAAAACATTTCAAATGAATCATTTAATTTTTTTTTGTGTTTTATGTTTAATTTAAGACTAATTTAAATTTTATTTATTTGTTTGTTATTTTATTTATGAATTTATTTAAAGACACATACAATAATATCACATTTTAATACCAACCTTTTTTTTTTTATATTCAGTGGCATACCTGTATTCCCTAAATTTTCATATTGTTCCAGCCTTAAATGGAATATTACATTTGTATTTATTTAAGACCTATAGATAATATACAATTTTAATATCTACCATTTATTTAAAAAATAATTACTGGCTGGAATATTTGTATTGGTGCATACTAATTGGAATAGTAACTAACTAACTAACCAACTAACTAAAGTAACTAACCAACCAACCAACTAACTCATCAACCAACTAACCAAACTAACCAACTAATTAAGTAACTACCCAACTAACTAACTAACTAACTAACTAACTAACTAACTAACTAACTAACTAACTAACTAACTAACTATCTATTAAAAGTTCAAATCCAAATATCCCACCTGCGTTGTGGAGCTCATCAGCGAGCGAGTGCTGCTCTCAGTCGGGGCAGCTCTACTCTGGGTGGTCTGTGGTTGCCGGGGCCGTACGGGGGCGGTGCTTGGAGTGGTCGGGGCAGGACGTGGTCTGGTCGGTTTAGCAGTGGTGGACAAAACGGTGGTGGGTATAACCTCAGTGGTTGTGATGTCATCTGTTGTCGTCTCTGGTGTGCTGGATGGCTCAAACATCATTGTTTCTGTAGTAATGTACAGATCGTCCTCCTCCTCCAGGTCACTAGTGGCCACTGTAGTCTCACCTAGAGTGGTGGATGAGTCCACGAACACTACAGGAACGTCAGTCAGTCGGGGTGCAACCGTAGCCTTCGACCTCTCTTCTTCCCGCTCTTTGTCAGCATCCAACGTTATTTCTGTCTCTGATTCTCGTTCTTTTTCCTGCTCCTTCGTCCTTCTCATTTCCTCCTCCTCAATCTCCTCCCACTTTTTCTCAATCTCAATCTCCAGCTTGCTGTCTCTGTCTACATCTTGTCCCAGGCCGCTCTCGCGCTCCACCTCAGGTGGAGGTGGGCTACTCGGCTCTGCGGCGGGAGAGGCTGAGGGGGCGGGGCCAGTGGCCTGTGTGGTGGAAAGTGGGAGGGGCTCCTCTGTAGTGACAGCCACACCTGCTGCAGTCGGACGCACGTCCATATCTGGAACTGATAGCGTAGAGAAAGAGCTATGAAAACACTGTAAAGGAGATCAATACTCACAGCCATTTTAGATCGTGTTAATGTGTCATATGATACCTAGCGCAAGGCTTCAAAGCAACCTTTAGATTGGTCAGCTTAGGAATGTGAACATCCCCATGGCAACACATGAATAAAATATCAATAACCTTGGTAAGAAATACACCAAGCACACACACACTAGATACAAAGAACAAAGCAAACAGCACTGCAACACACAAACTCTCCTCATAAAGCGCACACACGCAGATGGTGGATCTTTAACTACAGGCACTTTTATGTCCCAAGGGTTGATTTTTATTAAAGCAAACTGATTTCAACAGATAAAACAGATGAAGGCCACATTAGAAACTTCATTTATTTTTTGCTGCTTTTCAAATGCTTTTTATGTGTAGATTTTATTGTTATTTACCCTTGACCTTGACGTTTTATCTCAAATTATGAAAATCCATCATAACAATAAATACATTAAAAAAACTATGCTAATATAAACGAAGAGTAAAATAAAACACACACATCAATATTGTGTAAAGATGTTTGTTTCATTTATATTATCTAATATTTTACATAAATTATTAATATAAATTGTGATGTAATTTCCAACACATCCAGTTTTTAGCCACCAAGTTTTTTCTGTTATTGTCAAAAAAAGTAATAAAATAAAAAAATAAAAAAAATTTAGTAGACATAAAATGGTTGCCATGTAAAATTGCCATTTACTCAATTTTAGTCCAAAACAGTTTTTATTTTTTATATTTTTATTATATTTCAGTTATTATATCGTATTATAGTTAAATGAAACCAAAATTAAAACCATAAAAACATTAAAACCAAAACATCCACAGCGCACAGAAGAAACACCCACAAACTAGCGAATATTGGCTGTCCACACCCAGATTCCTGCTGATTAACTGATCTTATTTACTGCAATCTGATTACTGACGATCAGATGATCACTCACACACACACACACACACACACACACGTTGTGTTTCCATGTTTTATGGGGACTTTCCATAGACATAATGGTTTTTATACTGTACAAACTGTATATTCTCTCCCCTCTCCTCTATTCTAACCCTACCCCTAAACCTACACATCACACAAAACTTTCTGCATTTTTACATTTTCAAAAAACATCACTTAATATGATTTATAAGCTGTTTTCCAAAAAATATTCCCACAAGGACAGTGATTTCAAATATTGCCATCTTTGTTGGGACATTTTATCCCCATAATGTAGGGTTTACCTGGACACACGCTCACTCGCACTCGCACACTTGCTCACTCACTCACTCACTCACTCACTCACTCGCTCGCTCACTCACTCACTCACTCACTCACTCACTCACTCACTCACTCACTCACTCACTCACTCACTCACTCACTCACTCACTCACTCACTCACTCACTCACTCACTCACACACTCACTCACTCACACACTCACACACTCACACACTCACACACTCACACACTCACACACACACTCACTCACACACTCACACACTCACACACTCACTCACTCACTCTCTCACTCACTCACACACACACTCACACGAATAAGTGCTTTATATGTACAAGAAAAGAAGGTTCTATTTTACTGTAAGTCTGTGGGCTTCAGTTTAGCAGAGGCTAAAATAACTGTATGAAGTTGTGGGAGGAATGTGTGTGAGAGAGAGAGAGAGAGAGAGAGAGAGAGAGATATGGGGAAAGGCGCTGAGTTGTGAGAATTATAGCAGCTGGTGAGGGGCTTGGAAGTCTGGGATGGACTTTTAAGCAAGGCAGCTGTGACCTCTTAATGAGTGATTCACACGTCACAGACACACTAAAGTGACACATAGACAAACACAACACATATTACACTCACAGCCAGAGCCAGATCCAGAGAAGAAGTCCTCATCATCGTATAATTCATCTCCGGAGCTCTCCTCGTCGCTTGGTCGAGATGTGCGGCGCTGAGCCTTAAAACAAAGAGAAAAATAAAGTCAGAAATGTTTGTGATGTCACAGGAAGTGGAATAATTATTATTTCAAAACCAATATCAGATTCACAGTGTGTGTGTGTTCGTTCATGTGTAAGTGTGAAGGGGTCTAGCGTGAGGAGCGGTTTCATCGAGAGGCCCGTTGCTAGGGGCAACACTTGCCTTTAACCCAATTTCTTAAATAGGGATGAAAATTCAACAGAAAAAGAGCTCTAGACTGTCCTCAGACCCAACACGTCACATAAATGAGATAATCGTGGTCATCAGATACACAAAAACTATAGTACAAGAAATTAAAATAGGTATGTATAGTGCTTAACAAATTCCATGATATATCCATTATATTTTAATGAAAACATTTCCATTAAAAAAAAGTTTTAGAGGTTGTTTTTGGCAAGAAACATACTTAAAAGACAACCTGTTATGCCTTTGATTTTGGGCTCTACTAGAATAAGTTTTCATGCTTCAATGTTAAAAAAAACACATTATTTTCCCCATATTCTCTCTTCCCAGTCTGTCAGTAACGCTCTGTTTAGTTCCTGTCTCTATGAAGCCCCTCCTTCTAAAAAGCACAATGTGCTCTGATTGGTCGGCTGGACCAGTGTGTTGTGATTGGTCAACTGTGTGTTTGGGAAATGTCCCGCCTCTTACCATAACTGCAAGGTTCAACACACTACTAACTAACTCAACCCGTCCCCTTTATTCTGCATATGCCTTGGCCGGGAAACTCAAGACTACAGTGGAGGTGTGTAAAACCTCTATAGCCCTTGACTGTATCATTCTTTACTCTTGTGGTCTCTTTCCTTCCCCCCACTCTCATGATTGGTTGACCTCGCTCCATCCCAGCAACACCCCATGAATACTTAAACCGACCCCATGCCCTCCCTATAACCCCCTATAAACACACAGGCCAAAAATGCTGTCAGTCATCAGCATGCACCTAAGCTTAAATGCATCAAACACAAACAGACACACAGTTATGATTGCGCACAGTTCTGTATCCGGTTTAATTACATACGCACATAATGTGCGTTTATGTAAGCATGTGTCATTCACTCTGCCCATGTCAAATTATGGGCCCTATTTTAACGATCTGAGCACATGGTCTGAAGCGCACGGCGCAAGTGCATTTAGGACGTGTCCGAATCCACTTTTGCTAGTTTAACAACAGGAAAAATGGTCCAAACGGGATGTCCCTAGTCTCTTAATGAGTCATGGGTGTGTTTTTGGCATAACGTGCAATAAACCAATCAGAGTCTCATCTCCCATTCCCTTTAAAAGCCAGTTGCGCTTGCACCATGGCGGATTCGCTATTTTCATGGCGGAATTTGCAAGCGGAAAAACTGAACGCTTCTCTAGTGAGGAAACGGATCTGCTTGTGCACGAGGTTAAACCACGCGAGCAGACCAGCTATGGGACAAGCTGGATTCCACCAAAGCTCCCTGAGCATATAACATGTAGGCATTTTTATATTTTTGTACACAATAATAATCTTTTACATTTTAAACCTTTAATTTTTCATATTTAAAAATGTGTGCTGCTGCGCGTCCCTGTGTGTGTAATAAGCAGAGTGTAGGCGCGTTGTGCACCGCCTATAGGTGCATATTACTAACGCGCACTTTAAATACACAAAAAATATGGCACAGTCGTTTTCAGTTCCTCAAAATAGCAACGCGCCAACAATGCGCCTGAACACGCCTCGTTTTCAGACCAGCACGCCCATGGGTGAACAGATGGGCGGGAGTGCATTTGCTATTTAAACAACGTGCCGCTGGATGTGAAAATGATAACTGCGTCTGGCCGAAACTAGCAAAAAACACTTGCGTTGCGTTTTTACCAATTTATTGTAAAATGTAATTTATTTCTGTGATCAAAGCTGTATTTTCAGCATCATTACTCCAGCGTCACATGATCATTCAGAAATCATTCTAATATGTGGATTTGATGCTCAAGAAACGTATTATTATTTGATTAATAGAAAATTCCACAGATTTCAATGAACATGTTAAAGCAAACAACAAATCAAGGCATTGCTTCACTGAATAGTATTACAAATAAAATAGATTAATTAAATGTTTGATTTATAGTGCATTGATTCATTGCAATAAGAATTTTAACTGATTTCTGCATATCAGAAATGCATCGCTGTCTGAACACTCACATGTTCACAAACACATTTAAATCACGATATTCATTATGCATAATGTTATTTTGCCAGCAGAATCATTGACTATATCAGCCAGTTCTAGTACACGAGCAAACTGAAGTGATTCCAATTACTATTCTAGCCATTTTATCAACTAAAACAGTTCTAAATGGTGCTATGGATTCGTGCTGATCTTTTTTTAAACACAAAGTGCATGTGAACATCAGGGAATCATTTCCAACTGTGCCTCAATCTGAACTGCTATTAACCACAGGCCATTCACCAAATGCAATCAAGTCTAATGCGATTTCCTCTCCAACCTGTACAACACTGAGAAATACATGCTGCAGACGCACCGGATCTCCTTCCCAAATCCTAGCAAAATCTGCTGCTCGAATTCAAGCCAGTATGCATATTTGGAAAGATTGTGTGTTTGTGGACGTCTGCGTATCCTCCCCTGTAATGGTGGGGTTGGTTTGTGGTGCAATTTGGTCTACGATATGATTAAGGGGTAGAATTGGCTCGCACAGCAAGGGTTCTTTCACAGTTTGTGTGTGTGTGTGTGTGTGTGTGTGTGTGTGTTTGTGTGTGTGTGTGTGTATGTGTGTGTGTTTGCGGAGAGATAGAGAGGGGGTGTGGGTAAAAGCTTTTTAGAGTCAAATGTAAATATAACATCCATCTGTCTGGCAGCACAGAATGATAAAGAAACCAGAGTAGGGCTGCATGATTATGAAATATCAGTTTCCTTTGATATTGTAATCATAATTATTCATTGTGATTAATAGAATTTGCATTATAATACTTATTTTCTGTGCGGCAAAGGGTACATCTGTAAATAAAAATGTGTTCAAATGAACATTAGCCCTGAATAATTAAATTAGAATTATAAAAAACATAATTTTTTTAATATATATTTATATAATATTTTACTATTTATTTAAGCTATTTATTTGAAACATTATATTCAAATAAAAAATATACTTTAGGTAACAGAAATGTAACAGGTCTGTATCTGGTTGCAATGTCTAATAACTACAAAAGGTTTTAAATATAAACATGTAACCTGACACTTTTTAAAAATAGAAACAAATGGAAGTCAGTAAATGACACTTTTCAAAATTAAGACGTAAACATAATTTTGGAGATATATATCTATTGTGCTCTCTGTTCTGTACTGGCATCTTTCCAGAGGAACAGCTGTGAGGACGACGATGGAGATTGAGAGAGTGTGTGAATGAAAGAAAGAGAGAGAGAGAGAGAGAGAGAGAGAGAGGGGGAGATAGATCAGTGTGTAAGTAAAGTTAAGAGGTGAGTTGGTCACTGGGTAATGACCTCATTATAAGAGTTAAACACACATATGTGAATGAATACACATCTACATAATCTTCATATGCCATTTAAATACTCATAATTACACATTACAGCACCTCCACCTATAAAACATCTGACCCTCAACTCAAGTTTAAACTTTGTCTCTTGAAATGTGTTATATACGTGTATGAAGTGGACAGCTGTTTCTGAGGGACAATCCTTAATCCAACCAGCAAGTGATCCCATAATCCCACGGGATTAGGACCATGTCGGATGCCCATATGGGTAAGATGCCTGTGTGACAGTATAAGAGATCCTCCGTTACATACAAGTATTTAGCATTTACGACGCTGTGACAAAATCTAACCCTGGTTTAATCAACAAAGCGGGGTACATAACCACATTCAACATTCTCAAAAAAGTTCAACATTAAATTTAAATTCAACAATAGCCTACTTCTGAAATGTGACATATTTGAGAGTAAACTAGGATATTCAATGAGAAACAAATGTAGGCTGGAGTGTGATTTTATTAATCTGGAATTGATTGGATTGTGGAAAGTGACAGGTGTTTGGAGGGGAGGGGTTGAAAAATAAAAGTTAGGGAAAAAGATAAATAAATAAATGAAAAAAGTAATATGCATAAACAATATATATAATATAATAATTATAATATAGAATCTGAATAACTTTAAAATTTAAGTTATTCAAATAAATATATATATTTTTTTACAAATATTGTTATATTCTAATATAATATTCTTAATTATTACTATATATATATATATATATATATATATATATATATATATATATATATATATATATATATATATATATATATATATATATATATATATATATATATATATATATATATATATATATATATATCTCCATATTATTCCAAAAGAATTTAAAATGTGAAAGTTTTTTGTTCACAATAATACCATACAAATTGAAAAATGTGCATAAAAAAAATTTCCCCTGTAAGTGTAATTTTTTATGTAAACTTAAACATAAAACAGTGGCTTCTATGTTACAAGAGAAATGTAATCTTTGTAATAAACAAAGATGAGGAGTTAAGGCAGTTTTGGGTTAGGGTTTCCAAGTGTGATGTTGGCAAAGTGTCTAGAAAGCATTCTGCTGAGAAGTTGCCATGGAAACACTTTCACGGTATATTATCCGAGTCATGACCGTTCTTCCCACACGACAGCCAGCCCAAAACACCCGGAATCACTGCCGTCTGGGATAACAGGGTAAACTCACCAGCATGTGCGTAACATGATGGCTTTAACATGGACTCGTGATAAAGTGCAGATCGAGTGGTTCAAGTACGCAGTGTTTGTGAAGTTTCAAGGATAGTATTGTGTGTGTGTGTGTGTGTGTGTGTGTGTGTATGTGTGTGTCTGGGTGAATGAACTCTTTCTCCTCACAGGCAGATGGGGCTTCCTGCAGATCATAACTTCTCTTGTGTTTCTAAGAAACTTTTCAAAAGAGCTAAAAAATGCAGCCAGGGGCTAGGGAATGGCCTGCCTTTGTGCGTATGTGGGTGTGCATGTAAGGGCGAGTGTGTGTGGCCCGTCTTTGTGATTATGAACAATCCTCCCCCCTTCCCAGAATCCCCTGCTGTTCTCAGTGTGTGTGTGTTTGAACTTCTGTATGTGCCTGGAGATCCTCATTTCCCATATCTTTGGGGACAATCTCAATTTTGCTGCACAAATAAAAAGGAAGGATAAGGTACACAGGAGTGAGGGGACACGGGCAATGGCAGGCTTTCTGGAACAGCAGTAGCTGGAAGTGCAATTGGAGCAATTCTGAACTATTATGGAGAGTAGTTGCTCAGTAACTGCATACCTGACTTGAGTACAGAAGTGGATGAGAAACACTGTGGAAATCTGGTCCGGTGTCAAGTATTTAAAAGCATCTACTGCCACTGACGACACCACAGATTCATGCTTTCCAACAAAGCAGTGTGCATTTTGTGTCATGAGATCATGACATAACATGCTTTTATGTTCATGGCTCAACATGTCTTTAAAAGGTGTGATGTAAGTAAAGCAAACAGATGGAGTTTTGTTTTCCAAGGTAAACGGCACGTCCAGGCAAATACTCAAGTATGTGATTGAAATGGTTATGCATGCACACCTACACAGTTGATACACACCCAATTGTATATCCTGTGTGTGTACAGGTGTGTACATGCATTTCCTTGTCCTTCATCTATGGATTTTTAGGCAACATGAAGTAAAGGGATCTACTGTTCAAAGTTTAGAATTTTGAAAGGAATCCCTTTTATTCAGCAAGGATGCACTAAAGTGATCAAAAGTAACCGTAAAAAGTAGATTTATAAATGGTAAATATTGTTCCATTTCATTATTCATCAAAGAATCCTGAAAAAATATGCATCAAGGTTCCACAACAATATTAACTCTTTCCCCGCCATTGACAGAATTTTTCATCATTTATGAGACTATGGCTGCGTCCCAAATCACATACTTCCCTACTAAATAGTAGGGCGAAAAACAATATGTGACAAAAGTAGTATGTCCAAATACTCATAAAGTACCCGGATGACCTATTACTTCCGGAGAGATTCTGAAGTGTGCATACGATAATATCCCATGAGGCCACGGGAGAGGATTTATGAATGGAAGTGGAGCAACGTAAATGATGCTAGTAGGTCACATAATAGTGATAACACGGCGAATGTAGTATGTCCAGATTACATTCAAAATCTATCTATCTATCTATCTATCTATCTATCTATCTATCTATCTATCTATCTATCTAGCAGCGTTAAATAACGCTAACATGTTAAATCATGCTAGCAAACATGTTATTCATGCCAGAAAGTTAATTCAACATGCTAATTCATTTGCTAACAATGCTAACATGTTGTTAAAAGGTAAGCAATATGCTAATTCACGTTGTCAACGTGCTAAAGCATGTTAATTAATGCTAGCTTTGTGCTAATTCATGCTAGCAATGTGCTAGAACATGTTAATTCATGCTAGCATTTGGCTAATTAATGCTAACAACATGCAAATTAATGTGAACAATGTATTAAACATGTTAGAAACATGCTACTTCATGCTAGCAATGTGGCAAAACATGTTGATAACGTTAGCAAAAAAATGCTCATTTATGCTAGCATTTTGCTAATTCATGCTAGCAACATGTTAAAATCTATCTATCTGTCTGTCTGTCTGTCTGTCTATCTATCTATCTATCTACTGTATTGCATACAAACCATCAAACTTTAAGCTTTAAAACTAATTTAAACTATTTCAAACTAAAAAAAAACTTCTTCAAACTTTCTAGTCAGGCTTTCTCAAGCCAACTTCAAAGTTTGTCTCGACAAACTTTATTTTTTATTTTTATCTAGTTCTAGACTCTGTTCTTTCTTTTGATATACTGTATGTTCAGATATTCATACAACACAATATTCTGGGGCCATGACGTTTTTGTGAAAATGATCAAAAATGTTGGCGATAAGATAAAAATACTGATTATGACAATGATTCTGCAGTGTGGAAAGAGGGAAAAAAAGTGGATGTCATTCAAATCCAGTTGTTTCACCACCACAGATTATGTTACATGTCATTTAGTGACATACAGTACAGTAATTGCAGGGACTATCCTGCTTAAGTAACTTGGGGTTATGAGTCTTACTTAAGGTCTCAGTAATGACAGGGCATCTGTCTAACGCTCCATTTCAGAATCCGTGAGCTTTGGGTTGCCAGCCCACACCATTAACCTCTACTCAACCATCATGTGATGTGCGTGTCTGTGCATGTGCATTATAAATGAAAGTCACATTGGCTTCAGAATAAGACTCATCTGACCAGAATTCAGATCAGGGTCATCAACATGCCCATTAAAAAACATCAGGTTAAAGCAGGAATGCAGTTGCCGGACACACACTCCTTCCTTTTCCACACCATAAGATAAAAATTAAGTATGTGGAATGTGTTTATTTAAAGGAGTGCAAACATGCAGCGAATGTGATCATGAAAGCAGTGGACTGTTCTTTCTCAACATTATCTCGCTCTCTCCAACTACAGATCTCCAGACTAAACGGCCCCTGAAACAAAACATTCAAATCCATTTATTGCAACAAAAGCTGTCGTGAATATGTTGGTTGGCTGGACCAGTGTGTTGTGATTGGTCAACCACTTCGGGCATGTTTGGGAAATGTTGCCATAACTGCAAGTTTCAACACACTACTAACCAGGGCTTGACATTAACACCCTCCAACCGGCCAAATGCGTGTGTATTTCAGCAGTGGCGTGTAGCGCAGTCACTCCTACTAGCCACTTTGGCAGGTTGAATTTTATATATAATATATACATTTTTCAATTGTAGTCTTTTAAAAAAAGGAATCTGAAATAAACTAAATGCAATGCAGTGTTGTCAAAAAATATAGATTTTTCGACACATGGATACTAAAATATCTGAAACGCTTCCAAAACTCATTTTCCGCAGAATAGACACACAATACAAGCTGCTCTTTCTCTCTCATCTCTCCGACAGCGAGTGACACACAAACCCGCCTCCCCTCACTCACTCGCTTCATTTGATGAATATTGTTGCTGTTACAGGGCTTGAATTTCGGTGTGAGATTGCGCATAATTTTACTCATTCCTGCAGATCTTGTGCTCACACCCAAAGTGCGCGCACATAGCCATCTCTCAGCACTAAATTGAATTCTTTTTCGCTGCTTATTGCGCTTAAACAGTGAAACACACACAAAATAATGTCAAAATGCCGTATTCACGTAAACACAGTCAGTTCTGTTTTAAGTGAACGTAAACAGTTGAGAAAGTAAACGCATGTGTAACAGCATAATGGCTCCGTGCGC
Organism: Rhinogobio ventralis; assembly: GCA_039654625.1. Lineage (NCBI taxonomy): Eukaryota > Metazoa > Chordata > Actinopteri > Cypriniformes > Gobionidae > Rhinogobio > Rhinogobio ventralis. The sequence goes on along the minus strand of CM077209.1, from coordinate 34,610,921 downwards.
CAGGTCTTAAAGTGACAGCAGTCTAATATACCTGCTGCCAAATTATGAGATAATATTAAAAATATCTATATGGTAGTTTTTCCTCATGGTATCGATGTCAAAATTGTGGCCAGTGAAAATGCTGAATGGCTAGTGACTTTGGAAAACCACAAGCCACAGTGACTGATGAGCAAAAAAGTTAATAATGTCAAGCCCTGCTACTAGCTAACTCAACCAGGCCTTGCCACTTTATTTAGCGTATATCTTGGACAGGAACTATTAAAATTAGGGATATTGACGTGTTCGTTCCCGGAAGAAAACTCAAAACTACAATGGAGGCGTTTCAGGGAGTTCAGAAACAGTGACACTGATAAAGAGAACAACTCCTGCTGGAGGGACTTTGTAACTTTACAGAGCTCTTTCATGCTCAAACAGCAACATTACACATTAAAGAGAGATGAACAAGTAAAAAAGCATAATAGCTCATAAGCTATCATCATCATCATATGTCACCTCTTTACCCAAAAGAACGTTTTCCAGTCTGATTTGTAGTCGCAGTCTGGAGCTCTCTCTGTAATCTGTTTTCTAGGTTGTGTCGAATGTCCTGCTCTGTGTACCATCCCACAAAGCTCTTTAGTAACTGTGTTGAACGCTCTCTCTCTCTCTCTCCCAGTTTGCTCTGCCTCCAGCAGGTGATTCTGCTGTAATCTTTCATCCCTACACTTGTGGATTAGCAGCAATGTAATCTGCTTTCCAGCACATCTGCCCGAGCGGACGCACATCTCACTTAACTCATATTGATCAATATCACTTTCCATGCACAACATGATAAGTGAGAAGATTAGCAGGAAGGAATGGAGAGGAAAATAGATTGACTGAGGCAGCTGATTCCGGTCTTTCCTCTCTCTGTCTCTCACTCCACCTGCTTGTGCAAATGCACGAAATGACAGGCAGCTATTTAACACATTTGCAGTGTGTCTCTATTGAGAATTTAGCATGTATCCATTTGTTCCCGCTCAAAGGTTTATCAGGGGTTATCCTGAAAATCACTGCGTGGGAATCACTGCGTGCTTCAAACACAGCTGCTCTTATTACCTGATATGTCAAAATATAATCACACCTGGGGTAATTGCAGTTAGATACAAATAGCGGTGATATTCTGAAAGACGCTGTCATCTTTTTCCTTACATAAATTAGATGCAGACACTGCATGTGCATGACAATATGCCGTATAGACTAATGACAGACAGATAAATCAAACAATATGTGGCTTTTTGAGATTATCTGTACTACTTTTTTTCCAAAAGAAATAAATACTTCAGATACTTATTCAGAAATGACACATAAAATTGATCAAAAGTGACAATAAAAGCATATAAATCTTACAAAAGAGATATATGCTGTTTTATTCATCAAAAAAATTAAAACGTATCATGGTTTCAGTTATAACTATTAGAATAATAAGAAATGAGCATCAAATCAGCATACTAGAATGATTTCTGAAGCATCATGTGACACTGAAGACTGGAGAAATGATGCTGAAAATTCAGCTTTGATCACAGGAATAAATTACATTTTAAAATAAACTATTAAACAGTTATTTTAAATTGTAACAATATTTGACAATTTTACTGTATTTTTGATCAAATAAATGCACCCTTGATTCATTTTCCATGACCATAATCACTAGTATATATACACCAATAAAAGGGTTATTAGAGGGAGGGTATAAATTATTAATTTATCAGCAAAAAAAAAGGTCAAATATCAGATCTATGCATAAGTTTGAATATAATACCAACACTTTAAAGAGTTAGTTCACCCAAAAATGAAAATTACCCCATGATTTACTCACTCTCAAGCCATCCTAGGTGTATATGACATTCTTCAGACGAATACAACTGGAGTTATATTTAAAAAAATGTCCTGGCTCTTCCCAGCTTTATAATGGCAGTGAATTTTTGAAACCCAAAAAAACATCCATCCATCATAAACGCAATCCATACGGGTCCAAGGCCTTTTGAAGCGAAACACATCGATTTACGGCGAAAGAGGGACCTCTGTCCCCTGAGGATACAGCAAAACAAATTACGAATCAGAATTAAAAGTCATGAATTAGAATCCTAAAGCGAGAATTTTTAAAGAGAAATGTCGGAGGAGCTTGATTATGTTGCCCAGCCCGATTTGTTTGAACCACAAGAGGCATCAAAGCTTACGCTACTCCTACATCGCACCAGGGGTTACTCTTTTGCCGTAAGTTGAAAAGTTTTTAATTTTAAGATATTTTTCTTAAACGCATTGCTTCACTTCAGAAGGCCTTTATTAATCCTCTGGAGCCGTATGGATTACTTTTATAATGGCTGATCTTGGCCTAAGCCCTTGACTTGTAGGCCAAACAATGGGGGAGGTGTGAGCGCGAGCCTTGACATCACGTTTGAGTCAGAATCCATCAACTCCATGATATCTGTAGTGAACCTGACATCCAGCAGATTGTTGATGATGCAGGCCGTGGCCTTCTACTGTCTGTCAGAAACTGTTGGGTCAGACTACTGAGAGAACATAATGTGCCATTTAAAGGGATAGCTCACCCAAAAATGTAATTTCTGTCATCATTTACTCACCCTCAAGATCCAAACCTGTATGAATTTCTTTCTTCTGCTGAACACAAAAGATGATATTTTGATGAAATCGTTGATGGGCCCCATTGACTCTCATAGTATTTTTTCCCATACTAGTGAAGTCAATAGGGTCCATGAACTGTTTGGTTACCTACATTCTTCAAAATATCATCTTCTGTGTTCAGCAGAAGAAAGAAACTCATACAGGTTTGGAACAAGTAAATGATGACAGAATTTTCCTTTTTGGGTGAACTATCCCTTCAAGGACTTTCTCCGGTTCATTTCTTCCGTTCAGTCCTTTGAGGTCAGACGCGAGTAAAACCATGAACACACTGGAGAGCTGCTTTATAGTAGAAACTGAAGTCATAATTCTAATTGAAAGAGACACTGTTTTTCAAGTTTAATAATGTAAAGCTGCTTGCTTTTAAACAATCTATTGTATAAAGTGCTATATAAATAAACATGACGTGACTTTACTGGAGTGCCGAGTTGCAGAGCTCGTGCAAATATCCATATCGCTACAATCAGATGCTTTCTTAACTGACGTTTCTCACCGTTCTTATATTTGTTGTGTTTATTTTGTTATTTAAAAGAAAAGCGTGCAGCACATATTTCCATATTTATCTAAACGCCACTCTCAGCAGTGTGCACGGCGTCGGGACGTTTGCTAACAGCTGAATGTTATTATTCAAAAACTGTTCATAGTGACCAGAGGCTGTAAAGCTACAAAAAGGGCAAAAAAAGCATAACACGTAACATATACATGGTCAAATGACAGACCAAAAAGTTGCAATGTAACAGGTCTTTTTTCCATACTGTGAGATACATTAGAGTGAAACAGATTATCAGTATAAATGTTGAGTGGGGACTTGGTTTTTAATCCATCAGTTATTGATTGGATGGAAACTGAGAGTTTGCAAGAAAGGGGCGGGGTTTAAGCTGACTAAGGTCCAGATTTACTAAACAGGGCAAATTAGTGTGAGAGCGCAATCCCATAAAAACGCAGATGGGAGTGGAAAATTCTGCGCGTGATCTACTGATGTCACGCAAATTAAAGACCACAGACACAGCTGGATCATTTCCATAATGACCAACACAATCTACCAAGAGCAGCGCAAATTAGCATCTGGTTTTAAGACATGCTGTAAATATTGGCGCAAAGACCAGTGAATTGACGAGCGCAAACCTTAAAAAAAAATCACCTCGCGTGAATAAATACATTTTGCGTCTGAAAGGGAAACTCCTACAAATACATATGCAATAAGGTCAGCCATAAAAATAACCCTGGCCACGCCTTTTCAGTGCTAATATTTCACTGCGTGTCTTTAGTAAATCCTGACAGTAGTTTTTTAACACCAAAAGAGGGTTTGCGCTGGCGCAAGCTGTTAGTAAATCTGGCCATAAATTGATTGGAGAAGTCATACATCACCAGAAGATGGAGTTGTGACATTTTGATTTAAAATGACAATGTCAAAACAAAGTTTAAAAATGTAAACATGCATGGAAGAATTGTTCACAATAAGATCAATAACATATTTAGAAAATAGACAGGGTGATTTTTCATTTCATTTAAGGCATTAAAAGTTAGCGACTTGAAAAATGATTACTTTATTTAAAGTAATATAATTTCAATTGATAATAAAAAAAAATCTCCTTTGTGTTTTACGGAAAAAAGACAACATTAAGGTCGAGGCCGAGTAAATGACAGGGTGAACCATCCATCCATTTTAATAACGGCAATCTTCCATTAGGCATGTAATGGAGACTTGTGTACAATATTACAATATTTAATTGCAAAAAGACGACAAAAAACACTTCAACAGTTTATTTTTATATCTTCACCATTCATTTGTGTAATGTCACAGCTCTTGTGCAGAACTGAAAGATCTCAGTGTTATTTACAGGGTCTCTCTCTTAGTCATTCTCCACACTTGACAGAAGTCTGCATTTCATCAGTCGTGTGTGTGTGTGTGTGTGTGTGTGTGCCAGCTCCCTCTTATCAAATACTCAGTCTGGCTGAGCAGCACACAATATCTACAGCCAACATTCTGACATTTCATCACATTTTTAAAACTTCACAATCATGTCTCCAGTACAGACTATTATGCTTGTTTTTGTCAAGAACGGATGGATAAATACAAAGTAAAGCATTCTCTCTCCAGACACAAAAACAACCTACACTGGTTATTCAATAAAGTGTGCAATGATACTGTGCATTACATCATCTTGCATTGAGAAGTCAATGAAAAGCTTGTGACTAAAAATACTAAAATTAATATTTATAAGCCAACCAAGGTCACAGCTAATGGAAACGAAGGGCTAATATTTAAAAGAATTTACAATCTGTATAAAAGTATTTTAGCATTACAAATGAGACACTAAATGGACTAAACTGTGCAGGACAATAATTGGTCAGTCTGTCAATCAAGATGAAACACTTAGACCATTCTTAGTTCACATCTTTATCAACCTGGAAGACATCTTTCAGTAAAGATTTGATCAGAGCTACAAGCCTGAATTTAGATTCGACAAGCCTCTTAATGGCACCTACTGTAGGAAGACGTTCTGGTTATTGAGTTGCAAAGACGCTGTGTTCATTTGCACATCAATGTGCACAAAGCTCTCACGACCGAGTGGTTAAGCTTCAGTAGAGGTTATACCGAAGGTGAGCGTGACCTTTTGTGCACGTGTTTGCGCATACAGGCTGAGAAACAAAGAAATTGCAAATGGATTTAAACGCCGCACGGTGTGAAATCCTCAGAGATGTGTGCAGACGGTTTACTTTATGCGTCTGCTTTCACACACATTTGTGTCTTTTTGGCTGTAGGCTCATTTTTCTCTCTGGCTCTTATCTGGGAGTGTTTACTTGGCATAAATAAATCCCTTAAATAAAATGTGTGTGAATAATAAATATTTTAAAACTATTAACTCACTGTTTGTCTATGCATTGTCATATTATATAACATACATCCACTGGAACTAAAAACCTCTAGGGAATTATCCATTCAGATTTTATATGTTTGATGATATTGACAAACCATTTCAAATAAACTGAATTCAGTGCAAGAGTTTGCATATACTCTGCAGTACACACTCCATGCTGTGTTTTCTACCAAGGGAACTAACTACTAAATAATGTAAAGTCCTTCTCGGCAGGAAATCCCCTCAGAACTACCAGATCAGCATAATTTCTCCAGTCTTCAGGGTCACAGGGACCCTTCAGAAATCATTCTAATATGATGATTTGCTGCTCAAGAAACATTTCTGATTGTTATCAATGTTGAAAACAGTTGTGCTGTTTTCAAACCTTATTTTTTAATAAATAGAATGTTCAAAAGAACAGCATTTATTTGAAATAGAACTCTTTTGTAACAGTCTTTACTGTTCCTTTTGATCAATTTAATACATGCTTGCTTTTAAAAAAAAATGTTAAAATTTTAAATCCAGTCGCTGTCTTTCCAACTGAGCCGCTCTCATTAATTTTGCGGTCTGGCTGCGATCTAAATCCTGCATTCTACACTGTTTTATTTAAGCAGTTTAAGCTTGTGTCGGTTAATTAAGATTTGACATATGAGGTTGTGCCTTCATTGGCTTAATTTATTATACTATGCCATTTTAATTAGCGATGACACTTTCTGGAGTTATGGAAGGTGTCAATTGTGTGAATGCAGTCATACACATACCACACAGGTCACCCTATGTCACATTCATTGCACAGAATGCACACCAATCTTGCAAAGAGCAGCTACAGATATAGAGTGCAACAGGTCCCGCCCAATTTTTTAGCTGCACTGGTTCCGGATTTATTTTTTCCATTAATTTCTCCCATAGGGATTTAAAAAAAAAAAAGCCTTATTAAAGCATCATAGACCATGAACCAAGTTAATCAGCTACAAGGTGATCACAACATTACAAGGTTTTTTTTTACGACTTTACTGAGGGAAAGAGCTACTGTAAAAATAAGTTGCTGCCTTCAATTTTTTTATCTATAATCAACTTGAATATTTAAGTCATTTCAACTGAAATAACATTAAAGCCACAATATGTAATTTTTCACGGAGCTTCCACTTCTTCTGCTCATGCGTATGTGTGGTAATGCAGCGCTGTTTAAGATTAATTTAATTTAATTAATTTAAGATTTAATTTAATTAATTTAATTTAAGATTAAATCAAAGTGAGGAGATGGGGTGGTGGAGGGATGCTAAAAAAACTGTCAACAAATGGAGGTAAATCTGCTGTATGCATGTATGTATGTATGTATGTATGTGTGTATATATATATATATATATATATATATATATATATATATATATATATATATACACACACACATACACCTCTTATCATTGATTAAATTGATTAACTGAATGTGCTCCACTCGTGTTTAATTAGGTTTAATTATCTAAACGTGCTCCTCCCGAAATTTGTTAATAAAACACATTCTTTTGAGTGTGTTGAAAGTTCTGTTATAATGCTACTCTGTGCGTTCGCTCAGCAGCTGCTATGAGACACTTGTTCACACTGCAGTGAGCTAGATCGATGTTAGGCACGGTAAAACATGGTACTTGCGGTAAATCAAGAAAACAAGATTTAAACAATAAGACTAACTGTGTTGAGCTGTATAACAATCATTCGTTTTCTGTCGATTAATGTATCCAAACAGTTGCTCACCTGTCTAATAAACACATCATATATTAAAGCGTCTTTGGTGTTTCCATGGTTTCTACAAAATAAAAATATATTTTAAGTTTTTTGCAAAATATGCACATACAGTATATACAAATATTTAAGTATTTTGAGAGCATAGGGAGATCGACTTGATTACGTCATTCACAGTGCTTCATGGGGATTGGGCGGAGCTAAAGAGCTAATTCAGCACTTTTTGATTGTTCTCTGACTGGTGGAATTTTCTGTACAGCATCATGGGTAATGTAGTTTTCACCATGAATTCTGCTGTTAAACATGATTATCTTAAGAATAAGCTGAAATAACGTGGGCTGACGGCTTCAGCAGAAGCAAATACCATCGATTAACAACCTCACTAGCTGCGTTTCCATTACCTTTCAAATTGCACAAATTGAAATTAAAAATACACCCAACTTTCGCAAAAATTCCCATATATCACAAAAAAGTTTTTACGCTCGCATGAGGTGGTTTTTCAGGCAATTCGAAAAAGAAATATTCCACAAAATTCTAATGGAAACGTTTACAGGTTTTACAGGACATTTACAGGTCACCTGGCATACGTAAAAGTCACATGAGCATTCTTTAAAGATGGCGCGGTATGTTTGAACATGTTTATACATTGTGCATAGCACAACTCCAAAAAGGTTGATCCGTTCATCCGGAAATTCTGACTCTGTGTACTTTAACCTACTAGAAACACCTCATACGTGGCCACTCCCAAGTATAAGGGGCTTTCCTTGCCATTAATGCTTGGATAACACGCCAAAGTCTCCTTCGATTAAAAATAATGGCTAGTGCGGTGACTGCGAGATACGTAAACCTACCAACATCTGTCACCATGATTTTTGGAATGACTTATTGCGAGAGGTAAAAATTACTTTTTAGTCGCATAACATCAGTTAATATAAACGCCGCCATTTCGCAATAGTTTTTTTTAATCAACATTTAGAAAGTATTGCGCAAATCTCTAATGAAAACCAGGCTACAGTAGGTCTGTCTTTAAAGGTTTATAAGTTATTGTTAAAAAACTATTTCCCTATGGAGAAAATGAATGGAGTTTTACATCCAGAGCCCGCCTGTTGCCAGTCGAATGGTAAAATGCTTGTGATGTTCTTCATTTGTAAGCCGCTTTGGATTAAAAGCATCTGCTAAATGCCTAAATGTAAATGTATATGTAAACAAATGTCATTTATTCACAAAGACATCTCATTAAACGCACGAACGCGTGCTCTCAAATGAATGAAAGCACTTAGTTGTATGCAGTTCATCATCTGTCTACATAACAAACGCAAATCTTGTTGATGAATGGCCTGCACATCGCATCTGACAAGGGTTATCTAAATATTCCTCGTTCCCAATTAACTCCAGGCTGCTTTTATCATTGTATAGACACTCGTCTGGCGCTTGCCTTGCCCCACCCTTAACAGCATTCCAGAATCCCCCGGAGCACGTGGCCACGCCCACATTCACTCGTTAACCCAATTACGCTCATGGTTCCACTATCTCCACGGAAACGCGTCACTACCCCTACCCTTTCCCCAAGCAAGAGGCCATGAGAACATCTGCAGAACAAACAAACAGACAGACAGGGAAGAAGGAGGAAAAGGAAGGACACATGCGCATAAACACGTTTTCTCCGGGCAAGGGCTGTCCCGTTTGGCTACAATAGCCATATTCATATTTATAGAGCGGCTTGGTGAGGCATCTTAAAACTCATTGTGGCTTTGGAACGCCTCCTACCAATGCTCTCTAATTTAGGGTCTTTTTATAGCATGGCGCACACACGCAAGCACATAAATTTGGGACAGAAAAGAGCTCGTCATTTTGAGGAGAAAAATAACATTCAATCAAGCTGTGGGTTTTTCTGTGATACCCGATAGCAAACTGCCATTTGCACATATAAAACCAAACCCGTAAAAAATATTACACTACAGCCTGTTATAAACCCATAAATGTCCACATATCCAGCTGTAAAATATAGTTTATACTAGTGTCTCTCTCTCTCTTCCTGTGTGTCTCTCTCTCAGGTATGGAGTGATTTCCCCTCCCCCACCAGACTGCTGGAGCCGCATCTTAATTAGCGAGGGAGACCGAGAGAGAGAGAGAGAGAGAGACAGAACGAAAAAGAGCAAGCAGGGAAAGAGAAAAGGGTGAATGACAGAATGAGAGGGGCAAAGAAAAGGGAGAGACCAGAGATACGGCTGTGACGGAGATGTGCTCTGCCGTTGTCATGGCGACACTGTGGAGAACAGGTAGAGGAGCACAGTCTCCTGGGAAAGAGCAGCGAGCCCCGATAGTCTCCACCTTTCTGTTTCCACCTCTCTCAGCAATTCATCCCTCTCTCTGCTCTCTTTCCGTGGCTGTACGAGCACTGATCCTAAAATGGGTTTCTACAGTACAATGTTAGAGCTTGTAATAGTAAATCACAGCTTGTTCATCCAATTACCTCACAGATCAAGGAGTGAAAGGAATATTGTGGGTTCAGTAAGGGTGGATGACAGAATGAGAGGCCAGCATTTGTGGCATAATGATGAGAACCACAAAATGTTTGACTCAGCCCTCTTTTGTAAAAAAATTATAAAATTGATTTGACAGCACTAATATATATATATATATATATATATATTAGTGCTGTCAAATCTATTAATCGCAATTAACATAAAAGTTTGTTTATGCGTGTGTGTGTCTATGTGTGTAGGTTTATTTATTAATAAATAAATCTAAAATATATAAAATATAAATTAATTACACACAAACACAGACACACACACACACACACAAAAAAGCAGGAATCAAGTTTATGATGAGGCACTTACAATGGAAATGAATGGGGCTCATTTTTACAGGATTTAAAAGCAGAAATGTGTAGCTTATAATTTTATAGAAACATTAATTATTCTGAAAAACTTGAGCTGTAACGTTGTTCTCGTCATTTTTAGGTCTTTTTAAGGTTTTAGGCATTACATTGTTATGGCAACAAAGTAAGACTTTACACAGGAACGGTAAGCAAGCAATTCTTTTCAGAGTAAAATCATATTGTTTGCGTCTCATCTCATGGCTATACTATTGAATAGTATATTTTATTTTTATTTAGTTTATGGATCTGCGCCATTCACTTCAATTGTGCCTCACTGTAACCACTTTTTGCTCAAGGGACAAGTCTAAATAATTTTTGTGGTAATCAACATAATATATTCCATCTAATGAAAGCTTGAGGATTTTTCCCAACTGAATGAATGAACATAACAATGATTTGACCTAGATTTCACCTACCTGCATCCATCATCTTCAGGTTATCGTGCAGGAGGCGGCTGACGGATGTAAGGAGGTCAAAGGGAGGTGAGGGAGCGTGATGTGGCTCATTTAGTTTATGTGAAGCAGGTGGGCTGATAAGGTGAACCTCCTCGGCTGACACCTCTAAATTAAACGCTTTCACACCAGAACACAGTGCCATTTGGTGGACCTGATAATGTTTTTTCTTTAGCGACACTACGTCTGTAAGCCTTGGGAAATGCTCTTATTATGTCGACATGGAATTACCACAGTGTTTGTTGCAAGACTGTGGCTAGGACTGAGATTTGCTTTGAGAGCGGTCAGGTGTTACCACAAACAACTAGACTGTCTGAGAACGAACATACACTGTCAAAATACGATCAAATTTATATGCAAAACTTGTTTTACAGAACTGACAAGCTTCTATGCTCTTTGTGAAGGAAAATTATCACATATGGGGCTGTTCACACAGAACGTGTTTTTGCATTTTGCAAAGGTTTAGAGACATGTTTTTTTTAAAGTTGAACTTGAGCACAGTGTTTTTAGAACGCCATGTCATGTGTGAGACGCTACAAAACACACGAGGCACGAGCTAGGGCATGTATGTTTATACTGTAAAACCAGGGCTTGACATTAACACCCTCCAACCGGCCAAATGCGTGTGTATTTCAGCAGTGGCGTGTAACGCAGTCACTCCTACTACCCACTTTGGTGGGTTGAATTTTATATATAATATATACATTTTTTAATTGTAGTCTTTTAAAAAGGCATCTGAAATAATAAACTAAGTGCAATGTAGATGTAGTGTTAGATTTTTCGACACATTTTTCGACACATTGATACTGAAATATCTGAAACGCTTCTAATACTCATTTTCCACAGAATAGACACACAATACAAGCTGCTCTTTCTCTCTCATCTCTCCGACAGCGAGTGACACACAAACCCGCCTCCCCTCACTCACTCATTTCATTTGATGAATATTGTTGCTGTTACAGGGCTTGAATTTTGGCGTGGGATTGCACATAATTTTACTAGTTTCCACAGATCTTGTGCTCACACCCAAAGTGTGCGCACATAAAGCCGCCTCTCAGCACTAAATTGAGTTATTTTTCGCTGCTTATTGAGCTTAAACAGTCAAACTGTTTGGTGAGTGTTGGTGAGTATTCACGTAAACACAGTCACTTCTGTTTTAAGTGAACGTAAACAGTTGAGAAAGAAAATGGATGTGTAACAGTATAATGGATATGTGCGCCAGGTCTTAAAGTGACAGCAGCCTAATATACCTGCTGCCAAATTATGAGATCTTAAAAATACCAATACAGCAGTTTTTCCCCATGGTACAATGTCATAATTGTGGCCAGTAAAAAAGCTGTGTGGCTAGTAACTTTGGAAAATGTTAATGCCAAGCCCTGCATGAATGAAAGTGAGAGTGAACAGCCCCTTTTTAATATGTCAATTGTTGCTCCTAGACACAAAGTATATTTATATGCAGAATTATAATCGATCTACAACGTTTTTTGGATTTTCACAGAAGCCAAATGTTGTCTGATTAATGTTTACATGCAAGCTTCAATCGCATTATTGGACTAACAGACCTAGAAACCCATACTGAAGCCATTTCAGTCAGACTAAAGTGTTTCAATGACATTTTAAAAAGACAAATGATTGCTGTAGCTTGACTGAAATGGAATGTTAATGAAGTGTATGTAAATAACATTACTGAGAATGAATTGAAAGTCTTTTCTCTCTCGCGTTTGTCTCCTGAGAAAAAAGATCTCATTTTACAGTTCCTAAATGATTGCCAAGACACCAAAGTCTGATCAAAAGTCACAGATTTCAATATGAAGTAAAATCTTGCTCATCAGATTCTTCCAAAACTAAATGATCCATGATGTGCAACTGGATTTTGCTGGGGTGTGTCACAACTACCGACTGTTTTTGCTGAAATCTCGCTCTCTTATGTTGAAGGTCAGAGACCCGCCCTCAAGACCACCTCTGATAATTTCAAACGGGACGGAAGTTGACTTTCAGACTGTAGGGTCATTATCTCAGCAGGGATCTGGGTCACGGGCGCTGTTAACACCCACCCGCCGAGAGACGCATCCACACGCACTGATTCCTCAGCAACTAAGATGCAGGCTTTACGGTATGCCAACAATTGTGACCAACTTTAACACTTTTAGGAGAGACATCTAAGACAATGCTGATACTTAAACGGGTCAGTTCATCGTTTTCAGTTCCTGACTTTCTTCTGTGGATCGCAAAATTAGATATTTAAAAAAAAAAGTGTCATAAAAAAGTCATACAGGTATGGAATGAAACGAGGGTGAGTAAATGATGACACAATTTTCATTTTTGGCCGAATTCAACATTTTGGCTCCAATCCCACATTGGTTTATTTTCCCAAGCAATGCTAATCCTCCTCACAGGCAACACAGTCTTTAAGTGTGGCATGTCCCAATCAAAAACTTTCTAGCTCTTGTGCGTCTGTAAAGCGAGACCTTTCTACAGCTGAGTGAGAACGCCAGCAGCAGAAACTTCCTGTGTCAAATTGCTTCACACATTCCTCTCTACTCATTTTCTCTCGTTCCCTCCTCCTCATCTCCCTCCCTCTCTATGGTTGTCTTTGTCGTCTACAGCACAAAACACTGATTCAGTGCTGAACCCAGGAGTCCAACATGATCCTTTAAAACACACATAAACGCAGGAGCTCTCAGGAGCGGATGCATGTCCATTAGCTCAATTCCCAGATCTAAATTAAACTCCATCTCTGGCACACAAAGCCAGAAAGGATATGACATCAACTGACCTGATCCACATGAGGCTTCCGTTTCAAGTGGCCACACCAACTCAACCAATCACGCATTATACTACAAGTGTGTTGATTCATTTTGAGTGGGCAACATGGGTATGATATTAACACCCAACACCAGCCAAATGTGTGAATTTGTTCGTCAGCCAGTTTACTGTGAATTGTAATTCATCTCAGTTTGACACTTGACAAGAAAAGGGATTCTTTAGACACAAAAACACACTTGAAGAAACACATTTGATAATATCTTGATGAACTGTGTGTTCAGATGTTTACCAGCGCGGTATCCGCAGACCATCTCAGGAGTAAAGTTTCCTTCAAATCTACACTTTGACTCGCTTACAATGCGAATACAAACAATGCAGTTTCACTTGTTTGTTGCCAACTTAAGGGGTCAGTATAAATCGGAAAGTCCTAAAGTGGACCAAAATGAGATCCATGTTCACTTTCAAGGTCATGAGTGCAAAGAATGTCATTTTTAGCCCACTTACAGCATGATTGTTTACATATGATGGGTTACTTTTATATCTAGAATGGAAAAATAAAAATGCCTGGTAAAATTCAGCATTCATTAACTACTGTGGGTAAAAAAAGCTTAATATTTTGGGCAACCTTTACAATAACGATCAACTATAAGACAACATTTTCTCCTCAGTGCAACAGTCGGATTTCGGAAGAAAAAACCCCCCATTTATTTTCTTCAAAGGAGAATTTATTTTTATCATCTTACAAACCATTTAAGACAGACCTACTGTGAGCTATGAGGTTGTTAATCAATGGTATATACTTTTGTTGAAGCCATCAGCCCGCATTATTTGAGCTTATTTTTTTAAAATAATCATGTTCAAGAGCAGAATTCCTGGTGGGGAAAAAACTATATTACCCATAACTCTTCAGAGATTTTGTGTGTGTGTGTGTGTGCTTCAAATCAAAATTTGTAATGTTGTGATTCATCTCGTAGATGGATGGTTTGGCTTGTAACTCAAACTAAGACTTATATATAATCCCTATAGTAAAAAAATAATGAAAAAGTGGATGGGCACTGTGTTGGCATGAATTTGAGACCACCAGTAGCACCAGTGGTTTATCATTGCCCGTCAAATGTTTAAAAGAATGGCTTTGAGCTCAACACAAGAGCTCAGTAGCATAGAAAGTCATAGCAAGTATAGACTCTAGAGAAGAGCTCTGTTCATATCCTCATAATGCATTTCCTCACGTGCACTGCTCTAAGGTAAATACACGTCTCGAGGTAGTTTTCGTTCCGCTGTTTTTTCCCCCAGTCTCAAACTAAACAAATAACAAAGCAAAAAAAATAATGTGAATGAATTTGATACCCTTCTGAATTGACCCTTTTCACATTTCCGGGTTTCTCAGAAGCGGAAGTCGTCATTGTTGGGTAAACTTCTATAGCGCTGAATGAGAGACTACATGAAATATAGTTTCCGTGTTCCCATTTGCTCAAATAGCACAAGAAAAAAACAACTTTTTACAACTTTCAAAAGAGGAAAAACAATAGAGAGCGATTGAAAACTGCAGTTGGAAGAGAGAAGATGTCAATTTTACAGTCACTCGCAGCGGCGTTAACTATTTATTTTTTGTAATTTGATGCAAAAGGTAATATAATATAAAATACAGTCTTATAAATGTACATGCATAAAAATAATGAAAAAAAAAAACTTTGCAGGATTTACGATGCTGATTAAAGACACGCGTTTAAACGCGTCATCACGGTCTGTGGAAAAGGGCTGCTCTCTCGCGCCGTGAAAACCAATGACGTCACCCCCCCGCAGCCTGCTGCCCCCCCACACCCCCACACCCCACCTAAGGCGATCTCCGGCCAATATCTTCCGCCGATCGGCGACACTTTCAACACCTCCGCCTGTTACCTGCTGTAACCCATTATAATGCAGCCCTGCTGTAATTACCGGCCATGTCTGGAGCCACCGATCACTCTTGACCTCAAAGAAAACGCAACGTGTGGAGGGACCACCGACAGGCAAACGTGAGGGACAAAAGGCTTGTAATTAAACCCTAATTAGATGCGACGCGTTAATTATAGTTTATCATGACATGCGCGCGCGCACACACAAGCTCACGCCAACATAATCAGACAACCGAGGAAAGCGGCTAACGGTGCGTCCATGACCCACAACACCCCCCCTCCCACAAAATGGCCAAACAAGGCAAAGGTGCTCGGGAGAAACCCGCACCGTGCTGGCTGGCTCGTAGGTCCCAGCGCGGAGCTGTCTCCAGCCCACTTGCAGCGCTCCCCAGGCCGGCAGAGACGCGCTGTCTGCGGTCAGCCGAGAGAATGTGGGTCGCGATTTACAACCGAGCTACTGTCGCCTAATTAATGACCTTACAATTCACACTCTCCCATAAGGATTACCGCAAACACGCACTAACATAATCCCGAATGTGAATGTGGAACATGCGCGTGTGACCGGCGGTAAGTCGCCCCTCTCGTAACAATAGAGTGTCATTCTTACCAGTGCGGTGTGCGCCAGCAGCAGCAGCGCGAGCGCCATCCAGCACGGGCGCTTCATGGTGCTCCGAACGCAGCAAAACACGGGGCTCGCGCTCTCGTCTCCCCGCTCCTCGTTAAGGTACTAGGTAGGAGTAAACCTTTCGTTTTCGGTATCCAACTTCAGGGCACGCGCTTTTGTCGGCACATCCGTCTGCCCGTGAACGCGTACGGCACGATCAAATCCCCGCAAAACCACGCGAAGACCGAGGAGGAGCAGCAGCGCGCGCACGGCCTCTAGTGATTTCCTCCCCTCTGACTTAAGTGGTTGAGACTTGATGGATGTGGAAGCAGGGAAGACCAGAACTCACTCACTCTCTCTCTCTCTCTCTCTCTTTGCTATGGCGTGTGTGAGAAGAGGACGGGCATTGGGTGGATTCTCCTCGTGCGGTTGAGGATGCCCCCTGCAGCCCAGTCAAGCATCGGCGTCTTCCCTCCCTTCTCCTCCCTGCCTCTCCCTTCTCCTCCCTGCCTCTCCCTTCTCCTCCCCTATCGCGATTTCCATCAAAGCCTCCCGCATATCATTTTTATTTTGTCTGTAGTACACATATGTTTTTGATAATACCTTTCGTGCTACTGTTTGGACTCCTAGTGAATCTTATAAAGGGCTTTTAAGAATCAGAATCTAAATAAGATTTATTGGCAAGTGTGTTTTACCTTCACACACACACACACACACACACACAAGGCATTTGTCTTGGTCACAGATGCAGCTTCCAGTGCACAGAAACAACAACATTACACAAAGATTTTTAATATAATGCACATAAAATTGCTCATAGCCTATATATCTCAAAGGCATTTTAACAGTGTTTAGTGCATAAGGAACATGAGTAGGATACCTTCAGATTACATTATTATTCAAGACAGATAATGTTTAGGAAAGTCTGATTCACTGTTTTTTTAGAAACACACATGTTGCAAATCGACATTTTTCAAGATATATGTATTTAGATATGTGTATGCTTTATTAATAAATTGACTATGAATCAATGCCTTGGTACTTGAGAAATAACCCTATAAAGCATACGGTATCATTTTGTGAGAAACATGTAAATATCCACCTTCAGGTAGTCTTTTTGCTATGAAATCTCTAATGATTTTAAGTAAATGTTAGAATAACTTTTACATTGTTATTAATATTTCAAGATTAACACTCACTGGACTAGAGCAACTTAGGTTTACTTTATAAACCATACATCTTTTTTTGTTTGTTGGAAAAATCATTTTAAAATGCATCAAATATGAAACAAAAGACTCTGAGGATGTCATCATTTTATTGCATTGCATTGTATGTTTTGCCCCCCATAATTAAAACTATAGCTTTGATCAATATTTAAATATATTCTTACTAAGATATATTATTGGGATATTTATATGCATTTTTAATACTGTTATAAAAATATTGATTTATTTTACAAGCTATCATAATTTCATCTTACATTTTGGCCATATAAATAACATCTGCACGATTTAAGCCTCTGAATATAAAACTGATGTGTTTTTCCTTTTCGACTGTGAGCTCAATATTCTTACAATATAATTTATGGGCCATTTGTTAGAATTTATTTTATATTTCATCTAAAGGTTTAATAAACTCTTCCATTTTAATATATATATATATATATATATATATATATATATATATATATATATATATACACACTCACCTAAAGGATTATTAGGAACACCATATTAATATTGTGTTTGACCCCCTTTCGCCTTCAGAACTGCCTTAATTCTACGTGGCATTGATTCAACAAGGTGCTAAAAGCATTCTTTAGAAATGTTGGCCCATATTGATAGGATAGCATCTTGCAGTTGATGGAGATTTGTGGGATGCACATCCAGGGCA
Organism: Rhinogobio ventralis; assembly: GCA_039654625.1. Taxonomy (NCBI): domain Eukaryota; kingdom Metazoa; phylum Chordata; class Actinopteri; order Cypriniformes; family Gobionidae; genus Rhinogobio; species Rhinogobio ventralis. The sequence continues at coordinate 34,593,171 of CM077209.1, read as the reverse complement.
CGAAGCTCCCGTTCCACCACATCCCAAAGACGCTCTATTGGGTTGAGATCTGGTGACTGTGGGGGCCATTTTAGTACAGTGAACATGTTCAAGAAACCAATTTGAAATGATTCGAGCTTTGTGACATGGTGCATTATCCTGCTGGAAGTAGCCATCAGAGGATGGGTACATGGTGGTCATAAAGGGATGGACATGGTCAGAAACAATGCTCAGGTAGGCCGTGGCATTTAAACGATGCCCAATTGGCACTAAGGGGCCTAAAGTGTGCCAAGAAAACATCCCCCACACCATTACACCACCACCACCAGCCTGCACAGTGGTAACAAGGCATGATGGATCCATGTTCTCATTCTGTTTACGCCAAATTCTGACTCTACCATCTGAATGTCTCAACAGAAATCGAGACTCATCAGACCAGGCAACATTTTTCCAGTCTTCAACTGTCCAATTTTGGTGAGCTTGTGCAAATTGTAGCCTCTTTTTCCTATTTGTAGTGGAGATGAGTGGTACCCGGTGGGGTCTTCTGTTGTTGTAGCCCATCCGCCTCAAGGTTGTGCGTGTTGTGGCTTCACAAATGCTTTGCTGCATACCTCGGTTGTAACGAGTGGTTATTTCAGTCAAAGTTGCTCTTCTATCAGCTTGAATCAGTCGGCCCATTCTCCTCTGACCTCTAGCATCAACAAGGCATTTTCGCCCACAGGACTGCCGCATACTGGATGTTTTTCCCTTTTCACACCATTCTTTGTAAACTCTAGAAATGGTTGTGCGTGAAAATCCCAGTAACTGAGCAGATTGTGAAATACTCAGACCGGCCCGTCTGGCACCAACAACCATGCCACGCTCAAAATTGCTTAAATCACCTTTCTTTCCCATTCTGACATTCAGTTTGGAGTTCAGGAGATTGTCTTGACCAGGACCACACCCCTAAATGCATTGAAGCAACTGCCATGTGATTGGTTGATTAGATAATTGCATTAATGAGAAATTGAACAGGTGTTCCTAATAATCCTTTAGGTGAGTGTATATATATATATATATATATATATATATATATATATATATATATATATATATATATTATTGTATTTAATATGTCAGGCTTTACAGGGTTAATATTCATAGTACTTTTGTGATGGAACAAAGAACCATTCTGATTGTGGTTTTTATAGTTACAACTAGGGGTGGGCGATATAGCCTCAAAATTATATCACGATATTTCAACAATATTTGCGATAATGATATTTATGACGATATAGAAAAAAATATATGGAACAACAATTTATTGGTGATTGCAATCAAATGTAAGCAAAGTAAAAAAGTAGCCTTGGTACAAGTTAGTAGTGTTTTCCCTGGAAATCTTAAGTAAAAGTATAACATAACTCCTTAACATTTTAATGTCACAATAACTAAGTAATTTATGCCATGGTCTGTCTGAATACTCGAGCCTGATTGGTTGGAAGGTGCGCAATAAATCGTTTAATGGACAGATAGTTCCAAGTCAGTTGAATCACCGTTCTATATTAATGCGCTGTTTTCATTTAAGCGCACAGACACACGCACACACACAGGCCTACGTCATTCGCGCACAGACACACGCACACACACAGGCCTACGTCACTCGCGCACAGACACACACACACAGGCCTACGTCACTCGCTTACAGAGCGCGGAGATCGCGCTGCGCACACACACAAACATTCATGAGCACAGACACTTGTTATCAACGCCGCCCCGCGACTTTTAGTCATAATAGCTTTGCCTCTGGATCACTAACGTTACATTATATTTCTCAGCAACGATGGGGTTACATCGCTATTTTTAAATAATAAACGCACATTTTCGTTGACGCTGGACAGAAGCAGGTACGAATCTCTCTCTCTAGCTCTTGATAATTAATTCAAATAAATGCTATAATTCATTCATTCAAATAAATGTAATCATACGGACTACTTTATCTCTGTGTCTGATTCAGAGTGGGCAGAATGCTAGAACTCACGCGCCGTAATAACCGCCACTTTTACCCTTCCGGTCAAATATTGCGCTGCAAACATCAATAACAGTTTTCAAGTTGTCAGTGTTGGCAAATGACCATGGCATAAGCGCTTCGCATCGGTCGGTTCTTTGCCTCCTTTGTTGGAGGTCTGTCCTCTTGTAACCAAACCACTTCCATACTATTGAAGTAGCTCCCTTTTTATGTACTAAATCATCATCGGAGGCTGACATGCTGCTCTTACTCTCAGACAGGTGTTGTTGTTGTGCGCGCTAGGGAACGTAAATGCGCCATACGTCATTGCACCGCTATATCATTAATATCGCGATAAATATCGTGTAAAAATGTATACCGGTGTTATCGTGGACGGTATGATATGGCACACCCCTAGTTACAACCGCCATCCTTGGTGTGAACAGGCTTTTAGTCACCTTTGAAAAATGCAAGATTTACAATTACACAGCATCTGGCAGACAGTTGTTATATCTAAAAAGATTTGCAATACATTCGAGGTAAGCATTTTGCCATGTGGAAAGACGTTACGCAAGTTCATTTCAAAACCACTTATGTGTGTGTGATTTCTAAAGAAATCCTGCATCTAGGCGTATCTGCTACCTTCAGTACAGTGTCCTCAGGCCATGTCATTAAAAAAATTCAATAATTTGTTACTCAATATCATTTTTTTCATTAAAGAGGACCTATTATGCCCTTTTAAAAGTTTTGGTGCCCTACTAGAACAGGTTTTCTTCCTTGAATGTTCAAAAAACACCCCATATTCTCCATTGTTGCGGCTCCTCTCTTCCCAGTCTGTCAGTAACGCTCGGTTTAGTTCCTGTCTCTATGAAGCCCCTCCTTCTGAAAAAAGCACATTGTGCTCTGATTGGTCGGCTGGATCAGCGTGTTGTGATTTGTCAACTGCTTCCAGCGTGTTGGAAATGTCCCTCCCCTTACCATTACCGCAAGTTTCAACACACTACTAACTCAACCAGGCCACGCCCCTTTATTAGCATATGCCTTTGGCAGGAATTGTTTAAAGGTGCTGTATGTAAGTTTCTCAGAAAAGCAACACTACAGCCAGTTATTCTACTTTGAAATGTGCATTCTGAGCAGGTATGACATCACTTTGTAGGCCAAAATGTGGAAGCAAGTTAGCATTTTAGCACTTCCGGTTCCCTCTTCCCCAAGTCCATGGGTTTTTTTGCTTTAAAAAAAAAAAACCTTTTCGGAAGCTTAGTGGTGGGGACGTTGAAGTCATGTGGCCGTGGTGTAGTTCGTTTATAGCCTACCTTTAGCTTTTTACTTCTGGCGACTGCATTTAGACTTCAAAATTCATAAAAGTTGTATTCGTCTGTGATGGACAAAACGTGCAAGTATCAAACTTTTGTTGATCAGAGCTTGTTTTTAGCGATAATCCAAAAGCCTATGGGAAAATCCTATTGGGTTTTTCTCGAGGGAGCCAGCGCGATGCGAACCGCTGGTTCGCCTACAAAGTGATGTCATACCTGCACCACTCTATTGTGATGGGATATAGGGAATAACTCCCTGTGGAGTGACTTTGTAGACCTTTTTCAGCAACATTACACACAAAACAGAAAGGTGAACATGAAAAAAATTCATTTAAGTTGTGATGATAAACTATAGCAACTAGAATTGGTCCAAACAAAACTCGAGATTTGTTTTTCCAAAGAAGTCTAGAGAATTATGACAGAATAGCTTATCACAGTCCTGAGTACATGGAAAGGAAAAGTCAGAGGCCGTTGTGAAATTTTGAAATTTTTTCATTGTTTTGTTTCAAAATAAAGATCACACGTTGTTTAGAGACAATCTACAACTGGAGTTACAAAAAATAGTTGCCCAGGCAGAAAGCACACACAGCATCTGTTACCTATACACATTATGGTTACAAGTGTGCCTGCATAAAGAGAATCATAGGAAATATACACAAGGCTGTTTAAATATACACCAGAGAGTGTTCCAAATCAAAAACCAATGGCCAGTATGTTACAATCACTTACAAGTAGACAAAAGAATGGCAAATCTGTACACACCTCCGACTCTGACCCAGGGCAGTCGAGCGCGTCACACACACACATACACACAAACGCGCTTGCGGCTTCCTGCCCAGGAGCCAGGGAGGGACTATAAAAGATCTTAAAAAAAGAAAGGGATGAGTGGAGGTGAAAAAGAGGTGGCTGGTGAATGGCTAAAAGCAGAGTGCGCACTTTCTCTGTTCTTTGTACATCTATGCAGTAATAATTCAAAGGGCTTCAAAACCAACAAAAAATCTGATATTACAATTTACAATATATAACAACTCATAACTCAAACCACAACCAAAGAGGTGAGAATTTACACTGAAATGCACAAGATTTTCTTTTTTCCATTTTTTTTTTTTCTCCTCATACCAAAAAAGGGCTGTAGAAGCAAGTCCACATTTACATTAGCGAAGGTTTACAAATGTACAATTATACAATCAGAAGTATGTATTCACTACAGGGGAAGATTATAGATACAGATTGGACATCAAAAACCAGAAAAACTACAAAGTTTTATATATATATTTATATATATATGCAAAGGTCTACACCAAGTATGCACTAAATAGTTTATAGAAGCAAGACCAAAAACGTCTCCCATGCTAAATGTCTGCGTGTTAGCAATCAAGTGTTAGTGATAATGTATGTATGTGTGTGTGCGTGTGTGTTATGAAAGAATATGCAAGTTAGAAAGGTGTTGCGAAGCAATAAAGTGTGTTTGCGCAAGCCTACATGATTGAACGTGGGATAAATCAAATATTCTCTCATTTCATACAGGACCAAAAAAGGACCATCATTTAGGTAGTAGAGCGAAAAACAGAAGAAATGCTAAAAAGGGAGAGGAAAAACAAACACAAAAAAAACAGGTCACAACAACCTGGGGATGATTCAGCGATGAGGGGAAGGTTTCGGCGACTCCACCCTAACCTCCCTATGTCGTCCAAATTCATACACACGCGCGTGCACACAGATGGCCATCCTACAGGAGTTATGGGAAGGGTTTACATGATGCCATTAGGAGGCGCACAGAGTGGGCCAAGGTCAACACCGTTCTTCATGTAGTACTTCTCCAGCTTGGCCAAAATGTGCTTTCCGTACGTGTACTTCCTCAGCGTTGCAATATGGGGCCGGATCTACACAAAACAAACAAAATCCATCACAATCACAATTCTTGGACACTTTGGCATAGGGGAGGGCGATATGACCAAAAACTTAATTCACAATATGAGTAATCTTATTTTAAAATAACAATATACATCATGACAGTTATTTTGTTTTAGTTATTCAAAATAAAGCAGTATATAAAAACAATAGGATGCATACAATAGAACAAATATACAAATTAAAGGTGCAGTGTGTAGTATTTATGAGGATCTATTGGCAGAAATGCAATATAATATACATAACTATGTTTTCAGTGGTGTATAAAGACCTTGCATAATGAATTGTTGTGTTTTTATTACTTTAGAATGAGCCATTTCTATCTACATACACCATGGGTCCCCTTACAGTGAAGTCACCATTTTGCGCTGCCATGTTTCTACAGTAGCCCTGTAGAACGGACAAACTTCTCTACAGAGCACTAGCTACCTTCTGCTCTCTCAGACGACATCTTTGTCCTTCTCTATGTGCTTTGAAAGGTAGGGGTGAGCGGTTGCAATTCGCAACCTCACCACTAGATGCCGCTAAAATTTACACAGCGCACCTTTAAATAAATAAACCTACTGTATCCAAGTATAATATGTAAGAAATGCTACAGAAATTGTGACACGTCTGGTTTTTGCCCAACTGTTTGTTAATTTAAGACATAAGCGACTGCATTTACGTGAATACTCCACACAATGGGCATTGACACAATTGTGTTTATTTGATCATTCAATAAGCCCCGAAAGAAAATTTAATTCAGCGTCGCACGCTATCCTGTTGAGCTGATATTTACATTTGAATTTAATCAATTAGAAATAAATCATTTGAAAATGAATTAAATCTCTAAATTAAACAGATGTATTTTAGATGGCAACTAATATTACAGTATTTTTCACTAATAAAGAAATAGTTTAAAAAAAAAATATGAATAAACACCATAACCTAAGGGGACTAGAAGACAAGGTAACACTAATTTTACATACAGCACACAGTGAAAATGACATGAATATGACAACTGAAGATAGCGCAGCAAAGTTTGAAATCAAGGGTTTAAAGTTTGTCGATCATGCGTCTCCAGTGAAGCTGAACTCAGATCAATTCGCACGGACCGACCGTCATGCATAGAGTAACATGCGATCATGCAGTATACAAATGTGCACTTCAGAATATCTGACAGCTGGACTTGACTAAGTCTACAAGTTTTGAGAAATTAAAACAGCGAGCGAGTCTTTTGCACACACAAGAACCGATAAGTGGAACTGAAATGCAAGTTTCTTATCGAATCACCGGTTCTGGGGAACTTGGAACCGGTTCTAAAATGGAACCGGTTCTCGATACCCATCCCTAGTAGTGTGTCTGGTATGATCAATGCAGTTTTCTCACAGCACAGACAGATAACAAAATGCATGTAAGTAGACTTTTCTGTCCCCAGTATTCATTTAAAAGAACATGGGTCCCATAGACTACTGATTCACTGTTGCAGCCATTTTGGCCAGTGTGGTCCACTAAAGAGGAAACACTGAATTTGACAAGACTGCAGTTCTACCAATATTTGACAGGATATTTTCAGCTTCACTTGTTTCAGTACTGGATGAATCAGTGTTTTTGAACAAATATCTTGAATGAATGATTCAATTACAAATATGTATTTTTTATATACCTACTGGTATAACGATATAATTGACTATTACTTTCAAAAGGTGATTTACTCTATTTTGATCGCTACTGTAGACATTCAGCGTTTATATCCAAACTCTAAACTTTTATCCCAGTACTTCTATGATCATATGAATTATTGTAAGACAGAAATAATGATACTGTGTGGTTGAAAGGAGTGTTTGTTTCATATCTATACATGATAACTGCTCTCTCTGGCTTAGAACACAGATCTGAATGTTTGCTGTTTAATAGATAAACCAATCGTTGTTATTTATGAATAAGATTGCATGGGTGTTTGAATAGAGATCTTTTAATGATTAATCGTGTAGCTCTATTATCTCTCACTTTATATCATTGTCATGATATACATATTGTCATACCGCCCAGCCCCACTTTGGCACAAACAGGAACAGAAGAACTACTGATAACGAGATAGCAGCCACACCTTGTGCATTACAATCTTGCGTTGTGTTGGCTCTGCCACATCGATCATCTTCTGCACAACATAGTTGGCATACTGGTCCTTCATCATGGTGTATAAGGCACTGTGGGGCCCGTCCGCCATACTGCACACCTCATCAATCAGCATCGCCCTCTCGGCACGCAATGAGTGGGTCACACACTTTTCCACCACGTTACTGAGAAAGAAAACACAAATACCCCCCAAATAAGACACTTCCTCCAGCTCGCCTTTGGGTTTATCATGCATGAGTAAATGCTTTGTGTGTACCTGGCAAACTTATGCTGGCTAAGCCCCAGAACATTTCCTCGGATTTCAGATACAATCTTGCTCTTGTCCTCAGCGCGGCCGTGCTCCAAAACGTGCTGAATTACATAATTCCCATACTGATCCTATATGGGAATGGGAAAAAAGGGTTTTAAGAGGAATGGATAAGATCCTGGTTCAGTGCAGAAAGAGACAGCTTCATAAATTACCTGGACCAGCTGCTCTGTGTGTTGATGTATTTCCTCCAGTATCGGTAGAGTCTGCTCAGGCAGGCAGTGCTCCAGAATACGCTGGATCACCCGACAACCATATGGGTGTGTGGACAGGGCAAACACCTGCACAACACACATAGTTATTAGTTAAACATACACACAAGAGACAAAGGTTTTAAATACACTTCAAAATAAGCCGCTGCAGACACTACTGGATGATAATGCAGTTCTCTCACAGCACAGACAGGTTACAAATGCATGTAAGTAGACTTTTCTGTCCCCAGTATTCATTTAACAAGAACATGGGTCCCATAGACTACTGATTCACTGTTGCAGCCATTTTGGCCAGTGTGGTCCACTAAAGAGGAAACACTGAATTTGACAAGACTGCAGTTAATTCAGCAAGGAGACAAGAGAGAGTGAAGACATTTATAATGCTACAAAAATAAAATTTCAAATAAATGCTGTTCTTTTGAACTTTCTATCAAAATCATAGAATTCTGAAAAAATAAGCATGTCAGTAGCTATGTTTACATGGACAATTTTTGCTTCAATCTGAATGAATTAACTCTGATTGATGAATCCGAACGTAGTGTTTACATGGATGCTAAATAAAGTGATCGGGTTGATGTGCGCGTTTATATGTCACAAGCTTTTGATCAAATTTAATCTTTTGACATGGGCACACTGCATGAATATACATTGCTTCCCGCAGTTGTTGCATACTAACCATCGTCCTATTTTTTGTTTTAAAAAACAGACTTAATATTTTTCTATTTCGGGTCCAATTCACAGACGACGAGTGGAAAGAGAATTTTAGAATGACAGGACAATCATTTATGACACTTTATTCAACAGGAAGAACAGCTCGTTCCGCGCATCATAACGCTATTTCTACGTCATTGCATATGCGCAGTACTTTCCCGTTTCGGTTTTCAATCCGATCAAGTGTTTACATGCCCTCTCGATGGGATTACAAAAGGAATAATCCACCCCTTACAATCCGAATGAAATTTTAATCCGATCTGGCCAATTCATTTCCGATTGACGTGGTTATGTGTGACTTCTACACCAATTTATTGTTTAAAATTATGTATCTACATATTTTTTATTATTACATCACATTTTTTAATACTGTGATTCTGCACTGAAGTTGTCCTTAAAACTAAAACAAGGCCTCCATAAATAAGTCACAAAGGTTCCCACGGTACACAAACATACACGCTCAAAGCCCTTCTATTTAAACATACATCGTTTCACACAATTCAAAAGAGACACACCTGTCCTTTGAACGCATCAATGATGAACTGAAGAGCATGAGGCTGGACACACTCAATGCATTTCTGCACAACATGATTGCCATTTTGATCTTTCACACACTTCAACACGTGTCCGTCAAGCTCCCGAACCATCTCATTCTGTAAAACACAAACAAATTTCATTCAATTCATACACTTTGTGTAACTTCACCACAGCCACGTGAATAATTTTAACATGCGTGTTCAGCCTTTCATAAACTTACAATGACTTGTTGGTCCGACGGGATAAACTCCAGAGCTTTCTGGATCACTCTGCAGCCGTACATCTGCAGCGCCAGGGATAAAACATGACCACGGATCCGCTCAGCCAGCGCCAACTTCTGATCGAGACTGCCAAACTAAATACATAAAACAGCTTTTAGCATCCTAATTGACATCCAGTACACTTAATGCACATAACTGATGGACTGTTATTTTAGGATATAGACGATATTACTGTGAAGCTGCATTGAAACAATCTATATAAATAAAATATATAAATACATTTATTTATATTTTATATAAATAAATGTGACTTGACAATGCAGTACCAAATCAGGTTCAAATCTGAACCGGCAACCTCTGTCCTTGTGTTAAACCACACAGTTCATTAGATGCATGATGCATTTATCAACAAAAGAACTCAGTATTACCTCAAAGAACTTCTGGATGACATAATTTCCAAACACATCAACCATGAGCTGGTAGGCCGCCTGTAGTATCTCGTTGAAGACCAACTGACGTTCTGCAGGACTTGCTCTCTCCAATTTCAGCTGGATAAACCTGCACACAATCCAAATGGTTTTTAAAACATTTTGGACCTTTATTTATTATTCCCGCTATTATCATATCATGCCGAAATGCTGGTATAAGGGTCCTGACTTTCTAACATTTGTGAGCTGTAGCAGACCTGGAGCCATGCTGGTCCTGAGAGAACTCCATGACGTGTCCCGCGATCTCTCTCAGCTGCAGGTTGGGGTAGCGGTTGTTTCTGAAGTCCTCGAGGAGACGGCTGCGCCCCGAAGGCATCACGTCAGACATTCCATAACGTAGCCGTGAGGACGGGAAGAGCTGGCTGCTGGGACTGAAGAGAGACGAGCCTGTGGTGGCATTGCGGTACTTTGCCTCCGCTCCTGGAGCGGCCGAGATGAAACGCCCACTGCCATTGGTCAGTCCACCTGAGGGGGAGGAGCCAGAAGGGGGCATCTGTTAGATTCAATTCATTAAAGATGTTTGATGAAAAGACACCTGAAACATACATGCATGTACTCACCAAGGTTAAGACTGCTTGAAGATCCATGAGTTGAGAGCGAGGGAGGTGGGGTGAGAGAGTGGGAGGGGCCTTGGTTTGGAAGAGGCATGCCTACTGGGCCAGGGGAAGAGCTAAAGCTGAGGCCATTGTAGAAACCCCCATGGCCAATAGGGGTGAGGCTGCTGGGTGTACGCTTGTACAGATCAGAGCTACCCGTCAGAGAATCCCGACGTGACCCACTGGAACTGGAATTAGCCACTGCAAAACAAAAAAAATGGATATACAAAAATTCAACCGGAGTCAGATTAAATAGATCATTAAATGCAAATCTAAAACATTTAAGCTTTAGGAATAAATATGATTTTTGTGATTTGGTCCTGCAGTACAGTCTGTTTCAAAGTTCACTTAAGGCTGGAATACACACCACAAAGTCCTGCAGAAACATGCACATGGAGTTTCACAGACGGCTTAGATTAAGCCAGGAATAGGCTTTAGTTTACTTAGGACAATTAAGAAGCTTTTATAAACATGCCTTAGAAAACACATTACTGATGTGCATTTTGAGCCAAAACAATGGCACTGACATGTTTTAAGATACATCAGTGCAAGTTGCTTTTCAATTAAAACCGCTCAAACAGGCATTTTAGTCTGGGACAAACTCAAGCCTTGTCTGTGAAACAAGTTCTAAAATCTGCTCAAAATATCAACATTCTCAGACTGGATGGATTCATAGTCTGAAGCTAAATAAATCGTCTATGCCCATCATACACTATATGATTTTCTTTGAAATTGGTCAATTGTGACTGTCCAAAATCTGCAGACTGGCTCTGACTTCGGGAAACTAGCATCAACTCGTCCAGGCTCCAAATTGGGCCATAAAATTTAGCAAAAGTTGTGTAGTGTATTCCAGTTTTTAGTTTACAATTATCATTATGTAGGACATTCACAGAAACTACATAAAACAACATTCGCAACCCATTTTACTTAGTCGCTAAACTTAATTTTTTTTTAATAATGTGGAATATTTCTGGACTAATGTACACTGAAAACAGGCACAAACCAGGAACGTGTACATATAAAAGTAGACAGTGTAATTTCTAATTTCATGTTGACTTTAAAGTAGATTTCCCGCTAGGAGGAAAAACCCTCAAGCAATATTTTAGTGATCTTTATTTTCATACTAAACTTGAGATCACATACCTGCTGTGCCAAAACCCCCGAGTGCTGCTCCAAGCGTGGCTCCCAGAGAAGAAGATGGGTTGGCATTGAATCCAAGTGAGGTGTTTCCTGGCTGGGCAGAGCCTTGTGAAAATAGTGAGGAGCTCTGTGAGGAGGAGCTGGGGGAGCCGCTCCCATAAAAAGAGCTTCCTCCCAACGCCCCGCTCCCTTGCTGCCCAGGAGCCTGTTGAGAACTCAATGCACGGAACGCCCCGCTTGCTCCGCCACCAAGACCACCATTAGCCCCACCTGCTGAGGCGGCAGCAGCGGCAACTGTGAAATCATAATGAGATATTCATATACAAGACAAGATTTTGAGAGCATTTAATGGTGGTCTGTAGACCGTGTAACCTTGATGTGTCATTTTCAAACATGTACCTGCTGCGGACGGGCTGATGATAACCGATGCAGGGGCCATAAGTCGAACTGGGCCACCACGAGCACCTGTATTCACCACAAGTGCACCTGTCTGGTCATAATACGCAGCTGGAGCCAACACAGGATAACCTAGAGTACCACAGATACATCTTAATCAGACATTGTTCTAACCGTGAGAGTTGAATCTGTTCACACTAACAGCGATTCAACTGCTGAAGACTGACAAGTCGCTGCACTGTTGGTTGAGAGTAGGTGTTCCAACAAAACGGTTCTACATTTCTGAGGGCCCTAAGCAAAACGTTGTGAAGGGACACCTGTCAAAATAACAACTACCCAACACCTACTTTCTTCGTTTAGCCTTGACAAACCAATAATTTAAAATGTTGCAAAAACACACACTTCGTTCTTGCCGCATTTTTTTTTCTTTTCTTTTTTCCTGCTCCGGACAGATAGCTTCGTTAGGAAGCCATATGTCAAGATGCATGTCATTATCTGCCACAACGCATGATGTTCGAGTCCAAAACAGTTATTAAATAAATATAATTTATATATTTTTTTCCTATTGGAAAAAATACATTTCACAACTTAAGTTGAATCCGCTTTTATATTTGCAAAAAAGTGTTAACATTATATAGTAATATGCTACTTAATATTTGAGAGCAAGGGGGGACCCTGGTGGTTCGGGGGCCCTACGCACCTTGCGTAGTTTGCGTATAGAAATGAACCGGCACTGGTATCCAGTCCAATTGAGATTTAAACTGACAGTCCAAGCTTCCCACACTTTTGACAAATGACAAATTTCCCAGTCATCAGTGATTAGTTTAAGGATTTTAGCAGTGTTTAGCTAATGCAATATCTTAGATCTTTTTACTTTACTTGCATTCAAACGTTTGGGGCCGATTTATGTTTTTGAAAGAAGTCTCTTGTGCTCAGCAAGGCTGCATTTATTTGATCAACCATTACTCCAGTCTTCAGTGTCACAAGATCCTTAAGAAATCATTCTAATATGCCGATTTGCAGCACAAGAAAAATTTAAAACAATATTTAAATCTTTTTTTGTCCGGATACATTTTTCAGGAATTTTAGAGGAATATAGAGTTCAAAAGAACAGCATTTATTTGCAATAGAAATCTTTTGGAACATTATAAATGTATTTACTGTCTATTCTGATTAAATGTAATCAGAATATTAAATGTAAATTCTGATCAATTTAAATGCATCTTTGTTGAATAAAAAAATTTCCAAAAAACAAACTTTTAAAATTCCCTGATATTTCTGGGTTTTCTATGATTATCAGGATCCTGGTATTGCACATTTGCATAAGGTTAAACATTACTCAACTTTGTTTCACTGGCAATCGCAACTTTATTTAAAAAGGAACAGCTTCTAGTCGCATTGTCTTGAAAATCACTGTCAGTGTGAACACCTCTTTAAAAGACATATCAAGAGTCCTTTACCAGGTACACCTGCTGCCAGACCCTGCCCAAAAGCCAAGGCGGAATTCACAGCTGCTGCTGCTACAAGCTGCTCTGTCTGCTGACCCTGCTGTCCTTGACTGGGAGTCAGAGGTCGTTGGTTTCCACCTGCACGCATCACCTGGGGCAAACAAAATGAGTTGAATGTATGCGTTTCGACTTTCATAAACAAACACTGATGTACAGTACTGATCAAATTTGATTAAAATCACCTTTTAAAAGCAACTTGACGAATAAAGATTGTATCAATTACATCTTTACACCAGTAAGTGGGAACAAGTGACTGTGAATGGATTTGTCATTGAAACATTCACTCAAGAGATTCATTCAAAAATTATGATTCATCCAGTAATGAAACAAGGCTGTATCCGAAATCACATACTTCCCTACTATATAGTAGGCGAAAAACAGTATGAGACAAAAGTAGTATGTCCGAATTCACAGTACTCATAAAAGAATCAGCAAACAGTACCCGGATGATGTACTACTTCCGGCGAGATTCTGAAGTGTGCATATAATGGACACTTTACTATCCCGTGAGCCACGGGAGAGGATTTGTGAATGGCAGTGAAGCAACGCAACTGACGCTGGAGGGTCACATGACAATGACTGTAGTATGTCCGGATTACATTCATACTACACACACACACACACTCAAACTATATAGAACATACTTTTTTTAGCGGTCGTGAAGTAATTACTTATTCAAAATAAGTACCTACTCAAGAGTATGTGATTTCGGACGCAGCCCAAGTCTTTAAGAGGGAGTCATTGAATCGTTCAAAGCGATTTAAAAAAAAAAATTATTAATTAAATATTTGCAGCAATTAACACTTTGTCAGAAACTCTAGTAAATTGCATGCGGTTTTGCTTAGTTGTCGATTCTGAATCATGATTTCCATCATTTTTTTCTCAATGTATCCAGATTTGCGCAGCTCTAGTGCTCTGATTGGCTAAACTCTTACCTGCTGTTGGTTCTGTTGATTCTGTGCTGCCGACTGCTGATTGGCCGAGTTGGAGGGGTTGGCGGCCTGCTGCTGGAATAGGTTGGCAGGATACACACCCCATGGAGTCACACCATAGTACTGAGGGGGCATTACCGCTGGACCTGAAAGACACAGACACACACGTCATCACTCAGATGAAGGGCCAAATCACACTGTTTTCAGAGCAGTCTCAGTGGCTTTGATGTACACAGGACTCAAGGGTCGGCAGCCATTTCCTCTGCCTTTGTACTCTGCTTCAGGAGCATCAAAGCAGGTGTGTGTGTTTGTGTGCGTGGCTTAATCAAGCAGACTGCCTCAATCCTAGAGCTAAATCTCAAGCCTCTGGAGGACGCCATCCAAACTCTCCGCCATCATGAGCAACACTTCTTATCCACTCCAGACTGAGACTGCTCAGCAGAGCACCTTTAGCAACAGACGGCTCCTGCCACAGCAAGTACGGCACTCAAATGCAGTCTTTACCGTCATCGCTCAAGTACAAAGAAACCTGACGCACATTGACACTTTTATTATTATGCCACATACAATGCATTTGTATATTTGCATATTGAAGATGGAGATAACACATTTAATGTGCATTCAAAGGTTTTGGGGTCAGATTCTTTTAAAGAAATTAATACTTTTATTCAGTAAAGATGCATTACATTGATCAGCAAAACTGCTGTCAACATTGTTAAAGGGATAGTTTATCCCTTAGAACTATCCCTTTAAGAAACGTTTCTTGAGCAGCAAATCATCATATTAGAATGATTTCTGAAGGATCATGTGACACTGAAGACTGGAGTAATGATGCAGAAAATAAATAAATAAATTGCTTTTTAAAATATATTGAAATGGGAAACAGTTACTTTAAATTGTAATAATTTCACAATATTACTGTATTTTTTATCAAATAAATGCAGCCTTGGTGAGCATAAGAGACTTCTTTCAAAAATAATTTACATTTTCACACACCCCAAACAGCTCTCTAGAATTATTTTTTTTAGTTGGTCAATTATAGAAAATAAATTAATAAATGTTAGTGTTTTTTGTGCTGCTAGGCTGATTGTCTTCTAGGTTGTAATATGTCTATGTATTTATTTATTTGGGAAGTAGCAGCACTTAAATAGAATAATGTAATCAGCTTTCATTAAATCACAAAATAAACCCTGATAGTGTGAAGCTGAGCTGATGCCGAGCTGATGCCGACTGTACATTATCCATTAAATTACTGGACTCATTAACATACTTTATATTTATATTATTATTTTATACTTTAAGTCAAGTCAACTTTATTTATATAGCGCTTTATATAATACAGATTGTTTCAAAGCAGCTTTACAGTGATAACAGGAAAACGATGCATTTCGGCTGTTCATCATCAATTATTAAATTAGTTAATTTCATCTATAAATCAGTTCTGCAAAAAATGGTCATCGCCCAGCTCAGTTCAGCTCTCATACAACAGCGTCTGTACAGTCAGATCAATTATATTGTTGAATATTAATAATTAAAACCAAGATATCTTGAAAGCAACTGTACATGATCCATATCCATTTCAAATTGTAAGCATGCTCTCTCACCTAGAGTGGCAGCAGCAGCAAGGCCGGCAGCGTACGGATCAGTGCCGGGCGGAGCAGTGCTAATGATGTACGGATTCGGCACGAATGCAGCTGGGGCCAAACCTAATGCACAAACAATAAGAAACCAAATTTAGTAAATCACTTGAAACTTTTGTACATTAAAAGGTGCAGTAAGCGATTTCTGAGAAACGCTGTTGAAAATTGAGATTAACACCCAAACAAACAATTTGCTAGATGTCTGTTCTGTGAAGAAAAATGTGTTTGTACATAGTCCTGGCTGAGTAAATGGGTGGGGAAAAAAAACAATCAGGCAAGAGCTAGTACCCGCATTAATACTGGAAAAGCTTTCCAGCGCCTGAAAACAGATGCAGAGGTTGCTTTGTATCAGCTCGATACGCAAGTAACATTGGTTTTACTATGTTTCACAGAACAAGGATAATGTTTTGTTGTTGTTAAATCACAGCTGGTTCATCCATACTTGCTGACTGATGCACCAGCTGTTAGTTGTAGCCTGAGGTGCAAATAGTTATTTTGGGGGCGGGGCAATTAAGGAAGGGGTGTGTTTCTTTTGTGTAGGGTCGATTTCAAACGTCAACAGCACTTCTCAGAAATTGCTCACTGCACCTTTAAGTCATCTGGACACTCACAACTACGGTCAAACTCACCGATGTGTTGCTGTTGAGCTGCGGCGAGCGCGTACTGCTGCTGCTGGGCTGCCGTGAGCTGCTGCACTGCCAGAGCGCTGGGCCTCTGGAACAGCTGCAACACATGAAGCTTTCATCAGACATTAAACATTTGCATTTGTCTATAGTCATATATGCAAAGGCTTCAGAAGCACATGCAAATGTGACTACTAATTACTTTTCCATAATAACTTCCAAAGAGGCTGAACATTACTTCAAACAAAGGTTTTTCAAAGTTAGCCTTCACATGTGTCGCCTTTGTTAGCAATTATCTCAACACAAATATAAATACACACAAGCTCACATTATTATTAATCTTCTATTCTAATTACAGTCTTGAGTGTTGAAAGTGCTAGCAGCATCAGATATTCACCTGTTGAGGGGAGTTGTAGTCAAACAGGCTGACGGTAGCAGCTGTGGAGTCGAGAGGCAGCTGGCCTCCTGTGTAATCAAACTGCAAAGTCTCCATAGAAACAGATTCCATGGGGTCCAGGGTCACATTTTGGGTTTCAACATTTGAGAACTCCTCTGCTGGTTTTGGGCCTGCACCTCCAACCAGTTCTGGTCCACCCAAATCCACCTCTGGACCAGTCGGAGGGCAGTTCCCAGGAGTACGACTGGGGAAGAAACAAAAGAGAGGTTTGTATTCAATACGTTGTACAAATACAGAAAGTATACATATGGAAAGCCCCATGTAGAGAACTGAGGGAGGATAAACATTACCTTTCCAAAGTTTGAGGTTGGTAAGATTTAATATTTTTGAAAGGAGTCTCTAATGCTCAACCAAACCTGTATTTATTTGATCAAAATATTGTAATTTTTACTGGATTTGTGAAATACTCATAATATTTTTTTCTACTTGAATACATTTTAAAATGCAATTTATTTCTGTGTTCTGAATTTTCAGAATCATTAAGTCTTCAGTGTCATGATCCTTCAGAAATCATTTTAATATTCGGCTCAAGAAACATTTCTTATTATTGGTCAATATTGAAAACAGTTGTGCTGCTAAATATTTTTGTGGAAACCAAGATAAATTTTTTTTAGGATTCTTTGATGAATAGAAATGTTATAATAATAGAAATTTAAAAAATATAAAAATAAATGAACATTTTGAATTTTGAAATAAATCTTTTGTAACATTATAAATGTCTTTACTGTCACTTTTTATCAAATTGATGCATCCTTGCTGAATAAAAACAATTTCTTTAAAAAAAAAAAATCTTAATGAACCTAAACTACTTACAATGTAAAATAACAGTTTTGTGTGAATATATAGTCAAATGTAATTTATTCCTGTGATCAAATCTGAATTTTCAGCATCATTACTCCAGTCTTCAGTCACATGATCCTTCAGAAATCATTCATCTTTTGTAACATTACCAGTGTCTTTACTGCCACATTTGATCAATGTGATGCATTCTTGCTGAATAAAAACATAAAAAAATAAAAATAAAATTAAAAAGGGGGTGTGTATTTATTATACTCTTTTGATGGCGTTTACCTAAAATCCTTAACGTCCACATCAAGTCCATTCTGATTGGGCAGTCCATTGGGGTTATCCAAAACATCTGGCTCTGTCTCTTTCAGTTCCTTCCGCTCCGGGTCAAATGTTGTTTTGGGTTTTTGTTCCACCCTTTTCTCAGGGTCATCAGCCTCTGAGTCTCTTGGACCCTAAGAGAAATAGAAAGGATTGTAGTGAGAATGACAAGGACTTCAGGAGCTAAAGGAACAGTTCACCCAAAACATCTGTCTCTCTTTAATTATCCTCATGTCCTTCCAAAACATGACTTAGGAATAACATGAGGACAGCAAATAATGAATTTTCAGCTTTGTGTGAATTATTTCTTAAACAGAATCTTAATAAAAACTACCATGAATGTTTTGATGAAAAAAAGATTAATAAATCAAGACTCACAAATGCTCCTTTGCGCAAACATGAGTCCATTTTCTCAGCAGGGGAGGAGCTAAGAACATACTCCACCATAGACACGCCTAATCCACCGCTCTCAGAGCGTGGCGACAGCACAGATCCCGCCTCTCCGACGGCATGGAAGCCCTGACCTGGTCGGCGCTGCACCATGATTGGCTGGGACACGGAGTGATCTACAGAAAAAAGGGGCATTAGAAAGAAAAATACTAAATATGATGTAAAATACAACCATGTCATCTGCACACACATACCAGAGGTTCCCCAAGCACTGTCTCTCCACTGGTCCAGAAAGATCCCTTTTGGTCCATCTTTCCCTGAATCATCAGTTTCCCAGAACTTCTTCCCAGTAAGGAGCTGCTACAGAGCAGGAACATCAGACAGAAATATTAATACATAACAAGAATGCAAAATGAAATATCAAGAAGACGATGAGAAAGGTAAGGACTCACCTCTCCCATGGCTCGGCCCTCCAGCGCAAGTGCCTGGAAGTCATGGTTAAGCTCATCCATTGATCGTACCTGTGTGAAAAGTTATACAATTATTATAAGATTGCAAGTTATACAATTAAAGAGGACCTGTCATGCTTTTTTCCATGTTCAACTCTCTTTAGTGTGTAATGTTTTTGTTTGAGCATGAAAAAGCTCTGCAAAGTTACAGTCACTACAGAGGGAGTTATTCTCTATATCAGTGTCACCGTTTCTGAACTCCATGAAACCATAGAAATGTATACATCGATGCCTCATTCGTCCACTCCAGACATGTCGGCGCATCCGCCATCATGGAATGGTCAGTGTGTCATCACTCACAGTAAGAATAAATGACGCCACAACATTGCACAGCTTCTGGTTGTGAAACCACTGAGATTTAAATTTCAGAAAGAAATGGGAAAAGCTTTCACAGGTGAGAATGTGTTGGTTTGTGCTTTATGCATTAACTCAGGTTTAACTTTTTAATGTTTTTACTTTTACTATAATAACTTTTTAATGTCCTGTTAGCCGACGCCTTCATCTTGTTGTATTGTGTTAGTTTAGTAAAATAATCTGCAGTCTATTGCACAGGAAGGTCTATGACGAACAGGAACGAACACATCACAATATTCCTCATTTAAATAATTATAGTCGACTGGACCAATCAGAGCACATTGCAAAATAAAGGGGTGAGGCCTGATAGTTAGCGTGTTGAAACTCGCGGTTATGATAAGGGTCGGGACATTTTTCCAAATACGCTCGAAGCGGTTGACCAATCACAACACACTGGTCCAGCCGACCAATCACAACACACAGGTCCAGCCGACCAATCAGAGCACAGTGCTCTTTTCAGAAAGAGGGGCTTCATAGAGACACTAAACAGAACATTACTGACAGACTGGGAAGAGAGGAGCTGCAACAATGTCAAATAAGTGAAGTAAAAACAAAAATCAAGACTTTTTATAAGAGCATACGGGTCCTCTTTTTTTTTTCTTCTTTTTTTTTTTTAAAAAGGAGAAAATTCATTAATTCATTCACTTTTTACACAGTTCTCACCTGGTTGTCTGCATGAATGTTGTCACCAGTTGGCCAGCGGTGTTTGCAATTGTTGTAGCCGGGCTGGTCGCCATGTTGCCGCTGGAAGAAGTAATCAACCATGGCGTCATCTTGAGAGCGCCCTGCTCCCTGCGTAGGGAGAGGGGCCTGAGGAGAAGGGCCAGGTTGGGGGGTGTGGCCCGCAGCACTGAGCACCACAGGCATGCTGGGTAATGGCCTGTCAGGGGGAGGCAGTCTCAGGTGGGGGCTGAACGAATCCTGCCAGAGCACAGCTTTCCTCTTCAACACACACGCTACGCTCATTCCACCAGAGACTGTAACACAAGAACAAAACAAAACACTATTAACCCCTAAGGCATCTGGGATTGCTTTGCACTTAAAGCGCATTCAGTTACCATACA